>OZ022498.1:112327244-112927244 GCA_963989385.1 Ctena decussata | reverse complement strand
GCGGCTGTCCAGGCTGATCTGAGTCTGCGCTGGGCGCACAGCCACTTTGTTGGTTTTCTCACGTCGCGGCTCAAATGGTTTAGGTTTCCCAATACTTGAGTACGATTGGTATTGTGATTATTTATTTAAATCTCATGAAGAAAATCTGTGTAAGGATATTATCGAACAGTTAATCCTCATTTATTGCATAGTGAAAATAAATTAAAAAAAAAACTTTAGATAATAATTTTGAATAAAGAGTGACTCTCCAGAGATTATCAGAATGTTTTTAATTTTAATTAAGAAATAGATCAGCTCTAGCAGTGAATTGTTGAGTAATAATTCACTGTTTGGAAGTCAGTTGTAAAGTAGATCATAACACGAGCGCGGAGCGCGAGTGATATGTCTACTTACAACTGACCGACAAACAGTGAATTATTACTCAACAATTCAATGCTAGAGCTGAACTATTTCGATTCTAACACTCAAAAACGCTGAAAAAGTACTCTTTTCATTCAAACTCTCCCAACCTTCCTACCAGCGCGTTCATGCTCCCGCCAATATTCTTAACTGTATCTAAAGTAAATGTACGTTTTAATGGTGATTTTAGACAGAATAAGAGACGTTACACCGTCTAACGTCTCAAAACGTCACAAAATTACGTCAGTAATGCCAGTGACGTCAGCAATTAGACACACGCGCTCCGAAACAGTGAATTGTTGCAGAATAAAACACGGAAACTTTCCATTGCTTCTATAGGCGCACTGTGTTAGAATTATAATTAAAAACATAATCCACCATAGCTCTGTATGGAGAGCAATGATAGCAGTGTTCGGTAGCAATTTGATTATACTTTGTAGAAACTCCAATTTATGCGTCATGCTGTGGTCAGGGTAGTTTACATGGTAGTGAGTTCATTGCGTTGTGTGGTCTGTACCAGCCTTCCAGCTGACACACAACGTTTAGTCAACATTGAATCAATGTTGAGTTAACGTTGTCTGCCCAATGGGATTGTGGTATTCACCCTAAAATGTATTATGCTCACAGCATATCTTATCATTTGATCACAAACTGTTTTCTGCAAAGCCTCATGTTTCTGAAAAAAATACAATTTGGTTATGTACTTGTATAGGAACATCTGACTCGTAAGTCAGAGGTCCTGGGTTCGAATCCCGGTCTGGCCACATACTTTCGTTCCTCCTTCCGCTGATTCAAGAAGGGTAGTTGTCAGTTACTGGCGAAAGTATGTGCACTTAGTACTGGTTAACCGCTTAGGAGGTCTAAGCCTGCCCAGGAATAGTGTGGTTAGGTTAACTGACCGTCCCGACATGACCTTAGTTGTTTACCGTGGACGTTAAGCATCAAATCAACAACAACAACAACCTGTATAGGATAAAAACTAAGGATGAACAACTCGAAAACCTGGTACCTCTCAGCAGTTTGAGAAAATATTGGGAACTAAGACCAACGGACCGTATAGTATTTACCTATATTTGCTACAAAACATAACATTGGCGTCAGTCATACATGACAAAAATTGAGGCGGCAACTGAACTGAATGAGCTGTATTCTCTTTCAGAACTGGACGTAGCGTGTGGCGGACATCTCAACAGTACCCAAGGTGACATAAGTTTAAGAGATGTTGATCATGATGGCCATTATGATAATTATGTTGGTTGTAATTGGTCAATTATGGCGAAAAAGGGCCATGTGATTCTTCTCAAAATTTCCAGTATGGATATAGAAGCAAGTGCCAGTTGTCAGTTTGATTATTTAAAGGTATGCCAAGTATATTTTAAGAGCCAGATCTAATGTCTATACATGAAGCTGCAATGAAGGATAAATGGATGGATTATATCGAAGTTAAATGTCCCTTTCAACAATTTTGCAGTCATACCGGAAAGGTGGTAGGTTGATAATCACAGGCCTTGTATTGTCTGAAGAATCCCACATCCAGCGGGATATGGATCCGGTACCGCCTAACATAAATATGCACAAGATACAGTGAGCCTCTAAACCCCAATGCCCTTACGGCCACAAGACTATGGGAACCTTTAGCTTTACCTTTTAATACAGTAATTGCTATATATATGTGCATTGATTTGGCATAAAACTTTTGTATGGCACTTGTATTCATGTCATGATGTATATGTATCTGTATTTCTAAACTAGCTGGAGAAGACAAATATAGGCAGGCTTACGTCCAATCCATCGGCTAATGTTTATACTTGTATGTATGTATTGTTATGAAAGATTAACATATTAAATATCATTTCCGATTTCAAAGGTTATACGTGTAACGTGCGCACTGTATCTTTCCTTAGACATATGATGAAGTGGATGGGGAGTTACTTTTGACAGGGACATACTGCGGCTCAAAAGCACCGCCAACAATAGGAACAGTCTCTCGTGTTCTCCATATTGCTTTTCACTCCGATGGAAGTATTAACGGTGCAGGGATTAACGCATCCTATTCAGTTGTCGACGGTATCTATCTATCTATCTATCTACACACCCATTCACCCATTCGCTCTTTCTTACTACCATCCGTCGGCCTGAACGACCATGCAGGATCTCTGGTAGCTCATTAAGCGCTGGTCTACTGCTGATCTAGCGGTCCCGGGTTTGAGCCGGGCTGGAGGCGGGAATCTTTCCGACCGTAAACAGAGTTCCATTGCACACAGTCATTATACCCCCGGTATACAAAGTATATAGGGGGTATATAGTTTTTTGTTTTTCCGTTTATATGTTTGTGTGTGTGTGTGTTTGTTAAACTTTTTTTTCTGTCACAGATTTCTCATGAACCACTACAGCTAGGATTTTGAAATTTGGTACAAACGTTGAGTATGACTAGTTGTACCGTGTAAGAGAGAATCAGCCTCCTGCTTTTATCATTCCTTTTATTTGTCCATTTTTTCTTTCTCTCCAATTAATTTTCTGTCAAAGATATCTCAAAAACTTCTACAGTAAGGGTATTTGAAATTTGGTAGATACGTTGAGTATGACTAGTTGTACCGTGTAAGAGAGAATCGGCCTGATCCAGCTTATCATCCCCTTTATTTGTCCAGTTTTTCTTCCTCTCCAATATCTCTCCAATTAAATTTTTGTCGAAGATTTCTCAGGAACCACTACAGCTAGAATTTTTAAATTTGGTACAAACGTTAAGTATGACTAGTTGTACCGTGTAAGAGAGAATCAGCATCCTGCTGCTTATCATTCCCTTTATTTGTCCCTTTTTCCTTTCTCTCCAATTAATTTTCTGTAAAAGATATCTCAAAAACTTCTACAGGAAGGGTATCTGAAATTTGGTAGAAACGTTGGGTATGACTAGTTGTACCATGTAAGAGAGAATCAACCTGCTCCAGCTTATCATTCCCTTTGTTTTCCAGTTTTTCTTTCTCTCCAATTTCTCTCCAATTAATTTTTTGTCAAAGATTTCTCAGGAATCACTACAGCTAGAATTTTTAAATTTGGTACAAACGTTAAGTATGACTATTTGCACAGTGTAAGAGAGAATCAGCATTCTGCTGCTTATCATTCTCTTTGTTCATTTTTCTTTCTCTCCAAATAAATTTCTGTCAGAGATTTCTCAGAAATTACTACAGTAAGGGTATTTTGAAATTTAGTACAAACCTTGGTAATGACTAGTTATAATATGTATGAAAACATCAGCCTCTTCCTGCTTATCATTCCGTTTGTCCATTTTTTCTTACTATCCAATTAAATTAACCTTTATTTCTGTCGCAGACTTCTCAGGAACCACTATAGCCAGGATTTTGAAATTTTGTACAAATGTTTGGTATAACTAGTTGTATAGTGTAGGAGAACTGCAGCCTCCTTTTGCTTATTGTTCCCTATGTTTGTCCATTTTTTCTTTCTCTCCAATTATTTTTTTTGTCCAAGACTTCTCAGGAACCAGTTTACCTAGGTTTTTTAAATTTGTTACAAACGTTGGGTATGACTAGTTGTATCATATAAGAGACCATCAGCCTCCATCTGCTTATCATTCCCTCTTTTTTTCTCTTTCTCTCCAATTTAATTTCTGTCAAAGATTTTTCAGGAACCATACAGCTAGGATTTCAAAATTTGGTACAAATATTGGGTGTGACTAGTTGTATTGTGTAAAGAGTATCAGCCTCCATATATGTATCATTCCCTTCTTTTGTTCATTGTTCCTTTCTTTCCAATTTGATTTTTGTCACAGATGTCTCAGGAATCACAATAGCTAGCATTTTGATATTTAGGCAAAACATTGGGTATGACTAGTTGTATCAGTAAGAGAGTATCTGAGCATCCTTCTGCTTATCACTCATTATCATTTGTTTTAAAGTTTTGTATTAAGTGTGGCAGTGTTACTGTTAGGCGGTGGTGCTGGCCGGGGTATACGTGAGCCCCTGCTCACATGCTCTAGTTCATTATCACCCACCCATCGTCCTGATAAGACTGAAATACTCTTGAAAAGGACGTGAAATTGCAAGTCATCCGACCATCCGACCATCCATCCGTCCGCTGTCATGAGAGGCTATTAGCGGGCTGTATGAAGTATGCCAAATGATAGGGTAACGGAACAAAGGCCATTTTGCCTAAAGTCAAGTAAGTGATGTAACTAGTAAGCAAATCACGTTTTATATCCCATGAGGGAAAAGCCAAGGATTTTCGCCCTCATACAGTTCATATTGTCATGTTAGTACATAGTTTATATGAAAATCTTTTTAAATTTACAAAACTTCTTTATGCAAATACAAACGTGCATTTTGAAAATTTTGTCAATTTGGCAAAATTCCACTACTCATCTGCGTATCTGAGCATAGGGAGCAACACCAGTGTTGTACTGTATGCGATGATATTGAATTGTGGAATGAAATTGAAGCAGAATGGTACAAAGAAACGACAAAAGGACTACCTTGATTAAGGCAAAGAGTTTCCCCCGCCTCCACGCCCCCTCCCTCCCCCCGCTCCAGATTTTCCTGAAAAATCAAAGTACATTAAATGCTTGGCTTGCACTGTAAATATTTGATGGAATATTTGCAGTTAATGAATTGAATGCTATTTTTTTTCCAGATGACCTTTCTAAGCTAAAATTGCCATTAAACATGAAAAAAAAAGTGAAAATATTCCATTTTCTGCATTTTTGACAGCTTCCAAAAAATAAAAAAAATATTTAAATACGCTATAACAAGTGGTAAATTCTACAACATCTAATACTCTTTTGGTATATGCTTGACTGTGCTCTCTATTTGCAAAGGTTAACGCAAAAATAACATAATTTGACAGGTTTCATTAGTTTGGTGTAAACTTTATTTTATTCTTATAAACATCAATACATTTAAACACATTTCTAAACATAATATTTTATACAAACGGGATTCAGAAGGCAGTCGAATGACTTCTTTTTCAAATCTGTATCCCAATATTGCAATTAAAATAGTACTTCTATAGCAAGTTATTTGAAATAGTAATATACAAAGTTGATACAAGCATGAAGAATCTAATGGTTCTACTATTATGTGATACGCATTTCAAAAGAAACATTGCAATTTTGGCAATCATCTTCGGCTCAACGGAGAATAGGAGAATATATTACAATAATTTTTATGATCATGTACACCCTCAGACCATTTTGAGTTTGAAAAATACAAGTCGTGTCAAGGTAAGATAAATAAGAAAATCATACATGTTAGAGCAATTTAGAAGATGTACAAATTTAAATATAGGCTAAATAAATGAATCCCGCTCCAAGACGAATTGGGCTATATTAACAGGTCGTCACTAGATATGATGAACGAAGGCAGATAAGTTTATAAATATATCAGCTTTTTACAACGAAAGGTAAGACTGGTGAAAAACTCGTATGAAACAAGTTCACGACTTATTTATTTAGAACTGAAAATAACTATCACATATCCCGTTGAAAACACGCAAGATGGTAAAATGTACTCTCGCTTTATTTCAAAACGCTTAGTTTTTAGCATGAAGGCTTGAACAGCTAAAAAAGATTTTGTTTTGTTCCATGGAAAGTACGTCATTGCCAAAAAGTAATACATATAGAAATGGTCTGCAAATCATCGAAACTGTGTTAAATGAATTCTTGTAGTAAATAACTAAAAGGAATAAATAATTGCAAATAAATAATGATAGGTATTTTCGACAGAAGCACAATTGCAATGAGGAATCGCAGTTATTAGAAAAAAAACAGATGTAGATTAAGAGAACTACAGCTGGTTCTTAGCCTCACATGATATATCTTGCCAAGCCATTTACCAGTGAAGTAATATTTCGGAGGCATCCTTTTTTCCCCTGTTTAATTTTGAAGGCACTAAGGCTAGGAGAGGAAGGTTTTTCCTCTGGAAGCTAATTCCAATCACGAATAGCAGACGATAAGAAAGAGTTAACTTGAGTACAACTATGACTTAGCACGTATAGTATGTAGGTTTGTTGAATTACGTAGCGGGTATTCTGATGTGCTTCCGACTGATGGTGGTACTAAAGAAGATAAGTAGTCAGGAGTTGTTGTTGTTTCGTTGTCTAACGTCCACCGTAAACAGCTATGGCCATGTTGGGACAGTCAGTTACCCTAACCACACAATTCTTGGGCAGGCTTAGACCTTCTAAGCGGTTAACCAGTACTAAGTGAACATACTTTCGCCAGTAATTGGCAACTGCCTTTCTTGAATCAACGGAAGGAGAAACGAAAGTAAATGGCCGGACCAGGTATCGAGCCAGGGACCTCTGGTTCTTGAGTCAGACGCTCTACCGACTACGCTACGCGGCCCGGCTTAGCAGTCAGGAGATAGATAATTTTGCATGTTATAAAGTAATTAGAGGTTGTGCTTACATTCATTTCCTTTCAAGGCTCTGTAGCCAAACAAAAAAAATCCAAACCACAAAAGGTTAATTATTCTGATACCCAAAAATGTTAAAATGCTTTTGATGTCTCAGTTTTCGTTTTTAGTTAATTTTTTTCATAGTTTGTTGATTGAAAATTCTTGCGTAAGTCAGAACATATGAATGAGACTTAAGTTTGACCTTCAATATTTCCTGTACTGGATGACAGATTTTTAATTTTAATATGACGATTTATAATAGTAAAAGGAATATAGCGATTAGACAATCACAAGTTTTCCATCAGTAAAAGTGCAAAAGCGAACCATTTTTGAAGGGGGCCAAACTTGGCCTTTAATGCACGTGGTCCTTTGTATATGAAAAATGAAGTTTTCTCAAGCAAATAATTTTTCTTTAAATCGTTGTTTCATCGTACAGTTTTCAGTCAAACTACGTGTGGTGGGGTATTAAACAACTCGCATGGACTGTTTAGTTCTGTGGATAGCAACAGCGACGGGAACTATGACAACAATTTGCACTGTGTGTGGACTATTTTTGCCCCAGAAGACCACATGATACTTTTGAACATAATGCGCATGGACATAGAAGAGGTAGTGGATTGTTCGATGGATTATATAAAAGTAAGCCATCTTGTCAACCGTTTCCCATTGTACACCGTCTTATTTATTCTTAAAATCTGGGGCCGTATTCATAAAACGACTTAAGTGGTTGCTATGCGGTTGCTAAGGCTAAATATCTATAAAGGAGATTCCCTACAACTACGAAATTTGGTCTGGAGGAACAGTCTTACAAAGACTGTTCCTCCAGAGCAAATTTCATAGTTGTAGGGAATCTCCTTTAAAGATATTTAGCATTAGCAACAGCATAGCAACGACTTAAGTGGCTTTATGAATACGGCCCCAGGACATGCCATTGTTTACCACTTTTACCACTTTTCACTTGTACACTCAAGAAAGTGCAACCAGGTTCAGTAGCCATGCAATTGGTTTGCGAGACTGAAAACGGCATTCTGCCTTTTGAACTTATCTCTGACTTGAATTACCGCGGTCTTAACCATTTCACTTTTGGTTTGCAAAAAAAAATTTAGTTACCGTATTTGCTTTTAAGATCTATATTAGACCCCTTTTTGGAAAGATTTCTTCGTCCAGGGAAGCAGATTTCTCCCGCTTTTACACCGCCTAGATAATCTTTCTTAAAAATGATTTTCAGCGAAATTTAAAATGTAGTAATAATGAATACTTTATCTAAGGCAATTACAATAAAAATGGAAATAATTCTTTCTCTTTTTTAGGTGTATGAAGGTCACAGAGACATCGGCAGATTTTGTGGTACATATTATCCTCCGCTAATTAAAACAGTTACCAACAAAATTACTGTCATCTTTCATACTGACGGAAAGGTCAATGGAATGGGATTTATAGCTGAATACTCTACAACTTCAGGTAAGACTATTTCTTCCCATTCTAAACGCATGACAGATCTGCGAGCCCTACCTAAAAGACAGTAGTTTTGTCTTTTCTAGACATAAGGATTTTGCTTACAACATGAACCAATTCTGTTACAACTACAACAGCTACAACATTAATTTTCAAGGTAAACTCCAAAACAGGTTCGTGTTTGCTGACATAGATGAGTTTACTTTGGTGGCATTTATTATTCTGAATCAAATGCTAGCATACAAAATATAATGAAAATGCTAAAAGTTCCAAAGCTCAAGATAGGGAAACACGTGACCAGTGACTTATAATAACTGAATTTATGGAGGCGACCATTTGATTTTTTTTAAATAGCCTAATAACCTGTTTCACTTAAGTTTATAATGACACACGGAACGTTCTGTCACCAAGAGCTAATCCTTTGGTTCCTATTCTGGCGATTCTGCTATATGTGTTTAAAAAAGTCTCAACAATTGAATTTGCGATGTCTCAGAAGAAGGGCAGTCGAGAAAGTTGCAAAACGTCTTAGGAAAATAAATAACTGCCTATGTAAACACAATTGCTTTGAAAAATCAACACAATTCCATGATGCTCCTGCAAAATTCCTTGACCTCGTCGAATAACGTTAGGTTTTGCACAACGTCGCGTTATTTCTAATTACACTATTTTTTTTGGTGTGGCAGAGTCACAAAGTATATAGGTAGGTAGAAACAGTCCACAGTTCAGGATATTCTTTCTCGCAAATATTTCTCTGGTATTGGTTTCTATGAAGGCCAGTTGGACTGAATATCCTGCTTTTTTTTAGCAAACTGACAAGAACCTGCATATGCTTCTTGAAATTGTATAATTATTTCAGAATCCCCAACACTGGAGGTAACTAGAGGAGCTAGAGGAGCTAAATCGCACCCTTTATTGACTTGAGGAAAACAATATAAACTGCATGCAGTGTTGTGAAAAAGTTTCATGGAGGGTTAGATAATTAAAATACATGTAAATGATAAAATATATTGTAGTCGGTCTAGATCTTGCACTGTTGCTGCCATGCAGTCCAAGCTCGGTTTTATAGGGACCTGGTTGAGAATTTAGATGTCAGGCAAGCGGACATGCTTCGGTCTACCCGCGACAGCCGCTGAGAAGTTTTATGAGTCCGTAACATTAGGCACCAAACGTAAATAACAGTCTGATCCATGTGCTGTAATTTCCTGAATGTCATATTGTTAGTTCTATATTGTTAGTTCTAATTTATGACGACAAAATATTAATGAGTATTCAAGAAGGGCACGCACTGATATATCGTCTCGGTCTCTGTAACAAAGACATTTTCGCTGAAGCTGTTTTGGAAAATTCTAAATTGTATTGCATACAACTAACCCCTTGAGGAAGTGAACGTTATAAGCAATGTCCTTTCGTTCAGGCCCTACTCGCTTATCTCATGTTATATTGTTGTCATTGTTGTTTATATGAAAAATATTTGTTTAAATCACTCCGTTTTTTTCCATTTATTTCATAATGAAATACAAGGAAGTATACTTTTAAGGGGAGCTTTTTGCCGCCTTAACTGTACTATTAATAAATAGAGCGAGAATCCACTACTCGGGTCACATACAAACTTCTTGGGGTAATCTTGATCGGCCATGTTATTGCGCAATCAGCTCTTATTATCTCCCTTGACATTTTACACTTACTGAATGCGCAATACATTTTGCAGCGCCAATGCTTTATTGACATGTGCGCACTAACCATATACTCTTAGAATATACAATTTCCTTATCTTTCAAGAAGGAAATTATGACCATTACCAAACGTTTGCTGAATAATGTATGTTCTCAGCTATCAGCTTTCTCATGTTGAAAATACCCGTTGGTTGTTTACATTCAAAATATAGTTTTCACCGAATTTTTTGTTAACAGGAAATAATTTTCCCTGTATCTTGGGTCAGTTTAAAATACGATAATATATGGTTGCTATGGTGTACATATTCATTTTAATGGTAAACACATTGCTTGAAGTAGTGGGGGTACAGTTCGTTGCAATTCGTTTCTGCTGAAAAAAGCTGGAAAAAATGCTTGATCCATAATTTGAAGTTTTTCAATGATCATCTATACCCCACAAATAAAAAGTGCTATGTCGTGAATGATGTTTTTCAGACTCTTTTCATCAAATGTGTACTTTAAATTGATTTAAATCTATACAAACGATCAATAGCAGTAGTGGCCGATAGGTACTAGTTATCAAAAAATCTAATCCCGTAATATTGATACGCCAATTATCTATACTGTGAAATGTGAGATCCAACCCAAATAAAAGAAGAGAAAGCAGTCCATGTGATACATTATCTCTTGAGTAAATACTAGGGCTAAAATGTCACAAATAGCCATTCAGAAGATCTTTTGCATTTAAGAACCTCCAATCCTGTTGTCAATTTATTTGCTGATTTCGTTGTAAGGTAATAATTGTAGTACATAGTAAATTAGCTCTAAACGTGGATAAAATTCAGATTGAATAAGGTAAGGAGTCAGGAACACTGTTTTTCCGAATAATCTCAATAAGGTTGCATTTTTTATAACAGTGTAGATCAGTGTGTGGTGTACGGTAAGGCTCAAAACTATGCAGTGAAAGCAGCTTTGAATTCATGCTTTTGTCACAGTCCAGTTCTGAGGGGTGGATGGATGACTTGCGATTTAACATCTTTTTTAACAGTATTTCAGGCATATTATGACAATGGGAAGGTGGTAATGATGGGCTGTGTGCAATGGAACCGCGTTTACTGCTGGAAATATTTCCGCCTATAGCGGCTCTCGATCCCTGGTTCGCTTGATCAGCAGGCCAGCGCTTAATCTAATGAGCTACCGGGGCTCCGGCAGTTATGGCGGTATGTGTGAGATCACCTGCAGCGTCTGTTCCCTTTTCTTAAGCACTATCCACCGAAAAGTGAAAACGTTTGCAGAGCTTAATCTTTAAGGTGAATAAGTACTTTCAGGAAAGCAACTCTGCAATTTTCATTTTACCTCTCTTTTCGAAAGGGATCAAATGTGATAGAAAAGAATCTGCTCTTAGAAGAGGGTCAGCTCTCTAAAGAAAAAAGTTCTTCTCTCTTCTAAGAGCAAATTCTTAACTTGAAGAGGAATGATTTCTATGTACAGGGAAGTAAGACGAAAGCTACAAAAGACAACCCCCTTTGTAAAATAGCGGAAAAAACATTGAGTGTATCCATACATTGAAAAACAATGCTTCAAATCTATGATTTTGATGTCGCATTTTATAGACATTCTTTAGATATTTGCGTAAACTTTTCGCGTGTGTCAAACTCTTAATGTTAAAACCTAGACTTCGAAAAACCCACCCCTTGACAGTTGAAATTGGAATGTAACACAGATACGAGATAACATGAGATGCAAGGTTCAAAAATAGTCGGCTGTGCTGTACCATTTTGACTATGTCAATCTGAACTTGTTTCCATTAAAAATCGGACTATCCCATCTGATTATTTTGTTTTACTTTCCCAAATAATTTTCTCTCCGTCAGATTTTATTCAATTACAGGTGCGCGCACTCTCTCTCTCTCTCTCTTATCCTGTACCGGGTGACTCGGCGACTTCTTTTCGTTCTACTGTTCTGTTCTATTTCGGTCATTCACGCGCTTCATTAGCAACCGGAGAGACGAAAATTTCGCGAGATGAATAACTGCGCAGAATCATCGCTGGTTTTCCAGTGGTTCCCGGCATTTCGACGTTTTCCCAAGGGCAATCGGAGAAGTTTGTATGTGCGGGTGTCTCAAGATTATATGAGAAAACGTGTAGCTAAATATTGTTTTCCACAACTTTGGAGGTAAACTACTTATTTTTTTTTTCATAAAAAGCTCCGTTTTGGTAAATATATTCACGTTTAAATAATATTTTCTAAAGACATAAAAAAGAAAAGAAACGAAGTGCTCGACTGAAAATACAAACAAACGAATGAAAAAAAAAACATGGAAGAGAATTGAAAAGCAATTCTGAAACCGAACGAAAAATGGTTGTCTAGCGACCTCTTGAAGATTAAACAGCTGTAGAGTGAACCAAATTCAGTAATTAGTTAACGTTTGCAAAAGCTAATATTGTTTAAAAAAAGGTGAATCAAAAATAGAAACTTAACGTTGATAAAGATTTAATAGCTTTACTTCAAATTTTGAAGGTGACGCTAGTAGGAACCTGTGAAAGGTAAGTGTTTCTGGTGAAGCAAAATAAGAGAAATCGAAAAAAAATGAAAGATGTAGAAAACTATTTGCTTTTTGTTTCAGACACTGACAGAGACTGCGGAGGCGCTTTATATGGTGAGGGGCGGTTTGACTTCTCCCTGACAAACGACACCGATGGAAGGTTGGTCTCCTCACTAGTAAATAGCATTGTCTCATATGGTGATAGTGTTGACTGTTGGTGGACGATACTAGCTGGAGACGGAACACACGCATTGTTAAAGGTTCTCAGTATGACTATCCCGGATTTGAACGAAAATGAAAATGTTGAGACTGATAGATGTCAGCATGGATTTATTAAGGTAGATAATGTAGTTCTTTGCCTTTTTAGCTCGCCTGAACGAAAGTTCAGGAAGAGCTATTGTTGTCACCCTGGCGTCGGCGTCCGCGTCCGCGTCAGCGTCCGCGTCCGGATTGGATGTTTTGGTTAAAGTTTTTTAAAGACCTATATCTCCCTAACCCATGGATGGATTCTTTTGATACTTGCACTGTAGTTAGATATTGGTCCAAACTTTAACAAGGTACTTCCCACGTCCCACTCAGTGACCTTGATGTCAAGGTCACGGACTTAGAAAATTTGAGTTTTTTTGACTGGATGTTTTGGTTAAAGTTTTTTAAAGACCTATATCTCCCTAACCCATGGATGGATTCTTATGATACTTGCACTGTAGTTAGATATTGGTCCAAAATTTAACAGGGTACTTCCCACGCCCCACTCAGTGACCTTGATGTCAAGGTCACGGACTTAGAAAATTTGAGTTTTTTTGACTGGATGTTTTGGTTAAAGTTTTTAGCTCGCCTGAACGAAAGCTATTGTTGTCACCCTGGCGTTGGCGTCTGCGTCCGGATTAGATGTTTTGGTTACAGTTTTTAAAGACCTATATCTCCTTAACCCATGGATGGATTCATTTGATACTTGCACTGTAGTTAGGTAATGGTCCAAAGTTTAACAGGGTACCACCCCACCCCACTCCGTGACCTTGTTGTTAAGGTCATGGACTTAGAAAATTTGAGTTTTTTTTGACTGGATGTTTTGATTAAAGTTTATAAAGCCCAATATCTCCTTAACCCATGGATGGATTCATTTGATACTTGCACTGAAGTTAGATTTTGGTCTATAGTTTTCGAAGGTACTACCCCCACCCCCCTCAGTGACCTTGATGTCAAGGTCATTGACTTAGAAAATTTTCTTTTTATTGATTGGATGTTTTGGTTAAAGTTTTCTAAAGACACATATCTCCTGCACCCATAGATGAATTCTTCTGTGTAAAAATCTGTGGTTTTCTGCCAACTAAATGTTTTGTACCACTTCAGAAACTGAGGGTGAGGTTGGGCCTGAAAATCGATTTAAGCCCCCCCCCCCCAGTAATTCATTACTGGCCGTTCCAAGGCGGTAGTTCTGTTGTGGTTCTCTTTTGCCTGTTTTTGGTGTCAGAGTTTCTGTGATGTTTTACCTTATGTATGTTCTTATTATTTTTGGTTCGGTTTGGGTTGCAGAGTGGCCACCTTTTGGGAACAAGCTGCTCACTCGGTTGGCCATATGTTCTCTGTATCTTGATTATTTGTAATCTTAGTTGTTTCCAACTATGGTTTGAGGGCTGGATTTGGATTTTGATTGTTTCAGTTCCTGGTCTTTGCATACTTTTTATTTTTATTTTTATATTTGCACTGTAGTTATCTACAGAGTACTACCCCAACCTCGCTCAGTGACCTTGTGTCAAGGTCAGGGACTTTGGAAATTTTGGTCTTTATTAGAGTTTTGTAATTGCATACTGATTCATGATGCTTTGCAAAGATTTAGTTATACTCGAACTGATGTTAGACACTTTTTTGAGTTTTTACAAAACACCTTATACTTACCCCACTGGATGACCTTGAGGTCAAGGTCATCGACTTAGAATTTTGTCTTAAAGATTGTGATTAAAATTTTATATTTATGAAGACATAATTTCATTGATACTAATACTTGGACTGATGTTAGATAATGGTTCAGGGTTTTGATACATCCTAGCCCCCCCCCCCTTTCCCCCTACTCCTCATTTCTTTTTACCTCAAGCTCATGGACTTTGAAATTTCATTTCTTATTTTTTATTTTAAGACTTATATCTGAGATAGCTTTTGTTTATAAATGTGGTTTCATTTTGGACATGCTTGCCTGAAGTTTTATTCATTGCAGTCCACACCACCATAGCAGCTGCATGAAGGGCAAACACCAATTCAGGCAAGCTATGCTGTCAGGCGACAGCTCTTGTTGAAGTAATCAGTAGTATATTCAAAAGGTTGTGGTGCTTTGAATTATGCTTCTTAGAGTTTGATGTTCATAACTGAAGTTTAAATGTATAATAATCTACACTTACCATAATTGAGCCACGACACGAGAAAATCAACAAGGTGGCTGTGCCCCTAGCACAGCCTCAGATCAGCCTGGGGATCTGCCCAGTCCTATCAGACTCTTTGCTAAGCACTTAAAAGGTAGCTAAGGGTAAAAGCTACCTCCATGCGGACAGCAAAAACTCTGATCGGACTGGGCGAATACCCAGGCTAATCTGAGTTTGCGCTGGGCACACAACTACATTGTTGGGTTCCTCGTGTCGCGGCTCATATGTATTTTGGCTCAGCTCAACCTAAATATAGTAAACTGACCTACGTTGTGGTCTTATTATACCCCCCGCAAACTTGTTCGAGGGGGGTATACTGTTTTCACGTTGTCCGTCCGTCTTTTTGGCACTATTACGTTTCGAGTATAGGCAACAAAAATAAATACCTTTGTGATGCCAGGTAAGCAATTGCTCAGAGGCTAAACAGTTTTTAGAATGAAAAGAGTAAGTATTGACTGTCAACTCCATCAAAAGATGGCCTAAACATGACACATTCTAGCCAACCCTGTGTGGAAATATGCGAAGGTGTGAAAAAGAAACAAAAGTACACAAACGAATTAATAAATAGACTGACGAATAAAAGTAAATATCGGATTTTATTTTATACCATACTATATTCCTGTAGTACTGGGTTTACTTGATTCAAATTAAATATTTTGAACCTTTATAACAAATCCGAAACTTCACGATAGATGGGTGGGGACCTATACGTGTTCATGCGGATCCCGTTGGTATCGGCGTCTGCCTCTGTCGTGTCTGTGTCAGTGTTGGCATGACAGTTTTGTTTATGCATAGATCGATGGGACAAGTTGAAAAGCTGATAAGGTTTTGGTGTTATGACTTTATTTTCAATGTCACATGAAAACCTAGAATTTTAAATGTTCACTAAAACCTAAAGTGATATCTGTGGTTTTCTGCCAAACTTGCATAGTAATTTCATTTGAACAATCCAAAGAGTTGGAAAACGGTGTAGATTTGGTGACGTACGAGGGTTGATCCAAAAATTCGGAGACACCGTAAGTAACTAAGGGATCTTAAAAGGTCCATCGATGAAACGTTACATGCTAATTGGTTAACACAATATTTGTTTTTATTTATCAAATTTTAGTACATAGTATATAAAATATTGACCAGGATTTGATCGAAAGCCATAGGCTTATAAGGACCGTCTCCGACATGCTAATTGCCACACCATGGTGAAACACATGTATAAACTTTGAATAAGTCATCTCAAACGGTTAATAAATGACAATGCAATTTGTTATGCCCCCAGCTTGCTTCGGAGAAGTTGAGGGGGCATATTTGTTTGGGCCTGTCCGTCCGTTCGTCTGTTCGTTCGTCTGTCCGTCCGTAACACTTTTTGGCAGCTGGGAAACTCAAGAATGCCTGATGCTAGGATCTTGAAATTGTATATTTGCCATGTACATGAAAAATAAGTGGACCCGTATTTCTTTTTCCCACCGGTCATGTATTTCCAGAGTTATGCCCCTTTTTGGACTTAGTCTATGGAACCTTGTGAACAAAATATCTCTAGAACCCCTGTTGCTAGGATCCTGACTTTTTGCAGGATAACATTGCCCAAGGTGTGGATGACCTGATTAACTTTTGAAAATAAATCGTGAATTTTTTATCGAGTTATACCCCTTTTTTGACTTAGTGCATTGTAAGCCTATGGAACCTTATGAACAAAATATCTCGAGAACCTTCTGATTCTAGGATCCTTTTTTATTTGCAGTATAACATTGCCCAAGGTGTAGATGATCTGATTAACTTTTAAAAAACATTGGTGAATTTTTGACCGAGTTATGCCCCTTTTTCGACTGAGTGCATTGTAAGCCTATGGAACCTTGTGAACAAAATATCTCAAGAACCCCAGATGCTAGGATCCTGTTTCTTTGCAGAATAACAAAGTGTAGATGACCTGATTAACTTTTGAAAAATATTGTGAATTTTTGACTGAGTTATGCCATTTTTTCGACTAAGTGCATTGTAAGCCTATGGAACCATGAGAACAAATATCCCAAGAACCCCTGATGCTAGGAGGAACATGTTTTTCTGCAGGAAGACATTGCCCAAAGTATAGATGACCTGATTAACTTCTGAAAAACATTGGTGAATTTGGTGAGTTATGCCTCTTTTTTGACTTACTGCATCGAATCCTGTGGTACAAAGGTACCCTTACATACAGTCAAGAACAGTAATATATAGGAACATACAGTTACAGGCTAAGATGTAGCTGAACTGATAAAAACCTCTTTCGGACCTAAACATTATGAGGTGAACTTTCTTTAGAGGCAAGCATATGGTTGGGGGCATAGTGTTTCATAAACACATTTTCTAGTTTAGTTACCGTTGGTTGCGCTGCGCATGCCACAACGTCACGCTTGCGTCTTGTATTTGCTAGCGCTCAATATGCGAAGCTGATATGATCCACTAAAAATCATGTCACTAACATCACAGTTTCAGCATTTATATAATACAAGGAATATAGCGATTAGACAATCACAAGTTTTCCATCAGTATTTATAACGTACAACTTATGATATCGCGTAAACATTCTTGGGCTCAATTTTGAGGTGTAAAATATTCTATTTTATCGAAACAATGCATCATTGTCATCATAAGTCTCGATATTTATTTTTACCACTCCTTTATACAGTATCTTGAAACGTTTATGTCTCATGATGTTTCGTGCAAAGTATGATTTGTGTCCATTGGTTTTATGTCTTTTTATGTCGACATTTAGACCAACAGGGTGCGTTCTGTCGTTATAAATTCATGTCTGAGGTTGGTGGTCTGATTTGTTTGTACAGAATGTCATGTCAAATGTCAGCAATGAATATTCATATCGTTTGAAATTGGGAAATATTACGTTAGTTCTTGACTGTAACTTTATATCAAAATTTTAAGGATAAAAATATATTTGATTATTATAAAAGAACACTGTGTATTTTCCTACAAAAAATCTGGAGTGCGCCGCGCAGACAACAACTGGTATATATTCAAACGTAGATTCCAAACCCAAATATATATCGAAGTTAGCTGATATTCTGAGAAGTTATTCAGTCATATAGAGAAAAACAGCGGTTAAGTTTTGAAAGAAATAACTTATTGTATTTGGATTTTATGGACCTTGTCCACGAATTTCTGGATCATCCCTCGTAGAGCCCAGTTTCAAAGATTGTGGTACAGTACGAAATTGCTTCAGTGATCACATGACGCTTTTCAAGCTTTTCCGATTACCAGGAATATTTAGAATATATTTCATATTTTATACTTAAAATATATTTTTCAGATATATGATTCTTTGTACGATGAAGATGCGGTTATTCAGAAATTCTGCGGCTTCAGTCCTCCACCAACTATAGTTAGCCGGTCACACATGCTATATCTGCAGCTTTTTTCGGACAGTCTGATTAGAGAAGCAAATTTACTTGGAACATATTTCCCCTCTGACGGTACGTATTTGGTGGCCACTTTCTCTAATGAGAGCAACCCTTGTTTTTTTTGTTGTTGTTTTTTTGTTATTTCACCGAAGGACAAGTTTTACTGTCAGTTTTATGTGCCAGTTGTACAGAATTAAGTTAAATGAAATTAGATTTCTGCAAGTACACTTTAAATCAACAGAAGCTCCGTGTGAGCTTTTGAACCGGCTGCTATAAAATTAAAGTGCCCGACATATGCGCATTTTTGTATTTACCAAGTTGAAAACAATTTGGAGAGATAACAACATATCTCTTTGATCAAAGGTGAAACTTAAGCGCTCCCTTCTAATTTCTATATTTCTGTATGCCTGTGAATCGTGGACCTTGACAGCAGAGTAAGAGAAAAGAACACAGGCTTTTGAGATGAGATGCTACCGAAGGCTACTGAACATTTCATACAAGGACCATATAACCAATGAGGAGATTCGCAGGAAGATCCAAGCAGCCATTGGAGAATATGATGAACTTCTGATGCTGGTCAAGAAACGAAAACTAAGGTGGTTTGGCCACGTCTCAATGTCTTCTGGTTTAGCAAAGCCAATTGTACAGGGCACAGTGAAAGGAAAAAGAAGAAGAGGCAGACAGAAGAAGAGGTGGGAAGACAATATCAAGGAGTGGACAGGGATAGATTTTGCCTGCTCAATTAAGGCAACTGAAGACAGGGCAAGGTGGAAAGGGATTGTTTTGAAGTCATCTGTGGTGCCCCAACGACCTAGTAAGGTTATGGGATAGAATAGAATAGAATAGTATTTACGAGGATTGAAACAATAACAACAACAGCATTTTTTGTATTTACCTTTTGTTTATGTATTTATTGTTTTCAGTGTCGCTAACCCAAAACCCCATGTAAGACACCAATAGGGAACAACTAAAATAAATTACAACATTAGTGATTAATTTTGGTTTCTTATACTCCCGCTTATACCATGTTCCGCCCAATACTTAGAGAACTAGGCTTCGCACAGTAAATAAATTCGAAATTGTTTTGTATCATGAGGAAGCCTTTCTTTGGGGTTTCCGACTAGGTCAGACACAAACCGGTCTGTGCATCCACAGAAGGTAGCTAACTAGCTAGGGGCTTGAAATGTCGCATTTAGAATCTGGAGATATCATACTAAATAGCGACAGCAGAGGTGCTGATTATTGAAAATAATTTCAATGCAAATTATTATTATAATTTTATTATTATTATACCCCGCCACACGTTAGTGGCGGGGTGTTATGTTTTCTTGCTGGCTGTCCGTGTGTCCGTCCGTCCGTCGTACGTACGTCTGTCCGTCCGTCTGTCCGTCCGTCCATGAGCACTTCGTTTCCGCTCGATAACTTGAGTAATTTCTGACGGGTTTTCTTCAAACTTGGCATGTGCATTGGTCTTGGGAATATCTCGCATGGGATTGTTAATGGGCAAATTTGGATATCTTCTGACAGAGTTATTGCCCTTGTCAATATCTCAAAAGTGGTTTTTGGTCTGTAATTCCTTTACACTTTGAAATATCTTCATGAAATTTCATAGAAATTATTGAAATAGTATAAGCTTTCTGTTACAAGCAGAATTTTGTCCACCAGGGTTATCTGCCCCTGCCCCTGGGCTATATACATGTATAAGATCATAAAAAATTCTATAAAAATGTGGGTTGAGAGGGATTTTTCTGAAACTTGCAACAAATCATTAAAACAATATAAGCTTCCTGTCAAAAAAGAAAAGAATCTATAAAAGGACTGCAGTGGCGGGGTATTACGCAGTCGTTTACGATGCTTTTATTATCCGTTTTATCATTAGTATATACCACAACACAGATAAGTTGAAATTAAAGTACTGTAGACAATAATGTAATCATACTTATTATAAGATATCAAAAAAATAAATAGATAAATATAAATAATGTAATTAGTAAAAATAAATAAATAAACCAAATAACGTGAATAAATATATGGCTGAAGTGAACAAATATGAATGAAGCTTTTCAGTAGGGATAAAGCCAACCATATGAATAGCAATATCCCGATATTGTAAAGATTATCTGATCTACCTGTCCAGTCATGACTGTCTTAGTCCCGTTATACAACGGATACTACTTCGGTCACTACAGAAAGGTGTCTTGACCTGTACGACAAATAGGTAACTGCCCTTACATTTGGTATCGCAGAGTCCGGCATGGCCGTTTTTACATTTCGTTAAGGACAAAACCGACTTTATTGGCATGTACTATTATTTTGAAAGTTTACAGAAAAATAGATGCAGGTCTGTTTTGTTTCAAAACCTCCGATTAACTTCTTCTAGTAAAAGAGCGATGGCAGCTGATCTCTCCTGCAACAATATTGAAAACAACTTTGTGATAAAGATGAGTGGGACAATAAATTACAGCCAATATCTCGAACATTGATATCTCAAAATATCTTTTTATATCAAAGAATGTTTTTCCAATTTTTAATTTACATTTCAACTTCTATTATCTCAAACTACTGATATCTCAAAGTAAATTTTCTGGTACTAGAAAATTTACTTTGAGATATCAGTAGCTTGGGCTGAAATTATACTTCGAGATATCGAGAGTTGACTATATGCCCAACATGTTTAGAAGTTTGTATGACGTAATTTCTAAGACTGAGTCGTAGCTGTTTAGAAAGAAAGAAAAAGAGACGGTGTTAATGTAGAATAAAAAATATAAATTGTAAAAGAGAAAATGTAAAATAAAAAATAAGTAAAAATAGATGTTGATGCTGTTATTGGGGTAGCTGAATGACCATCTGTTTGGGAAAGAGCTGCTCATTCGGTTCACTGTGCGTGTCTTTCGTAAACTTGTGTCACTTTCTGTATGTATGTGCTTCTTTCCCTATTGGTTTTGAGAGCAGAATGTGGGATTTGATTGTATTAATTCTTGATCATTGCCCATCTTTTTACTTTTTATATACATGTATACACTTCATGACTAAAAAACACTTGACATGATGCGAAGAAGACTGACTATAGGAGGTTGGTGATTGACTCAACCACCTGTAAGTCAGTCCACTGTGCATCTTATCTGCTTTAAGTGGTAACAAAGACATTAATTATTAAGACTAATAGCTAGAAAGTATGATAATAGTGCACGGTTGGCTCACTAACTGAGAGAGGGGAATTGCCCAATCACTGGTAAGTTGGCAAAATGTGCACTTTATGTATTTTAGTGTACGGTTGGCTCACTAACTGAGAGAGGGGAATTGCCCAATCACTGGTAAGTTGGCAAAATGTGCACTATATGTATTTTAGTGCACGGTTGGCTCACTAACTGAGAGAGGGGAATTGCCCAATCACTGGTAAGTTGGCAAAATGGGCACTTTATGTATTTTGAAGGTAAAGTATCCATTTTTCTAGTTGTGTACGATATATAGCATACTCTTGTTAGTCTACAGGGTGTTAAGAAAGTTCGTAGACATTTTTCAAACTTACACTGAAATCTTAATAATGTTTGTAAACACAGAGGCATTTTGCATTTCTTCTTATTAGATGTGTTCTCACACCTAGCATAAACATTTTATCTGATTTTTCTTTTCTTACTTTTTTTGCAAAATCACTCTAAACAATTTACTCTTTACATTTAACTTCAGATTCATTTTTCAATTTTGCACGAAAATCTTATTTGATTTGAAATAAATTAGGTAAGAATATGACATTGTTTATAAAACTCTTGAAATATTTTATACTGGGGTAAAACCCTCTGTAAATAACAAATTTTCTTGTCATTTAGATGCATTATTGTAATAGAAATGCCATTTTATCAGCACATTTGCATAATTTGACTTTTTGGTAGTAAAATTTCAAATATATGATAATTCACAGATACACCACAAATATTCCGAAATTTTATTCTTGTCTCCCTTATCTCTAAGACCCATCCCATGATATGAATGATTTTATGTCAACTTTTGATTTCAAGTTTCTTATCAGATGTTAATTCATAACCCCTACCTCCTTTGCCAAATTTTTATGCCTCATCTTCTTTTTCATGTCAGTAAATAATCTGTCAAAATGTGCATGTTACCTATGATTCCTTACCAGCTGTTACTGATAAAATACTGTTTGGCTTAGTCTCTATCATTTAAGTTAGTTCTAAGATGATGAATCACTGAGGGATAAGAATAAATAACAGTTTAATATGTCACACCTTTATGCGTAAAATCCATGATAAATAGCAGGCCACTTTGACACCTTCGGTATTAACTGCTAATTTTATTACGGTAAAGTGCCATTGTAAAAGTTGTAACATTGTGGGTCTTTTGATATTAAATAGTTCTTGAAACCTGTAAAGTTTAAAGATTTAATGAATGTAACTTCTGAAGTTATAAGCAACATTGTAATGTCTTCGAACTTTCTTAACACCCTGTATACAAGTATGATATTATTCAGTAATGAAAAACAATAAGATATGGTGCGGAGTGGGCTGGTTGCTTGTGGGCGGGGAGATGATCCATTTTACCTGCTAGCCTACCTACAGTGCACAGCATCTACTGTAGAAGATATCAAAGCTGAAAAATCAAAGCTGTAAATAAAATATATACTCATATAAATATTGTAAAAGGATGACAGATTGATATCATAAATATTATGACTGACTACCCAAAATATTGCCATCTATAAATGAGCGTATGAAGCGGTGCACATTTGCCCGACTGATTGTGGTTGCGGACGCCACATGTAGGTCGGTCAGTTGTGAACTTCATCTGTGCACCTGTTTTAGCTTTGTTGTATTAGTCTGTTAATTTTTCTATATTGTTCTAGTTGTAAGCATGTATAACCCATTAAGCAGAAGTATTTGTTGGAATATATTCTTAGTCTCCCACTGAAGATCAAAACTGAATAATATGTTGTTAATGTCATATCCATTTCATACGATGACAATCATTTAGTCAATGTATTGGATAGCTAGTTCAGTCTAATATGTTATTATGTGATTCTCTTACTGTATACTTAGTGTACCAGAGAGTAGATAAAATTTGTTTTAACGTGACTCATCTATTTGCCTTAGGGTTTGGCGAAGCCTGTGGCGGTGTTTTGAATAGTGCGTCAGGGCAGCTGAAGCTTCTGCACACAGACAGTAATACCTATGAGTCTTCCCTTTTGTGTAAGTGGAAAATTCCTGGCGGACCAGACGAGTTCATTCGATTTCTCATTACGGAAATGAACATACAGAAACACAAATTGTGTGAATTCGATTCCATTGAGGTATGTTAAGAGCTTGTATTTGGTGATAATTATATGATATTCTATTTTTCCAAGAAAATTTATCTTGTGGCCCTCATTAGAAGGCGGTTCTAATGAGGAGTCACAACATAAGTTTTATGGCGATATAGCAATATTATCCCTAATTCCATTGAATACTTCCTTATCTAGAGCTCCGGTTTGTTAATTTTAATGTATTAGAAATGTGATGTCTTATGCCGAATTCCATAACGCCATATTATGTGTGTCATAATATTACATCGACGGTGACAGGACATTATTTCAGCGTGGAGCTACTTACACATTCCTCATAGTTCCAAAAGGGTTGTTTAAGATTCTTAAATAGTTGATGCACTCAATCGAATTGTGTCCATTCTTACATATACAAATTTCGTTGAGGCGTGCTCTTATCAATCGCTGCATTACAGTGAATTCCAGTAGAAGTGTAAAGATAAACGGTAAACAAAATTGAGCCGCGACACGACAAAACCAACAATGTGGTTGTGCGCCCAGCGCAGACTCAGATCAGCCTGGACATCCGCCCAATATGATCAGAGTCTTCGCTGTCCGCATGGAGGTAGCTTAGACCCTTAGCTACCCTTTGAGATTTTAACAAAGAGTCTGATCAAACTAGATGTGCAGATGCCCAGGTTGATCTGAGTGTGCACTGGGCGCACAACCACATTGTTGGTTTTTTCGTGTCGCGGCTCATATGACTTTTGTGATGTTTTATGTGAGATGCACTACAATGCATTTGGCAACGAACTTACCAAAGTTACACTACACTTTTCCTGTAGACTGAGTTAGTTACCTCAATAAGTCTTACCCACATTAAGATAAAATTCTAAACGACGCAGTCATTCGGAGCAATGAATAAAAAACAGTTATTTCTGTTTTTTTTTTCGAATCTTCTATTTCTATTATACTGCAAGTGTATTCGTTGTTTCAAAGAGTTAAATCTCTATTTTATTTCATCTGTTAAAGCTATTTGGAATTGCAATGCATTGCCTTTAGTAGAATTAATTACTGATATAGCTCCCGAAATCATACACGTCAGGTTAACTAACATAGGGTTATAACTGAAGAGACATAAACAGAACTAAAACAAAACGAAACTAAAATACAGTGACAAACAGACAAAAGATGCATTATCATTTCATATATTTGTTTATACAATATTTAAAGAGGGTGCACCATTGGCTCAAGAAGTCAGTCTGCCAGTTGGCCATCTATAACAACATAAAAACAATACAACATAAAAAACAAAACAATTTTTACATATGTACACAGAACGTGTAGCCATATGAATATAAAAATGAGTTTGTGTATACATATAAAAACAAATTGCAGCAAGGTCGACAGTATAGAATCAAAACAATGCATTAAAACTTCTGTTGGAAACTGAAAATAAAAATAGCTCTAAGGCCTTTAACCATCTGTTGCACAGGTATTGCGGCGCAGAATACAACTGCAAATGTTTAAGATACCTTTCAACTGACTTTTAAGCGTGAATTAAAGTCGCAAGCATTGCACAAGTTTTTATAATTTTAAAAACGATGTTAGACAGACTGGTACATAGGTTATACTCTTATCGAATTAAATGTATTGCTTGACATTCTTTTTAAAAAATGTTAGAGACTGTGGCGTTTTTACAGACTGAGGTAGAGAATTCCAGTCTCGGAGCCTAGAAGGAAAACATACGTGAAAAAGCGCTGTCCTTGACATAGACAATTGTATAGACAATGTTCCATGTTCCATTGGCTGTTGATCTTAGAAAGAGAGACAGAGTATGGGTTTGCGGTAAAGGCTTTACCTTTAATAAATTTAAAACAAATGCTGGCGTTTGGCTGTTCAATGCTTTATACGTCAGATGTGCTTTATTGTAGTTAAGTCTTATATCTGTTCGTTGCCATTCTAACTGCTGGAACAGTGTAGAAGATGGCGTTGCAAATTTATGTATTCAGCTCGCAGAATTATGCGTGCAGCACGTATCTGCAACATTATTAATCTATCAGTGATGTTCTTTATGTGAATCTCCATGAAATGGAACCGTATTCAAGTAGAGGAATAAAACAGGTTTGAATACCGACTTGAACATAGGATTGTCAGAAGAGTGAAGGTTTGATGAAATGATTGTACAGAGGTTGTTAATATGTGCATTCTGACCGAGATTTTCACCGATATATACTCGAGGACTTTAAAAACGCCTCATCTCTAAATATGTTATATTTTGCGAATCCCATATTTCAGGCTACTAAATATGTATAGGGTCTATTAGAAATCGTAAATTTATCAAATTAAAGGAATTGTAGGAAATTATGTCATGCATGGCGACCTTTGCACTTAAAGGGTCAACGTCACAGCCTCTTAATTTTATTTTCAACTGCTTTCAGTTACAGCCGTAGAAGCTGATTCCAGCTTTGAATTGAATGATATTCTACAGCACAAACACAGCTTCAAAGCCGCAATGACTTTGCATACAGTCATACAGCTTGAATCGTAAATTGGAACGCACAAATTGGATCTCCAAAAATGCCATTTTGAAAAGTAACGTCATTTGACATTTTGTACTTTACAAGAATAGCATTTGAATCAGACGTCGTAAAGATATACCTTTTAGGCATTCCGCGATATTGATGGCTACTTCGATATCAGCATGAAACGTCTGTTTATCAGTGCCGCAAATGGCGTTAACGTCATTAATTTCTATCTTAACCGACTCAGAAATTCTCATTTTTAGTACACGCGATTCTAGAAAAGACCATGATGACACGGAAAAAAAATGTTTGATTTAATTTCTTCCTGTCGTAGCGAAGTTTGATGCCATGTTTAAAATGCCAATATTGCATGCCATGTGCAATTGTTTACCTCGCTTCAATACAGACAATGTTGAAATACAGCGGAAGACGGGAACCAAGTTATACTCCGATAATCATTTGGACAGTGCAGTACAACAGTTTTAATGAAAACCCCATGTTCTTAAGCACCCTTTCACATTTGTCTACATATTGTGGACATATTTGAAGATTTGCATGAGGCATTTTGATAGATCTAGAATTAATTTTGACAGAATCAGAGCCTTTTTAACTTAGTCATTTTGGGCATTTTTTACATGGTAGGGTATGTTTTCAATGGATTCTTTGTAGGTGCTTTATGGATATACACGTCATGTGACAGGCGCTGCACGGGGGCATCAGTAGTGTCTTACAGACACAATTTTCTAGTTTTAACATTTGCAACGCAGGCATTATTCCGTTGTAAAGTTACTAGTTTTAACATTTACAATGCAGGCATTATTGCACAACCCGCAGGTTTGCACTATAATCACTGTGTGACCATCCGATATCAGTTAACGAAAACCGTTATCAGTTAGCGAAAACGCTTATAACTCTTGAACCGCATGGGATATTTTGACAAAATTTTGCATACTTATACATGTCAACATTGTCTAACGACTCGCATGCATAACATCCTTATTTGATGGACGAGGCTTTGCTGAGCACAAGTTGAAAATTTACGACCAACTACTGAAAATGCTCATAACTCTTGGACCGCTTGGGATATTTGCTTCGAATTTTGTATGCTTATGTATTTAACATAGTCCAGCCACCGGCATGCAAAACAGTGACGAGGCTTCACCGAGCATCAATTTGGCTGGTCGAGCTCTTTTATTGAAAATGCTCATAACTCTTGGACCGCTTGGGATATTTGCTTCAAATTGTGTATACTTATGTAATTTAACATTGCCCAGCCACTGGTATGCAAAACAGTGACGAGGCTTCACCGAGCATCAATTTGGCCGATGTAGCTCTTTTATTGAAAATGCTCATAACTCTTGGGCCGCTTGGTATATTTGCTTCAAATTTTATATGCTTATGTATTTTAACATAGTCCGGCCACGGGCATGCAAAACAGTGACGAGGCTTTACCGAGCATCAAGTTGGCCGGTCGAGCTCTTTTATTGAAAATGCTCATAACTCTTGGACCGCTTGGTACATTTGCTTCAAATTTTGTATACTTATGTAATTTAACATTGCCCAGCTACTGGTTTGCAAAATAGTGACGAGGCTTCACCAAGCATCAATTTGGCAGGTCGAGCTCTTTTATTGAAAATGCTCATAACTCGTGGACCACTTGGTATATTTGCTTCAAATTTTGTATACTTATGTAATTTAACATTGGTTAGCCACTGGTATGCAAAACTTCTTATTGCACAACCCGCAGGTTTGCACTATAATCACTGTGTGAGTCCGTCCGTCCGTCCATCCATTATCAGTTAGTGAAAATGCTTATAACTCTTGAACCGCATTCTATATTTTGATAAAATTTTGCATACTTATACATGTTAACAGTATCTAACCTCTCGCATGCATAACCGTCTTTTTGGATGGACGAGGCTTTGCTGAGCACAAGTTGAAAATTTACGGTCAAGTAGTTAAAATGCTCATAACTCTTGAACCCCGTGGTATATGTGGTTCAAATTTTGTATACTTATGTATTTTAACATTGTCTAGCCACCGGCATGCAAAACGATGACGAAAGTCTAAACAGTATTGCACGACCCACAGGTGTGCACTTTAATCGCTGTGCAAGTCCATCAGTTCACCAGGGGTTGTGCACATTACCATCAGTTGATTCCATTGTAAAGTTAGTGTGTTGGAACTATTAACGTTTTTTCCTTGTTCCTGTGGTCATACATGTTGTTTTGTTATAATTGATTTGTATTTTATTATTTAGACACCAAGCATTAGCAGAATGAAAGTCATTTGCACTTTTGATTCAGTAACGTTAATGTTAGGACTAAGAGTATGATTGGTGGTACCATCTGCAAAGAGATGCGAATAGCAATATGGAGAGACAAGTCATTTATGAATATCAGGAAAAGCAAAGGTCCTTATATATATATCCTTGGGGGACACCTGACTGAAGTTTTTAGAGCTCAATTAGTCCTTGACCATTATCAAAGGCTTGTTGACGACTATCAAGATAAGAAATAAACCGCTGCAGTGCAGAGCCACTGAATTTGTAAAGTGACAGTTCCAGTATAAGAATTGAATGGTCGACCAAGTCAAACGCTTTTCTAAAAGCACATGTATATCTCCATTGTCAATGCATGTCATCCATTTATCTATAAACTTCACGAGAGCTTACATGAATATTTCCAATAATTCAGACCCGAAAATTCTGAGATCTACTTCCCTTAAAAGTGACGAAGTTTTAAAATTCGCTATAAAAGTACAAAGTGTGTAACAAAATTTGTTTCTAATATAGTCATAGAGCTTCATTCTGTTTTGAAGTGATTCTCATTCTCAACTCGATCAGAATCTCTTATCAGGAGGAATCTTTATGTCCCCCCACCAAAGGTGAGGGGGGACATATTGTTTTCAACGCGGTTCCCGGGCGTCAGTGTCGGCGTCGGCGTGACAGTTTCTTGCGTGCGCGATATCTCTTGAACCAATGGATGGAATTTCACCAAACTTGCATGGATACATTATTGGGACAAGTTTAAGAGCTGATTAGATTTTGGTGACCTTGACCTCATTTTCAAGGTCACTGGAGGATTTAGATGTCAATGTCATGTACCCACTTTGCGTGCGTAATCTCTCTTGAACCAATGGCTGGAATTTCACCAAACTTTCATGGATACGTCATAGAGAAAAGTTTAAGAGCTGATTAGATTTTGGTGACCTTGACCTCATTTTCAAGGTCTTTGAAGGAGTTAGATTACAATTTCATGTACGCATGTAATCATCTAAACCAATGGATGGAATTTCACCAAACTTGCATGCATATATTATTGGGTCATGTTTAAGAGCTCATTAGATTTTAGTGACCTTGACCTTATGTTCAAGGTCACTGAAAGACTTTGATGATAATTTCTTGTACCTACTATATCTCCTGAACAAATGGATAGAATTTCATCAAACTTGCATGGATACATCAGTGGGACAAGTTTAAGAGCTAATTAGATTTTGATGACCTTGACCTTATTTTCAAGGTCACTGAAGGACTTAGATGACAATTTCTTGTACCCATTATATATCCTGAAACAATGGATGGAATTTCACCAAACTTGCATGGATACAGCATTGGGACATGTTTAAAAACTGATTAGATTTTGATGACCTTGACCTCATTTTCAAGGTCACTGGAGGACTGAGATGACAATTTCCTATTACCACAGTATCTCATGAGCCAATGGATGGAATTTCACCAAACTTGCTTGGATACATCAATTGGACTAGCTTAAGAGCTATTTAGATTTTTATGACCTTGACCTCATTTTCAAGGTCACTGAAGGACTAAGATGAGAATTTCTTGTACCCACTATATCTCCTGAGCCAATGGATAGAATTTTACGAAACTTGCATGAATATATCATTGGAACATGTTTAAAAGCTGATTAGATTTTGATGACCTTGACCTCATTTTCAAGGTCACTGGAGGACTGGGATGACAATTTCCTATTACCACAATATCTCATGAGCCAATGGATGGAATTTCACCAAACTTGCTTGGATACATCACTGGGACAAGTTTAAGAGCTGATTTAGATTTTGGCAACCTTGACCTCATTTTCAAGGTCATTGAAGACTTAGATGGCAATTTCTTGTACCCATAATATCTCATGAACCAATAGATGGAATTTCACCAAACTTGCATGAATACATCACTGGGACTTAGCTTAAGAGCTGATCAGATTTTGGTGACCTTGACCTCATTTTCAAGGTCATAGGAGGACTTCATTATAGGGGATGGAAAATGGGCTGGTGGGGGACATCAGTTTTTCTCTGAAAAACATTTCTAGTTTTATATATCTACCTTTCTTCTATTTCAAGTTTTTGATGATTCGATCTTCAGAGCTTTGCAAAAGTAGAAGTCATTTGTTATACAGATACGAGTTCCTGTCAGCGTAACCTAGTTACTTTTTCGCTAATTGAATATAGTTTATACAGTAAAACCGAATCTGCTAGTGTTGTTATTTCAACATGCACAGGTCTGCGTATCTGTATAGTGAAGGTTTGTAAATAAATAAATACTTCACTGAAAACTGCAAATATGCATTCAATATCTTATAGGATAACGCCATGAAACTGTATGTTTCTTGGATTTATCCTATAAGATATTGAATGCCTGACAAAGTCGCTTCTCTGAAATATTCTAAACTGTCAAGTAAAAGGATAGGCCTGCAATGATCAGGAATTATACAATAAAATCCCACTTCTGGAAGTTCCAGCAATGTTCCTTGGTTTATCTCCATGGTAGTGTGAGAATTTTGACAACAAAGCCATCCAGCTGAATGGGGGTATGCTAAGATTTATGAAAAATTTGCATGGGTATAAAATTTATGCAACGTACCTGTACATTGTGCGTAACATGTAATTCCCGCCCCTCGCCCCCGACCCCACTCCCCCCCCCCTCCTCCCCCTCCCCACACGCGGAGCCCCGGTAGCTCGGTGGGTTAAGCACTGGCCTACTGATCTAGCGGTCGCGGGTTCGAGCCCCGCCGGAGGCAGAGTTCTTTCCATAGTAAACGGGGTTCCATTGCACACAGCCTTTCATTATCATCTGCCCATCGTCCTGATTTGACTGAAATACTGTTGAAAAGGACGTAAAATCGCAAGTCATCCATCCATCCATCCCTCCCCACACCCACACATACCGAACCCAAACCTGCTGCAAACAGGCAACTGCAACATATCAATCATTCGTTCGAGATATTTATGTTTTTTCCTTAACCCCGTGTATTTCTAGAGAACTTTTACGTCACAGTTCCGAGAGGCACAATTCAAGTCAAACCAGGCATCCTAAAAAAGTCTAGAAATTCCTATATTTAGTGCAAACAGTATAGGCCCTGATTAGACGCCGCGTTCTGGCATGGGTTTGTTTTGTTTTGTAAGGAAAATACAAAATAATTAGAAATAGATGTTGATGCTGTTTTGGAGGGTAGCTGAATGACCATCTGTTTGGGAAAGAGCTGCTCATTCGGTTCACTGTGCGTGTCTTTCGTACACTTGTGGCAATTTCTGTGTATATGTGCTTCTTTCCTACTGGTTTTGAGACCGGAATGTGGGATTTGATTGTATTAATTCCTGATCATTGCCTATCTTTTTACTTTACATTGTTTGTCAAGGTTCCTTCAACAGACTGGGTCATTGATAGGTTAGTATGTTAGCGTGTCGTGTAACTACAACTATTTTATTATAGGTATATGATCTTTTGAAACCTACTGGCCGATTCTGTGGAACAGTACCTCCCCCTGTAATGACGTCGACGTCAGATGCACTATATATACAGTTCTGCACCTCGGATTTTACTGTGGACAAAGGATTCACAGCAACTTACGAAGGTAAATTAGGCCGCGCGTATCGTTTTAATTTGACCGTTTTTAAAAACAGTTCCGATGTCAGATGAAATTCCTAGGAACTGACACAATTCAATCCCAGATTCCACCCAAGATACGGTCTGGGAAAAAGACAACACAAAATTAGTCATCACCAAAGACGTTACCAGCAACAGCCATGTAAACAGCCATTTTCCATGTAGGGGGTCACCGGGCCAGCCTGAACATCACAAACAATATATCATTAACAGACGTAGCAAGAAGCAACATATAAACAACCAAGAAGAACCAAAACAGAAGTGCCGCCTTGGGACGGCCAGTTATCCTCCAAGAAGAACCAAAACAGAAGTGCTGCCTTGGGACGGCCAGTAATGAAAATGCATGTACTTGGGAAGGTAGAGGGGGGGGGGGGAGAAGGTGTCTTAAACGGCATGTTGTCGACCGATTCCCGCCCTTGGTTCACCAGATTCTTTGTTATTCAACCCAACCAAAGCAATTACCATCCACACCACATACCAACGAAAGCATCAGTTTTGAGAAATAAGAACACTTAAGCTCAGTTATAAAGCCGTAATTCCCGCGGATAATTCAAACATTTTGATCAGTGTATTTGAATTTGCAGTACTCAGTATGACATGCGGAGCTGTACTCCTGGATGCGGCTGGTGAGTTTAGTTATGTGCACGCCTCTCAGATCGGAGGAGAAACAGTAGAATGTTTATGGAGCATAAAAGCAAACTGGGACAATATTATCGAGCTGAATGTTCAGCGGCTGGCGGCGTTGTCCAGTAGCTTTTGTCATGACAGATACCTTGAGGTAAGATCGATGTTCACAATCAATGCTTTACAGTCAACTCTCGATATCTCGAATACTGGTATAGCAAATTCCCTTTTCCCAAAGGTTATAGATTGGACACATTTTCTGTTTTTATTTAAAGTTCAACTCTAGATATATCAAACTACTGACATCTCAAAGAAAATTTTCTGGGACCAGAAAATTTTCTTTGAGATATCGTAGTTTGAATTAAATTTGAACTTTGAGATATCGAGAGTTGACCGTATTATGTTTCTAATACTACCAAATAACAAGTTATTACTTTAAACAATTACTGAAATACATCCCTGAAAGGAACTAAAATATAGCTGAAGGAACATAACTTGAAAATAAAGAAAGACTTGTTGTTCTTGCACATGACACTTCGTGTTGACCTATCTGTAATCTTATATGTGTGTCAAACGGTGTACCGGGTTTCGGCCTGGAAAAAATAGCGGCTCCAATGGTAATTGAAAAAATAACATCAACAACAACAAAAAAGCACAGTTTTAGTTACATAGAGACAGTGTAAAGTCTGTATGTTGGTTCAAATAATTCACTGCCTACATTTTAAAGAGAGCACCTTAAGATTCAAAAAGAGAAGTGGAAAAGATATAGTTTCCATTGAAAAGGAAATACTTTGCTCCCCTCAAGGAGAAAATATTTCCCTTTACACTAGCCCCCATTGTGTAGAGAGGTAAATAGTTCCAGGATAGACATATCCCCCTTTATTGCTCAAATATATGGATGGATGGCTTGCGATTTTACGTCCTTTTCAACAGTATTTCAGTCATATCAGGATGATGGGACGATGATAACGAAAGGCTGTGTGCAATGGAACTCCGTTTACGGAAGGAAAGATTCTCGCCTCAAGCGGGGTTCGAACCTGGGTCTGCTAGATCAGTTGGCCAGCGCTTAACCCACTGAGCTAACGGGCTCCCTATTGCTCAAATAGTAGCAATGGCGTCGGGCTACAAGTTCTCACAAATTTAAGGTAAATGGACACGCATCCAAGTTTTCCGCCTTTTGTCTTTTTTAAAGAGAGACAGCATGACATTGTGGTGTTTAGTATTTGCTTCCTTTTTAAGAAGAGACCCTAATCAAAATGGGCGGATTCTTTCCTATAAAAATCGAATACTATTGAGAACAAGGGCTTTGCAAGCGGCACATAATACGCCCGTCTTAATGTCATAAATGAGTTATAGAATCACCATTGAGAAGTGTTAAAATATTTTAAGCGGTTAAGGAGTTACAGAGTAAACGAAAACTTATGCAAGGACAGATAAATCAGGAATTAAGTAAGCCAGAGTTGTGGTTCTTGCTCATGATACAGCCCTACATGTACTATTATACACATTCCTGTAAAGTTGCATGATAATATTTCAAAAGGTTAAGTAGATATGGAGTGAATGGGAACGGCATAAAATACTAATCAAAGGAAAGTTACTCCAAAATAAGAAAGGGAGAGCAACTGTTTTTATATGCGACACATTGTCTTCTAATCATGCACATTGCTATAGAGTTTCATTATGATATTCCAAACGCTTACCAAGTTATGGTATGCATAAGATAAGTATACGCAAAAATAACATAAAAAATTAATCAAAAGGATGTAACTCTAAAGGGAGAAAAGGGAGAGCAACCATTTATACGCGACACATCGTTGGGACTTCATAAACACTGCTATGAAGTTTCATCCAGATATTCTAAACACTTATTTACTTTTGGCGCGCACAAGACTTGCAGGGAAATAATCAAAGGGACATAACTTGGAAACCAATGAAGGAGAAGCAAACATTTCTGTACGCGACACGCTCTCCCAACCTAATACATATTCCTACAAAATTTCATGAAGATATCCCAAACGGTTACTGAGTTATGGCGCGCACAAGAATGTCGCGCACAAGAATGTTTACGAACAGACGAACTGACAGCACCATGACATATTACGTCCGTTTTTTTACAAATGGGCGTATAAAAATGGCTTAAATAAAAATTACAGAATTCTTTTATGTCTATCTTCAGATATTCGATGGACGAAGAAGTATGGGCATTTACTGTGGTGACAGGATGCCACCGGTTATAACAGCCACAGCAAGACGTGTTACAGTGGGATACCGAGCTATTGAAACTCCAGAGCTACACACCACAGAAGGTTTTTTCGCCACATATCAGTTATTTCCCGGTACGTATACATATAGTATCCATAGTCCTACCAGTAATAAACGTTTGTACATCATCTAAAGAAGTAAATTCTGGAAAGCGGTCCAAACGTCACGTATAGTGATAAAACATGGGTTGGTGTGCATCTATTTTGTCATATAACGGACAAAAATAGTTGGGGGGGATATGTTTTTGAAAAAAAAAATGACAAACTGTTTTTCTAAATTCGATTTCGATTCGTCTTCATTCGATGCAATACAATTAAAAGCGGAATAATGATAGTAAGGCCCACGCCTGTACATTGAATTTCTACCATTTGATTCGAGTTTATGATATCGAAAGTAAAACGATCCAAATAAAGCTTTTTAAAAAACCTATTTATATGAAACTGAAGGATGTTGTCCGCTTGTCTATCTCTCTAGCAGGCTGATCACCTACTGCTTTCTGTTTTGGTTTGTTTTGTAATTTAAAATAAAAAAAGGTAAAAACAGATATTGCTGCTGCTTTTAATTAGGGTAGCTGGATAACCACCTGTTTGGGAAAGAGCTGCTCATACGGTTTACAGTGCGTGTCTTTCATGAACTTTTGTCTATTTTTTGTGTGTGTTCTGCTTTCCCTTACGGTTTTGAGAGCGGGATATGGGATTTGACTGTATTAGTTACTGATCATTGCCTATCTTTTTACTTCGTTTAAAGCTGGCTAACCACGTTCATTTAAATGACAAAACTGTAGTGAGAAATTTGCAGTTATACCTCACGATAAACTATTTCATGACTTTTTCCCAGCAGGCACATGGCGTCGAAATGACGTCGCACTGACGTCATTTCAACGAAATGTGCATGCTGGGTAGGGCCTTTAAGGTATCCATGTTTGTCTGGCATTTTTACCGGACGAAAAAGCTAATTAAAGTAGGTCTACTCTTAACGGAAAGAATTTGCTTGTAGGGGGCTTTACCTTTAACCTATGGATAGCAAATTAGCTTTCTCACCTCACACTTTGGAGAAGTCCATTTCTGATATAAGCTGTGTCTGCTTTGTATTTAATTTATCTTTTCCTTCATAAAAAATATCTGTAGTTATTGCAAACATTTCTACGGTGTCGGATCTGAATCTACACGGCCAGCAAAGTTATTATACGGGACGCCAGGCATTATTATTGGGTTTAAAAGTGACACACTAGGTGCCGAGTCTCATCAAAGGCTTAACCATACTTGCTACGTGTTGTTTAATTATCAATACTCCGGGGTACATGAACTCCTGCTCACGAAATTCTGGTATTTTCTCTCTATAGGGGTGCACGACAGGTGTGGCGGTGTTCTGACGGATGGCTCCGGGCGGATCCGTTCCCCGGACTCAAATAACGATGGCTTACACGACTTGTCTATAGACTGTGTATGGCGCATAGAAGCGAGGGATGGCAAAAGTGTTAATCTGATTGTAAAGAGCATTGCTATTCTTTGCGCTTCAAATAATTACCTTCAGGTATATTTCCCAACAGGCACACTATATTGAAACAATGTTGAATCAACGTCAATTCAACATTGTGATGTTGAATCAACATTGATTCAACATTGTTTCAATATTGTGTGCCCACTGGCATATACGTTTATGTGTATCCGAATGTGAAAGAATTTGATTAGCGGCTGGACCTAATATGATTGATGGCATTCCGGCTTCAGCATGTTCTGAACAATCTTTTTTACGATTCATTAAAGTGCGATGCTTGGCTTCAGCTTTCTTAGGTTGCATAAATTTTTGTTCTTAAGTTGTATGGGTACACCGCCATGTTCTTTTCACCATTTTTACAAAGGGGACAACTTTTATGACTTCCTGTTTGCATCTCTGGAGGAGAAAGTCCACTCAAAAAGAAGGAATTGGCTCAAAGGAGAGCATATTCTTTCCTATAAAAGCTGGCTCCCAATCGAGAGGGAAGCAGAAAAGAAAAAAATCATTGTTGTTTTTTTACCTTCAAACAAATCAGTGTCGTGACTGGTATTAATTAGATCTGGTTACATTTGCGTTTCACCATTATTACGTCAAGCACAAAAGTTACATGACGTAACAGTTGAAAATTACTGCGATTCTATTAGTAATTAATAGTAGGGGTTCCATCTGTCTTTGCACATTTGTTCATAACATACATGCGATAACATTCGCCTACTGTCAGAGGTGCGCCGCATTCCCACAACTTGTTGCCATGGGAGCTAAATTACTACTACGAAGAGTCTAACTTAATCAAAATTAGATTGTTCTTTAAGTCAGATGTATGTTTTAGTTTATGCTTGTAAAATGTTAACTAAGTTGTAGTTGTGCCCAGCGTAACGGAACCGTTTCCTGTCCCTCGTGGTATACGAGTATGAGAGTAAGTATAAGTCAATGGTAAATACGACATCAAGGCCCGATTTTACGTCGCCTTGATATACATTGTTGTTATCGAGAATTTACCTTTACCTGGATGCAACACTAGTCATTGATTAGTGCTTAAACATATTTTAAGGCGACGTAAAATTGTGCAAAAGTGTTTTTAAAATTTACAAGTTAACTGAATTGAAATTTCATCATTGTAGATTTTAGAAGACCGCAAATTCATTACGGAGAGATGCGGGACAGCTGTACCTCCACCTGTGCAAAGCTCGTCGAATGAACTTTTTGTGCTTTTTCATGCTGGTAATGTTAGGACGACGCAAGCTGATTATGGATTCAACGCAGTCTATTATGAGACGGACGGTGAGTCATTTAGTTACCCGTAATTATGTCACTTACAAACGTGGGCACAATGATGTGCTTTATATGCTGTGAGTGTTAAATAGGTATAACTACAGTGCAACCTCTCTACATCAGCCAACAGCCGGAACAGCCAAAATTTGCCGTTGTATAGGGGTGGCTGTTGTTCGGAGGGTCTAACTCACGGGCTTTTAGTTGTTATTTGATGACTGAGTACCATGTAAAGCAAAAGTTTTAATGATGTTTATGTCGGCAAATATATTAATTTTGTGTAGTTTTTACATTTACCATGAATATACATTATTCCTGTTAGCTAATACCATTCAAATAAGACAAGGATTAATAAATAGTCCTGGGTAATCGAAAAAACACCATATCCCACCATAAAAAACTGGCCGTTACAGACACGTACTAGAGGTAATTCTGACCGTTTTCGGTCGGAAATTGTGACCGCTGACCAGGAAAAAGAGGTGACCGCTGGTCAGAGGTGAAAAATAGAAAATAAAATGGAGGGATATGAAAGTGGCAGTTGTGAAGAGGTGACCGTCGGTTGGAGGTGACCGTTAAAAGAGGTTGGACTGTACCTCCCCTGTATCCATTTATCGACAATATATATTCGATTTAAAATGGTTTAATCGTTTAGGAACTTGCGACTTTTTTTATCATTTTAACCTGATGCATTGTGAAAGAGTTGGAAAAATTATTAATAGTACATTACTTCCAATACACTAAGGTACATATAGTAAATGCATTTTCAATAATGAAGGCTTTTTTAGATTTATGCCGCGAATTACCATTGTTCACCAGCTTGTTGCTTATTTTATATTCGAGAACAACAAAGGAAAAGCATGTACTAAGTTTGGGGAGATAAGTTGTATTTGCTTTATTCAGATTTTTGTATTTCCGCAAATTACCAGCTTAACATTGTAGGACAGAACTACTTCAATAAAATCTAGAAGGCTGCCTTTCGAATCAAAGAACTAAAATCGGAGTCAAGGTTAAATTGAGACTCTTGGTATTACGGTAATGTCGTTTACAAGGCTTCATAGTCCCGCTAGCTCTAGTTTATAACAGAGAATTAAATTATTTGTGAATTAATCATCACACTTTTCCATTGTATGAATTTCAGGTAGCATCTCACTTATAATTCGAGGGAAGCATGGCATACTCTGTATGCTATGCTCCCCTCGAATCATAAGTGAGATGTCGACATAGATCTATTACCATGGCAACTATGATAGTACCAGCTGTTGCGCTTAGTACATTGGCAGAATGACGTCTCGATGACGCCACTCAGACATCAATATGAACTCTTAGTTGTTATGGTGACAGATATATGACGTCATTAGCTCCGGAGCATGGCATACACTGCTTTGGAGTATGGCAAACGAATTACAGACGTTTCTTACCCTGGACGTTTCGTACCCTAGCCGTTTCGTACCCAACCCTGGACGTTTCGTACCCTAACATTGGTCGATTGGTACCCTATTTCTGGTCGATTCGTACCCTAATCCTTGTCGATTCGTACCCGGTTCCTACCTAGTATTACATGCCCATATCCATATAATTATTAGTCACTGTACCTATAAGGAGTATAAACCTTACCCAATTATGAAGTATTTAAGGGGTTGTAATCATGCATATTTCAAACGAGGCTTTATGTGTTTAAATGTGTTTGAGTTACAGTAAGTAAGCAAAGGTAGTTGCGGAGCGTGTATGCATTTCAAACTTAAATTCTTTCAATGAATCTTCAATTTTTCTAAAACAAATGATTATTCTCCCGACACCCGGTCCGGTCATTTACTTTCGTTTCTCTTCTGCTGATTCAAGAAAGGCAGTTGTCAGCTACTGGCGAAAGAATGTGCACTTAGCACTGGTTAACCGCTTTGGAGGTCTAAGCCTGCCCTGGAATAATGTGGTTAGGTAAACAGGCCGTCCCAAGATGACCATATCTGTTTACCGTGGACGTAAATCAACAACACAACAACAAAAAGAAATCGTGAGGCACGAAACGCGCAACTGAATACGCCTAATCTTTTAGTGAATATAATGGGGAAACAGTTCTGCCGTATTTGTTTTTTCCTCCCTTGTAAATGAGGTGTAGGGAACCTCCATACGAACCGAACTACCAACTACCAACTAATTGTGTGCACCGCGGCGGAGGGTGAGGGTGAAGGTTTGGGCCCAGTAAAACCGGTTTAAATCCCCCAGTAGTTATTACTGACCGTCCCAATGCGGTACTTTCGTTGCGGTTGCATTTGTTTTATGTTTGGTGCTGTTTAATTTATTGTGTTCTCATTTTAACCCTTCTATGATAAAATAGAAAATAGGTTAAAATAGTTGTTAAATGTTTTTTGTATAATTTGCTTAGTCTGTTGTAACCCTGCTGTTGGTCTAAATTATTTAGTTCAATAACGATAGCTGAGTTGCCACCTATTTGGGAACGAGCGGCTTATCACTTGTAATTTATTGTTTGTTGGGATGATTTTGGCAATCTGTCCCTTTATGTTGGGGATAGGGTTTGGGATCTGATTCAGTCAGTTCCTGAAGTGTAGTTACTCTTTAAATATACACTTAAAGAAAAAAAAAAACTCGTGTGGGAGCAAATTGTTTTCTTCGTTTTCTTCAAGAGTAGACCCAATCTTGGAAGGGCTTCATCCTCCAGGAAAGCAGAAAGAAAGTCACGAGCGTTGTTTCTCTATATAACCGCGACACGACAAAACCAACAAAGTGGCATGTTCGACCATCGAAGACTCAGATCAGCCTGGGCATGATTCCGGCAAATCTGATCAGAGTCTATGCTGTACACTTAAAGGGTAGCTAAGTGTCCATGCTAACTTCGTGCGGGCAGCGAAGACTCTGATCAGACTGGTCGGATGCCCAGGCTGATCTGAGTCTTTGCTGGGCGCACATTGTTGGTTTTGTCGTGTCGCGGCTCAAATATGAAAAAAAATGGCAGATAAAACATGGGGATGCATCCCGTACGAAAATTCTGACATGATTACAGCAGGAGTCCTGCTGGACATTGACAGGAATTTCATTTTCAGGCTGAATTATAACAGTATGTGGAAAATGATAAAAAAAAATCCACCCAAGATTCCAGCAGGAAAATTTGAAAAATTCATGCCAGGAATCCTAGCAGGAAAACAGAGCTGAAAATTTTTGCAAAATTAATTGAATCAAGCGTAAAGATTTTGGCGGTACACTTCAACTACACAATGAATCATAAGTGATAATTTCGACTTGAAGACTGGTCATGCTGTTTGTTTGTACTAAACATATTAAAAAGTTTTCTGTGTTATTTGAAGGATGAATTAATAACAGCTAGTATGAAGAGAATGTACGTTTAATTATTTTTGTATCATTGATGCATACATTTCTAAAAGCAGATTTAAGTTTAGAGGTAAAATATTCAATTTATACACAATTTCATGTACCCCACCCACATCCCTGGACATAAAAATGAAAATGAGTTCAATATATGTGTGGTGGTAACAGAGTTACTTTCTGTCATAAAATTGTGTTAAAGAGCAATGGCAGTACTGATCCATGTCTATAATATAATCATAATACCCAAGAGATTGACAAGATATGTGTTCTGTTGTGTTTTATAAAGCCACTGTGTATATGAAAGTTTTAAATACATGCAGCATGTTGAAAGAGTATGTCAAGGTCTTTGTGTAATATGCAATACAACCTATAGCTGGACTAAATTCATGCCAACAATCCTGTCCATATTCCTGCCAGGAATTTCAAATTTTACAGTGAGAATACTGCTCATTGGAATATTCCTGGTGGGAATCCTGCCTGAATTCCTGCTAATGTAAGTATTTCACTTAATATTCCACACTGAGTCCTGCTGGAATCCTGAAGGGGATTTTATATTATGGTGAAAAGTTAACGTGGAAAACCCATTGGGTAACTTTTTCATGTCCAGATTCCTGCCAAGAATCCTGTTACAATTACTGCAGGAATAATGTTACTGTCCTGCTGGACAATTCCGTACAGGATTCATTCATCTTATTCACGATGCTTCGTTTCAGTTTTTATCCAGACCTGCGGAGGTGTCTTAAATTCAACATCGGGAACTTTCAGTGCTCTGGACAGTGATTCAGATGGGCTGTACGACCGCTTTATAGATTGCCGCTGGAGTATCGAATCCGCAAATGAAAACTTGATAGAGCTAAAAATAACTACGCTTGAAATGGAACCAGAAGAAACCTGCAAGTTTGATTTCTTAAAGGTATTTAATTTCTAAATCGAAGTCATCCTTTGTTTTGATGAAGTTCGTGTGAATAAACAAATTCGATCTTGCGTTTTATAAAAATCGTCGAGACGTTGTCAATGAAAACGTAAATATATGAAATAAACATGAAACAGATGATGCACTTCGATGATCATTTTTCTTCAGTGGTAATGCTGCCATCGAAGTTGAATCTCTTTATTTTCTGGGTAATTCCAGCCCAACATTCTTATGTTTCTTTCGAGCAGTTTGATTGGTCGAGAGCGAGCAGAAGACAGCTTTTAAATATTGATAAATCCCCTGAACCAGAATCTTGGACTTGTTTCTTAGGGACGCACTATAAGCCAAAATTTTAAGATATAGATGACTGAGTTTGAATTATAAGAAATAAACTTTATTTTTGTGTATTTTATCGATGTGTGCACGCCGGCGAATCACTCACAAACGATTTGCCGGCGTTTACACATCGATAAAATCCAAAATAACAACATCCACAAAAATAAAGTTCATTCCTGCAAATATAAAGATGACTGGATACACTTACATGTTTTTTTCATTTTTTTTGCTACAAACAGTCAAATTTAGTGTTTCGTTTTAACTTTCATGGAAGAAACACCAGCGTAATGAGTTACATGCTACGCCCTTCAACCTAGACGCATCCCCATCATACAGAGGATTGCTGCTCATAGGACTGAGATTGTTCTTACGAGTACTCACCATATAAATACTGGGGTAATAAATGCATGCTGTTTAAGAAGTTATAAAATACAATGCATGCTGCTTAAGGAGTCATAAAATACAAACTTTTCCCGCTACTGAAGCCACCCTTTGTAACGATCGCCAACATGCTAAGTGCCAAAAAACTGCAGACCCTCATGTGTCCTTAGTGTAAATCGTGTCATCTGAATTTTCTGTCTATGTAAATACGTGTCTAAATTAATATGTCGGAAATACCGGATTTAAAAATTAACAAAGTAGAAGACCAAATGGTCATTCCATGCAGACGTTGTTTACTAGAGATAAAAGAGGAAAAAATATGAACTTTGACTCATAATAAGTTTTGTGCTCAGTGTCTGTCTCAGTATCAGGAAATCTTGTCAAAGACACGACTGTTTGGAAATGGGTAATATTCGGAACTGGGTAGGGCAGTGTAAAAAACTTTCAAACTCAGGATCCAGAAGGTGAGATAAAACAGGATAAGTTTATTTATAAGCAACATGCCATACTGATTTCAGTTAATGCTATAACATGTGTCGTCTGTGCCACTGAACTATGTCATAAAATACTGTTGGGACCGGCATCTCGGGGACGCGGATGAACCAATGTCCAGACAAGCATGTCCCCATTACCAATCCCGAAGCATTTTAGCAGAGACATTGAAGGCACAAAAGGGGATAAACAAAACATGCATGGGAAATCTGGTTATGGAAAACATATACATTTCCATAATCCAAAATTGAATATGCCTTTGAAGTACATTGCGTGAAAGAGTGTTTCGAGGAATTGTTATCTATCATCGTCCGTCCTCGTTCACTCCTTTATTAAAATGATACTTTGCCAAAACTAACGTGTCTCCACAGTAATGAGTCTTGTTAGGTCTTCTATCGAGATTACTGAAATAAAGTAGATCCAAAAAACTGTATTTTTTATTTATCTTAGAGACCGCTAAATGGGTTTTAACCAAACTTTGTCAAGGGCGTAGCAAATACGCAGGTGCGTATTGAAAATTTTGTCAAATTGACAAAATTTCAACACGCACCAGCGTATTTTCATGCTGAAATGTTAATTGGGCATAATTTTAATACTAACTGCCAACAGACACGAAAATTTGAAATATCTCAGCGGTTTAATCCCCTATTATTACCCTCAACGAGTAGAAAACATGAATGTGCGTACTGTTTAATTGCCCCTCGCTACGCCCCTGTTTGTCACTGCCATCGATACTTTCAATAGTATGCAAATGTACCGCAAAGATGGCCACCGTAACTATGAATGGGAAAACATAGAAATGACAATAATACAAAAATTGATAAATGGGTTTTGACCAAACTTGATTAGAAAGATCTTTGCAGCCAGTTCTTCCAAAATCAAACCAACCAAGATGGTCATAGCTTCCAAAAGTAGCGAAGCAATGAAATGACAAATGCTTGAGATTATGGAAAACATCACTAGGGAAGATCTTTAATTTCATTTTCTCTGGAAGTAGATCTATAGGTATTGAAACATTCATATAAAGTGAACAATGTAGGGCCACCTTGGCTCTCTTGTCTCAATTTCACCACTTGTTCTAGTTAATGTTATGTTATAGCTTTTCTTCTCATAGTGCAAAGCATTATCAGCTGAGGGAGCAACGGTTTGTCATAACTGGATTTGTTGTAAAGGAGGTTGCCAGATCCGATCGTTCTGTGCTCCTTAGGACGTACTATTTATTATCTATATTATAGGTATACGATGGGGTGGATGAGCAAGCACCATTGGTTGGGACATTCTGTTTTAAAGATAGACCACTCATTATAATGTCCTCATCCCCCTTTTTATTCGTACGCTTCTACTCAGATGGCAGCAACCAGGCAACAGGATTCAATGCAATATATACGCAAACTGACGGTATGCTAGCTATTCAACACATATATTTTTGAAATCAATATATCGGGCACGTTCGGCAAAATAATTTGGGTAGACTCGAGCAATACCCAGATATTCCTTCGGCTGCTTGAAGATATTCGAATAGCCGAAGGAAAACCTGGGTATCGACCTGGTTAACCCGAGTAATTATATCGAATGTGTCTTATATGTAATAAAGTCGTAACTAGGTCATACTAGAATTACTCAGTTAGCGTGCTTCGGAAACAAAAGATTCCAAGTGGTTTGTGATCTTTGTATAAAAAAGCAACGGTTAAACTGTCAGGAACAGCCATTCGGTAAATCCGGCCACGTCCTCAAGGATCCTCCATGTCGGCTGATTAGTTTAATTTTATGTACGCATGAATCTGGTCTCGGACGGAAACGGAATACTTCCAGGTTTTAAATAGGGGAGAGTCGGGTAACTTCGGACAGCGGGTAAATTCGGACAGTTACATTTTTTCCTTCATATGTCAGTTGTCTGGTGGAACTGTGCAAACAGTGAAAATCATGATGAAACGGGTCATAATGAGCCGTCTCACCTGGATTTTCACTGTTTGCAGTGGAATATCTGAATTTATCCGCCTGTCCGAAGTTATCCGACTCTCCCCTACAGAACTTTATAAAACGAGCTTGCACGAATCATTATATGACTGGTGATCGGATTTTTTTAAAGAAACAGTTATACCAGGGCTCGTGGAATATGGCCATTCCACGAGCTTAAGCGAGTGTACGTTCGACCGACAGGCAAACAACCATGATATTTATATTGCATATTACTTACGTCAGGCTAGTTTACACCTTTTAGAGATATTGTTCTTCGGGTAAGTGCGACGTATCTCGAATATATACAGTATGAAGAGCCCCAAAATATCTGGGTCTGTACTGTTTTCTCATACCTGTCTGTCCCAATAATGAAAATTTAACGGTACACAGTGATAATCGCTTTCGTAACTTGCAGGAAACAGACATGAATATGGGGTGATTCTGAGTGAAACAGGCGGTATGTTTGATAATCTTGATGTCAGTGGAGAATATGGGTACAACATGGATCGCCGTTGGACTTTAATGGTTGAAAATGATAAAATTCTGCAGCTCTTCATTGACTACATTGATATTGAGTCAGATGACACCTGTCGGTTCGACCATATTAGGGTAAGATAAAGTGTGTCATGATTATATTTTTTGCATACCAGACATACTTTTTCGAGGCCTTATTTATGCAGGATGGAATTTCAAACTTAATTGCCATGCCCGTTCTTTTCTTGAAAGTTCTTTCAGTTAAATCTAGCAGTTTGTCTTTTATTAATTTGTTTTTGCAACGTAGTAAAAAGTGTACACTATACATAATGTCTTGACAAACTGGATGGCTCAAAACATCATCAGAGACTGAGTGGACCAAAAAAGAGTTTTACCAGATCTTTCATATATCATAAATCCTTCTCTTGATCATCGGCTGGTTCAATGCCTTCTTAAATCTTCTGCGCACATCCTCATTATTGAAGTAGTGCTTGCATGAGATGTTCAATAATCTTCGGTAGCACCCAATCTCAAAAGCTTGCAATTTTTTCTCTAACTCTGCTAAGATCCACGACCACAAGCATTCAGAAATATAGGCACAATAAGGGGACGCTCCAATTTCCCTTTTGTCCAAGAGGTATGTTGTTATCTCTTCAAGTTAGCTTCAGCTTTGTTGAAACTGCAGAGGCTTATGCAATTCTTGTGAAAACCTTCAGCTTTGAGCCATCATCTGAAACAACTGTTCAGAGGTATATGAAGCTTGTTACAGTTCATAACTTCTGTCGTTTCAACTAGGGCTTCTAAGCCCTGCTGTTCCTTAGCAAGAGCATCAATGTAATGATGTAATGGGCAAACCGCAGATTGGTAATAGTTCTGCTGTCCCTGCTAATCTTTCATTCATATTCATCTAAAGCATCAAACATAATCCTTTCGAGAAAACATTAAAGAGGATGGGTGAGAGAAGACATCCCTATATCAGAAAGTTCTAAAAAAGAATATAGTAATATTATTGTGTTGTTATGTATTTCCACATCTTTTGATATTTCAGCAGTAGTACGTTCGTTTTTGTCCATTGTACCTTCTTAGCGAGACCATAATCCCCGATGATGAAATCATAACAGGCACTTTACTTCAATGTGTTTTTAAATGCACATGCACAATTTTGCTGGTTTGATAAGGCGAATGCCATGGCTAACATTCAACGACATTGTAAGCAGCAGTTGTATTTTTTGTATGCAGTAGTTTTATTTTTTATATTTTTGTCCAATTCTCGTAAGTATGTTCCCCGGGAGGCTCATTGAAACAAATCCCGAACACCCATCTCCTGGCACCGTCCTTGTCCTCTCCAGTTCGAAGAAGAGCGTTTTGCGCCTGCGTTTTGTTTTTGCTCGTCCAATTCAATTCTCATAACTACTGTATATTCCCGATGAGGCTCAAAGATACGAATCTATAACAAGCACCTCCTCGCACTTAGTCTGTCAATGTCCTCTCCAGTTCGAAGGGGAAAGTTGCAGTAGTTATGCATAATTTTCAGTTAAACAGAAAAAGATTTCAGCTTATCCAGAATGGTAAATAAACACTTTCTCTTTGGAAGGTAGGAGATCCTTTAAATAAGCCATTAAAAATAAAACAGTAAATAGGAAAATTCTCAGGAACTGACACAATATTCAATCCTACATCCCACCCAGGACACCATGTGGGAAAAAGACATCACAAAATTAGTCATCATCAAAGACAGCATCAGCGGAAGCCATGTGAACAGCCATTTGCCATGTAGGTGGACACCGGACTAGCCTTAACATCACAAACAATATATCAATAACAGATGGAGGGGGAGGAGGCTTAACTGGTTTGTTGTCGCGATCAATCCTCGCCCTTGGTTCTACTTTGGTTCATCAAAATCAGAGCAATTTGATTATTTTGGAATTACTAAAATCTGAGCAAGAACAATCTACAAAAGTTATTTGTTTTTAATGTCTTGCAAAGGAAATAACTTTAACCAGACAAACTTCCATCAAAAATTAGTCTCACTATTTAGCAATACGGTCAGCGACTCTTTAGCAACTTGATAAAAGGTGCACATTATGTCATGGCTTTGACCTATTACTCAGAGGGTGAGGGTGAAGGTTTTGGCCCAGTAAAACTAGTTTTAACCCCCCACTAGTTTTACTGACCGTCCCAAGGCGGTACTTTCGTTGCAGTTGCATTTGTTTTATGTTCGGTGCAGTTTAATTTATTGTGTTCTCATTTCTATAATAAAAATTGAAAAAAGGTAAAATTAGTTGTTAAATGTTTTTCGTATAATTTGCTTAGTCTGTTGTAACCCTTCTATAGGTCTAAATTATTTAGTTCAGTAAAATTAGCTGAGTTTCCACCTATTTGGGAAAGAGCTGCTGACTCGGCTTATCACTTGTAATTTATTTTTTGTTTGGATGTCTTTGTCAATCTTTCCCTTTGATGTTGGGGATAGGGTTTGGGATCTTATTCAGTCAGTTCCTGAAGTGTAGTTACTCTTTAAATTTATCTATTGTATCTCCATCATGATTTCGGGCTTTATCATGTCAAAGACACATTTGAAATGAGGTCGACATTTTGTCTTTTCCAGATTCACGATGGATCGGACGCTTTATCTGCAGTGATTGTAAAGTTTTGTGGTCAGAGAACACCAGGCAAAATACGATCCTCTTCTAACAGTTTACACGTCCACTTTTACTCTGATAGCAGTCGTTCAGGAAGGGGATTTAACGCCACTTATTCACAAGCTGATGGTAAATTATTTTATGTGTTCAATTTAATGGTTTTTTTTGTATTTTATATGGCCCAGTGGATAAGAGCACTGACTCGTAATCATAACCGTTGTGGATTCGAGCTTTGCTTGGCGCACAAGTGAGAAAGCCACGTTCTGCTTGCGAAAGGTCAGATGGTGTCCAGTTTTTGCCCACCTCTGCTTAATGGTCGGCTCGATAGAAGTGAAATTATCTAATATCGTACGAATGGGTCGATATACATGTAATATGTTCTGAAAAGTAAGATCCTTTAGAAGCAAGGAACACACCAAAGAATTGAAAATAGCAAACTTGGGTTAATTCAGTCTGTTCATTACTAGTAATGAAATGTGCGACTACAGCAATGCCCCCCTAGCACCGGCTTAAACGGAATTCTATTTTCAAAATTACTCAAATGAACTCAATGATCCCAAAGGACCAGAAAATATAATCTACACTATGATGATATACGGGGAGACGTTTTACGGCCGCCATTCTGCACAAACACCAGCTGCAGTATAAATAAACATGTTCTGAAAAGAAGTCCCTGTCTATATATGTCATCGATCGGAGCACCGCTCGGCCAATTCCGTGAATCTGATTCACGGAATTGGCCGAGGAGTTTCGAATGTTAATGTCATATACTTTCTTGCCGCTACAAACATCGTTAGTCCTTGTAGCATATGTGATTCGCAAAATGTCACACATGCTTGCTCATCTTCGCATAATGGTATGCGCATTTACTGTTCGTTAGTAAATTCCAGTTACCCCATACGCTGTATGAGGGATGCCCTGGCTGAGCCTGTGCTACCAAATATGCTTTCTAGGACTCATTATACATGTTTTACGTGTGATTATGTTTCTGCAGTTTTAGCCTGGAAGATGTGGCCTAACGGAGAATACGCTATTCCGATGTCTGTGTACGGTTGCCCAGACAACGATCTCAACAGCTGGAATTATGGATATATGCGTTTAATTTTTCCCTACCGCTATGACCTTTTAAAGAACCAGTATGAAGATGAAGATGAAAGTAGCAAATACATATCTGAGAGTCAAGAATACTTACTTGGGCCTTTTGGAAAAGATACCTTTCAAATGACCTTCTGTGCAAAAGTTCCTGAAAATGCGGGTGGACGTATCGACTCCGCTGAGTGGCCAGGTGGTAGCTATTCCGTCTACCAGTGGGCAGCTAAATGTCCGGAAGGTAGGTTTGTATGGACAATGTTCCTTCTTTTGAATGTGTTCTCTGCTTTTGATTGATTGATTGATTGTTTTGGGTTTAACGGCCCTTTGAGACAGTATTGCAATCTATATCAGGCCGTCTCCCAGAGAAGGGGAGAAAGAAGAGAGAAATGATTGACAAGAGAAAAATGTTCAAACAACCCCCACCCGCACCTACTGCAAGCACAGTAAGCCCTTGCCCTACTATTATCCAAATCCGGAGGACGCCCCGGCACTGGAAGTTACACGAAGCACCATCGCATCACCTAACCACCCCCTCTCTGCTTTTGAATGAACTCTTTAAGATTTTATTATATGCGGTCGATTGTGAAAAATGTTTCCCGATTTTTTTAGCTATTAGTATTACAATTTTTGTTTTGCATGGATGTTTTATATACAAACTATTGCAAGCGTCGCAATGGTCGAGTGGTAAGAGCCGCTTGCTCATGGTGCAGAAAGTCTCGGGTTTGAATCCGGGTTGGGCCTGCCGGCGATTGAAAATCTCTCTCACTCAATCCATCAGTAAATATGCACCTGTTTCGAATCAGAGAAGGATAAGGCAGCGGAAGGAGACGGATGAGCTCCGTCTGTCATAAGTTGTGTTTAAGATACAGAGGGCCTCTAACCCCCACTGCCCTTACCGCTATTATGCTATGGGAAACCTTTACATTTTTAAGCAGAATTTAAAAACTGTATTTGGCCTTTGTTGACATTTCACTGCTTCCGGAAATCACGTCAGGAATCTACTTAGGTGTATATTTTCCGTCTTTGATATACAACTATAGAGGTGATTAAATACACCGCAGATTTGAGCATTGAATAATATTGCGCCGCGACACGACAAAACTTACAAGCTGGTTGTGTACCCAGTGCAGACTTAGATCAGTCTGTGCATCGGCCCAGTCTGATAAAGTCTTCGCTGTCCGCATGGAGGGAGCTGTGACCCTTAGCTATCCTTAAAGCACTTAGCGATGAGTCTGAGCAGACTGGGCAAATTCCCAGGCTGGTCTGAGTCTGCGCTGGGCGCACAACCATTGTGTTGGTTTTCTCGTTTCGCGCCTCAATTATGGAGAAGCCCATCACTGATTGTTTTTACCCGCAGGTTTTCAAGGAGAAGCCAAGAACATAGTCTTTCCTTTCAAAGTTACAGTTTTGAAGTATGGTGCTGTACCTAATATAACCGTAAGCGGACAAGAGACCAATACTTCGGTTAGAATTATGATCTGCAAGAAAGTGTTTGTCAAAGATACACATACACTACAAGACGATGTCAGATTACCTATCACAGTGATTGCTTATACACCGGGGAACCAAAAAGTAAGTATTGAGGTGAATGAGTGAAATTTCGGGAAACTAACCTTGCTATTTTCATTTTTTGTCTCCTCAAAGCAGTCAGCTCTTTTAGGAAATAATTATTTCTTTTCAGAAACGGGATTACCTCTTCACGGAAGTAAAAACAAAAATGTTTCTCTTGCAGCAAATTCTTTCCTTAAAGAGTAGAAACTTTCTGGAAGGATCTCATCTCCTGGGAAAGCAAAGAAGACATCACAAAAATTGTCGGCTTTTGAGACTACTGGCAAAAATCATGGTTGCGGACTATGCACCTTAAAGATTTATTCCCTTAATAAAATACCAAACATTGATTTGATGAAATATTTCATGCAATACCTCCGACAAGGTCTAACTATACATTTGAAATAGAGTTTAGATAATAATATTTGATAAAAGTGACTTTCAACAAAAAATAAGATAATTTTTTTAACGATCGCGGACCGAGATTGAAATTGCATTATTGGACAAAAACAATTTATTTATACGTCACAATCACGTGCAGGAATAAGAAAAATACCTGTATATGATCACATGACACACGTGGTCAAAATCGATATTCTTACAGGCCGTGAGGGAATAGGTAATTTGCATTTTAATTTGAAGATTATTTTTCATTCAACATTTATCGGAAAAAAACATGCATTTTCTCAAAACTTGTACGGTTAATTATGAGACTATTACATATTGTCTAACGGAATTTTGTTAAAATATTTGTTTCCGGAAACATGAAATAAACGAGGGAGACAATCTTTAAGGCACTTGGCTATGCTGATATTGTTTGAAGGCCAGTTTAACAGGGTGTCAATCAAATGAAAAAGGTTCGCTTCCCAGAAAGATAAATCCTTTCCCCAAACGACGACACTCTTACTGGAGAGTACCTTGCCCGGAAAAAGAAGTTAGTAGCATGACGTTGAGTGATCCAGATGAGAAATGGGTTTTAAACCCGATTGTACTGTGATAGAAGCAAACATACATCAGAAACTACTAATCGCACAGAACAGTGCAATGTTCCGCATCAGCACGATCTCCCAAACTTCAATATGGTATAGAAACTACAACCATTATGGACAAATTAGCACAGTTTTTGCAGAACTTTACGCCTTTACGACGTAACCTTTGTGGGATTGTATTGACGGCACAAACGAGTGACAGATATCAACGTTGAAGCATTATACTTCCTTTGCACACCAGATACGGATATCCGCTAGCTTCACCTCTACCTTCAAATCTTATCTCACCGATAATATCTCAACCAGGACCGGTTAAAAATCACGAGCAGTCAATTCATTGGATATATAGTAGCTCACGTACCTGCGTCGTCAAGTGACGTTGGCATGTTCTAAAAACAAGTTCTAAGGTTAAAACATAACGTGATGAGCAAGAAAATGTATCTGTCATGGGTGTGAGGTGCGATAAGAAAAATCCGTCACTCGGCAAGCCTCGTGATGCCGAACAGTTTTTTCTATTTACACCACACATCCATAAAAGATACTTATAATACCACAAAGACAGAACTGTACCGATCTATCCAACGTGCAGGGTATACCAATACGTCACATGATAATGTTAACGGAACATGGTGACAAGTCGTCGATAAACGCACTAGGACATCACGAATCAATGAAAATCTCACAATCAGATAGTTGATTTCTGGAAACAACCAAATTGTATACTACTAACATTTACAACATACTGTATAAATCCTAATAAACGCCCCTGCTGTTATAAGCGCCCCTGCATCTTTCCGAAAATTATGTTTTATTTAATTTACACAAATTTCTATTTGCTTTTCTGGATAGGGTAGCTCTTTGAAATTGGGTCTAGTCTTAAAGGGAAGAATTTGCTCCTAGAGAAGCATCATCTTTCCTTTAAGAGTTGACCGCTACTGAGAATGGAGACAAAAGTTATAGCATTGTATACCCATCACCTGCATATTGCTTATTAGGACTCTAAATAACGCCCCTCCCCCTCTCGCAAAATGCAACGCCCGCGGGGCGTTTAATAGGATTAATACATTAGTCATTCAAAGGAACAAAAAAGGTTGTTTTCAGCATATTCACGTCATTACACCCCATTACGACCTTCGGCCCCAGTTTCTTTCGGCTACCACTGTGTGACAGTAGAAAATTGTTGTATATCAGACGAATGCAAATTCGACAGGGAGCAAGACATACAAAAATCAATAAAAGTATCACCGCATATACAAATTTACTATGCGCATTGGGAAGAAAATACTGAAGGTCTAAATATTTTTATCAGCCGTCCGATCAGCTAGGATGTACAAATATTTGTCAAATCAAGGAAGACTGCCTTCGTTAAAACTATACTCAGCGTCAATGAAAACGAACCTGTTTGGATCTTATGGCACATTATGTTTGTTTAATGTTTGTTTTATTGCAATACACAATTCAATAAATCATATCTTCTGGTGTTGAGATAGGGTGTTAACAATTAGGGTGTTAACAATTTAAATTTCGTTCACCAGTTTGCGCTATCAAGCGTGACGTCAATAACAACGCGTTTGAAAAACTGTTGATATCAAAAGACGCATTTAAAGCGAAATAAATCCATATATCTCGCTTAGTCAGACACTTGATTGCAAATGAATCGCATTTTGGTTAGATCTTTCTACGGAATTATGGCGCAGTTTGGCGAATAAGGGTGACGTTATACATGTAACGTCATGCTTGGGCTGAATAATGGTTGACATTTGCCCCAAAAAACTTCTGAAATCTAGTTTCTACCACTGGTCTTAACATTTTGAGTCACAAAAAGTAACATATTTACCTTAAGGTACTTTTGTCTGTTCATTGTTTGATGAACATGACAATATAGTAACGTTCGACTTCAAGTCAATTTGGTCCCGTAAGCTCTGGATTTATTTTCAAAGGTGATTAAATAGGCTATCTACTCTCTAGCAAAATCCATCATTTAGCATTTTCTGCTAGTGATATTATGTTGGAATTCCGTTTTTTCTTGATTTCAGAGCTTACGTTACGTCTTACACTCACAGCGTACCTTTCGAGAAAACGACATCATGGGTGTAATAAGATAGTTTGCGATGACAACAATATCATATTGATTGAGTATTATAATTAAATTTAAGAACAAATATGACTGGTGCGTTTTCATTGACGCTGAGAATACATGATTTTTGGGGTATTTTTTTTTTCTTTTAGTACTTTTTATACAATGTTTTTATTCTAGTGACCGACTTTATATATCCTTATAACTAACAAATGTAATATTCTTCTTAACACATCCTTTTTTGATCCTTTAACAGTTTTTCACTCTCTTCATCTTCAATCGAATCTAATGAATATGAGTACATATATCTTGCTTCATCTTTAACCAACGAACTATTGAGCTACTGGAGTATCCGAGACTGTATCCTTTAATTTTCCGATCATTTTTTATTTTCTTCAAAAGGTACTTACTGTCGTTTTCATATTTGCACTAGTCACAGAATGTTCTATATTTTTTCTGCCAAATAAATCCTCATAGGCGTCAACTGTTTGTATTTCATACAGACGACTTTCAGTATCTTTACCTTTTAGGCTGTATTTGTTTCGTATGTAGTATACTTGAAATAAAACATCAATAATTGTAGTAAATAATAATTGTTCCTACTAATTTTTTGATCGCAAATAACTCCTCATTAAACATTTTAATGAATTAGCCCTTGAAATGCCTTTCACGAAAACATTTACAACATACGTCAATTTAAGATGTATAGTTTTTCTCAAAACGTCCACAGTTTTTGTCGAGCTTGCTTGCGGTAAGCGAGATAAAGTCGTCACAAATTCAGTTCGGTGTATGTGAGTATGTACGTGCATGCGTGCGTCCGTCCGAATTTGTTCGGGCCATAACTATTTCATTTATGGATGGATTTCAAAATAGTTTGGCAACATTGTTCTCCTTGATGAACAGAAGTGTCATTTGAAACATTCGATAAGGTAGGGTCAAGGTAACACTTGAATGTCAAATGGTAAAATTGTTATAAATTGAGCTTGACCGGGACATTGCTTCTACATTTATGGATAGATTTCAAAATAATTTGGCACAATTGTTCTCCTTGAAAAGTAGATGTGCCATTTGAAACACTCGTTTATGTAGGCCCCAGGTCAAGGACACACTTGAAGGTCAAATGATAAAATAATCATAAATTGAGCTTTTCCGGGCCGCTACAGCTACGTTTATGCATGGTTTTCTAAATAATTTAGCACAATTGTTCTCCTTGATGAGTAGAAGTGCCATTTGAAACATTCGTTCAGGTAGGTCTAAGGTCAAGGTCACACTTGACGGTCAAATGATAAAATTGTCATAAATTTGTCATAAATTAAGCTTATCTAGGCCATTGCAGCTACGTTTATGCATGGATTTCAAAACAGTTGTTCTCCTTGGTGAGTAGAAGGGAAACAATTATTCAGGTGCGTCCAAGGTCAATGTTACACTTGAAGGTCAAATGATAAAATTGTCGTAAGTAGAGCTTGTCCAAGCCATTACTCCTGCGTTTATGCATGGATTTCAAACCAATTTTGCAGTTCTTCTCCTTGATGAGTAGAAATGCTTGTTCATGTCGGTCCAAGGTCTAGGTCACACTTGAAAGTTAAATGATAAAATTGTCATAAATTGAGCTTGTCATGGCCATTAGTTATTATCGTTTTTCCTTAATGAAAAAATTAAAAAAGAAATATGCCGTATAAACATGATAATGTTTGGTTTCTTTCTATGAAGTGAGTGAAGCAGTTAGTCTTGACATACTTACCTATAGGTCACTAAAGCAAAATGCGGGCTCGACAAGATGTCCCTGGATAACCATCTAGTTTATTCTCCAAATCCAGCATTATTCATTCATTTAAAGCTATCCTCCTCAAATGCATTCTATGCCATGCTAGTTTTCTTTGTATTGAAGTCCATTTTTCTTTGATTAAAGGTGCAGATCCTTTGAAAAAAAATTGTCCTCCTCAAAATAATCATCTGGAGTTGTTTACTGATAAGAAGATCAAATTTAAAGAGTAACTACACTTCAGGAACTGACTGAATCAGATCCCAAACCCTATCCCCAACATCAAAGGGAAAGACTGACAAAGACATCCCAACACACAATAAATCACAAGCGACAAGCCGAGCCAGCAGCCCTCCGCCAAACAGATTGCAACCCAGCTATCTTTATTGAACCAAACAACCCAGACCAACAGACGGGCCACAACGGACTAAGCAAATTATATGAAAGACATTTAACAATTATTATATGAAAGACATTTAACAATTATTTTTACCTATTTTCTATTTTTATGATAGAAGGATTAGACTGAGAACACAATAAATTAAACAGCATCGAACATAAAACAAATGCAACCGCAACAAAAGTACCGCCTTGGGACGGTCGGTAATAACTACTGGGGGTTTAAACCGGTTTTACTGGGCCCAAACCTTCACCCTCACCCTCCGCTGCGGTGCACACAATTAGTTGGTAGTTCGGTTCGTATTGAGGTCCCCTAACTCATCAGAGAGTCATCACGGTCAACAATTAAGATCAAGAAAAGACCGTGATGAAGCAAGGCTGAGGACTCGACAGCCAAAACGTGTTGAGACACCCGGAGATCTCTGGGGCGTCAGCAACACCACTGGAGTACTGGAGCAAAAGAAGACCACCAGTTGAACCCCGGTGGGCCAAGAAACAGACAAACATCCGGCCCCAACCAACTAATATATAGCTTTATGTAGGGCTATCATAGAGTCTGAACCCCGACCCACCGGCGTGCAATTAAAGAGGACTGCAAAATTGTCAACCGTGATTGGGTTAACCACTAAGCATGCAGACTGTCGCATTACATCTATGTTATAGCCAATGCGTTTAAATCGTATGATAATTTTCTTAAATTGATCGGGAAATTCTGTTTTCCCTACGATTTTGCGTAATTTATATACTAAGTCACCATAAAATTCAGGTTCCGATAGGCCTTGTTGCAAAAGTGACCTTAACCCTATATTATATTTAGAAACCAATTCAAAGTGTCTACGATAAAATTTAGAAAAAGCTTTCCGAAGCTTATGATACCGATACCCCTGCTGTAAAAGCTTGGCAGTCAAACTTTTATTACGAGCATTGAAGTCAGCCAGATGACTAGACACCCTAGCGAAGCGAATAAGCTGAGAAATGTAAACACCATAAGAAGTGGTGCGGGGAACATCACCATCCAAAAACGGAAAATTAACAATGTCGAAATCAAAATCATCGCGCTTGTCATAAATTTTAGATGAAACAAATCCATCTAAAATAGATAAATGTAAATCCAAAAATGGGGCCTCGGTATAAGAAGAATTTGCTTTATTTAACTGCAATTCAGCAGGATTAATTTGACTAACCGTTTCTTCAAAATAAGGGTTGTCAATATTTAAAAGGTCGTCCAAGTATCTAGACGTTGAGTTGAATGTTTCAATGACATCAGCTTGAGTATCATCAGAAAGAGACATCATAAAGTCTCTTTCATAGCAAAATAGAAACAAATCTGCTACAAGAGTACAAGAGGAGTGCAATTAGTACCCATCGGATTTCCTATAATTTGTCTGTGTAACTTAGTACCGAATCTGATGAAAATGTTATCTAGAAGATATACTAAAGCATCACAAACATTTTGGCAAGACCACATCTTAAACCTTTTTTGGTCATCGGAAGTAAAAAAAAGCATGTTTATCATTGCAAGCAAGATAAAGAGCACCCTCTCTCTGAAAAGTAGTCTCAATTAAATTTATTAGTTTCTTTTTTATTAAATTATGGGGCAAAGTTGTATAGAATGTAGAAAAATCGTATGTAGACAAACTAGACGCGCGATATCCTCTAGAATTCAGTTTATCAAGAACCTCGGTAGAATTTTTAATTGACCAAAACAATTTTTTTCCTGACCGTTCGTAAACTTTTTCAGAGTACCTAATTACATGAATTTTGATAGCGGTAAGGCAAGAAGTTAATAATGTGGAAAGTTCAGTAGTGGTACAAGCACTAGAATTAGCAATAAACCTGGCTTTATATGGTCGTTTATGAAGTTTAGGTAACCAGTACATCGTAGGAAGCTTGTTCTGCCGTTCCTCTACATTTACAGAAAACTTGAGGGCTATATCATTACAGTGCCTAAAGACAACAGACTTTTCGTCTTCTGAAGTCTCTTCATAGGTTAGTGCCGCCAAGTTCTTGTTTCAATGTGTTAATATAGTGTAACCGTCAAACAACGACAACGTTATTTGCAGCCTTGTCTGCTGGAACCAGAACGTACTTACTATGAAACTGCTGGATACCCAACTTCAGGTGACGGAATGTTGATTTAGGTTTAGGCGGCAAAAGATTTGTGTTTTGGGAATAGAATTTACACGTTTATCCATTACATTAAAAATGTTCACCTTCCATTCTTTTAAGGCATCAGACTCAACATGTTCCCGCTTGCACCATCGATTACCAAAATCAGTTAAAGAACAGGCTATATCTTCCCTACATTTTTTGAAATCAATACGGTTAGGAAATCTATCTTTTGGTCCCTTCGAAATAATGTTACGAATTCTTGAATCTGAAATAATATTAAGATTTCCTGTAATGACATGGCCAGCGGCAGGATAGATAAATTTGGAGTCTATACAATCTCATGTATCGGGTGTATTTGTGTGAACATCAAGATCTGAGACCAGTTTATTAAAGTTAAATATAGTGTTTCTAATTGGTTTGTTATATTTATAACATATGATAGGTGGATCCTTATTCACGAAATAATCCGGGATCGATGCAGTTACAGACCGATCCTTAAAATTACTTTGTAGGTCAATAAAATCAATTCCTTTATTTATAAAAGGAATTTTGAGAAAATGTCTTTTATGGTTGATCTCAGATTCGATTAGTGGACGAAGAGCATGTTGAGTATAACATCTTGTCAGGAGTGCGGCCTCGTACAGTTGATGACCCTTATCGTAGAACTTATTAGCCTCATTATCTAAAATGCAATTAACAGAAACCGGAAGAGAACATAAAAATGAGAGCATAGAATGTCGACCTTGGTTTTTTAGTATTTCCGACAAAATTTTAAGGGAAGTATTGGTTTTCTTAACAGCAGTATTTTTTCGTTTTATGTTACCATTTTTTCTTAAACCATAACTTCTATGCTTGCGTTTTTGGAATATCAAAAAGAGAAAATACATCGAAATTAGGCATTTTCTAAATGTTACCTTCTTGATAAATGTTGTCATTAAACCCTAATGGACATGCAGTTTGTAACAATTTTATCCATTTTAATTCAACCTCGTGTCTCTTTATATTTTGGAAACGCGAGGATGATTCAGTGTCATAAATTATTTTCTCTGCTGGCTGTATAGATACGTCAGCAGGAGAATGGCCTGTACGTTTAAAATGTTGATAAAGAAAAGTATCATTTTTTTAAATAGCCTCACTTAAAGTAATGAGCTGTCAGATTCCTTGGGCTCCAGTGGAGAATTGTCCGATCCATTCAGACAGAACTTTGTCAGTTATATGCTCTTGTTATTTATTTATTTGCTCTTATTTTTTTATTTATTGACTTTTTTAATCTTAAATCATTTTCTTTTATTTTTATTTTTATTTAATTATTTATAATTTTTTTTAAATCGTGTTCAAATATTCATAATTAATATTCAAAGGGAATGTCGTAAAACTCTGATGTTTAGAATTAAAGTCTCAGTCGAAACATGCAAAGGGTACTTACACGTTTAAGGTGGTAGCTTTACTTTTACTGAATTATTTTATAACTTCTGATTGGTTGTGGGTGTACATGTTTTCATAAACATCATTATAGCATTTATATATTCAGTATAATAAAGCACAGTGGTGATATATCAGATAATACTCAAACCTTTTGTAAAAACCAGACTTCGTCGGCTGAATGCTATCAGTGTAGTGTTCTGTGTACATTTTGTTGAGAAAAGAATGAGTATGATATACCGCTGGGATCAGAAGCAAATGTTCTATCTCCATAGCGGCTTAGACATTGCATATCATGTCTCTGTGGGCATTTATAAGTTATTCAGTTTGGCTTCTTTGTCTTTTTGCTAGTGCTATACTGTTCTATGTCCATTTTGAACCAATGAAATGAAAGTATTAAGAAATATTTTATCACGTGACTTCTAATGTCACGTGATCAAATCCTTTATGTCATTGGTTCAGTACTATTGCTCAGTAATTTTCAGAGAATGAGGCGGCAGATAGTAGAGAAAAGGAAAGCACTTCAGTTTACATCATAACAGAAAGAAGTAGCGATCTTTGTCGGATAATATATTATGTATATTTCAATTAGAATTTTAAAACGCTGCATCGCTGATTATGTAAGCTAGGTCATGAAATTGTTCTATCTACGGATTATTGAAAAACATGCTGATTCTTTAAACAAATTGCTCAGTGGCAAGACTAAAATGTTCATTTTCTTTTAAACATACTGGTTTTGAACAGTAACTTTTGAAACTTAACATGTTTTGACTTATTTGCATGACTTGCAGTGCAGTTATTTTATTCGTACGGGGTTTTCCAAACTAAACCCCAGTTTCTCGGTTTTTCAGAAAATGGACATAGAACATTGTAGCATTCATCTGACGCAGTGTCAGGGTTTTACAAACTTTTGTCTACCATAAATACAAACTTTCACCTACCTTCAACCAAAACACCGAGGATGTTGTCGATGATCCTCCTAATTGCGCCTGTACCTCCTCTAAGTACTGATACCAACCAGCGGGTTACATTAGAACTGGTGGTCATCGTATTATAAAAAATAACAACATAAAGGAGTTACTCTCCAAAGGCTAAATAAGTCTTTTAGCCGCAAACAGAATTCAACATTAATCATGGATTTTGTAGAGGAGGTGGTTCAAGTTGACACACTATCTGAGTGGGTCAAATCAATATCGTCTTTGGTGAACAACTGAACATGCTAATCCTGTCTTAAGCGCGACCATGTCAACCCAACATAAATCGGTCTTTGACATTCCTGACGTCGCTGCTGAGCTAGCTGATCTCCATGATAAACTTGTCATAGTTCCAGCAGAAAAAACTCTAACAATAGTGTTTTTTTTGCAAGACACACGTCATTAACTGCTTGAGAGAGACGCGTGGTTTGGACACTTCGGAAGGACACCTTACATAAAAATGCACTTCGTTCTCTGAGGAGGGATCTCTGAAAAAACACAAGTCGTTCCACTTTTATTCAGAATTTCCACAGCAGAGGAAGATCCTGATCTTCCAAAACTGTATTGGATCCCTAAGTTACATAAATATTCATATAAGCAACGATATATTGCGGGAACGGCTTAGTGCTTAACCAAGTCTCTCAGATATATTTCAAGAATCCTTACGGTAAGAAAGGATGGTTTTCAGAAATAGAGGTAGAACTTCAGTGGCTGGAACAGACTTTGGACCGTGAAAATCAGTTCCATTTAAAGGTAGGTCTAGCCATCCAGGGTTAGTTTCTATATAAGTTGACTTTTAGGGACCCAAGAACGAGTTCTAGCCAGGTAGTGTAAACGAGCCATCAGGGTCCGAGCCATTGAAGTTCTACTGTATTGTGATTTATATTGTAAATCAGATGGGGATCGTAAGAAAATCTAAGACTTTTTGGAATTTTGGAAAATGTAAAACCCTAACACTTCATGAAGTAGATAGCATTAAGCCCTTCGATTTCTTAACGCTTTTTACCACCAATGCTGCATGACAAATTGAAATCTAAAGTAAAAGAAATTATAAACAAGTGTTTCTTTCATAAAAACGGAAATCGTCGGTATAAATACACTGTATCTGAATACATACTTCACTAAGGACCATTCTGATCTTAATACAAAATATTCTGAAGTTGATGTCATAGAAATGCTGTTTTTCTTATCGACAATATTAACGTGGATTTTATCGGACAGATTTTCCAGCAAACAGCTGACATTCGAATGGGCACTAACTGCTCCCCTCGCTTGCCGACTTATTTCTTTACTGGTACGAGACATTATTTATACAAGGGCTCTTAAAGCGGGTAAGAAATACCTTGTTCAGAAATTCAATTTCACCTACAGGTACATAGGTGATGATCAATTTCTGAATAATTAAAAGATTTCGAGATTTATTGACGTTATCTATCCAGGCACGTGAAATTGAAATTAAAGATACGACAGAGTCATTTCATCTGCCTTATTCTTAGATTGTTATCTCTATATAGACAATAGAAAGCGACTTACTAGACGTTATGACAAGATAGTCGACCCTTATTTTCTCATAGTTAACTTTCAACTTTTTATTGGCAATATTCCTTCGGCACCTGCATGCTGAGTTAATGTCCCTCACCTAGTCCGCTATGCGAGAACCTGTTTTAAATTTCAAGACTTTGTTGATAGAGGGAAGTTGCTCACCAGTAGATGGTTGTCACAAAATTATCGCAGAGCGAAGCTTGTGTCAGCAGTAAAAAAATTCTTTCATAGACATCATGACCTACAATGTGTCCGTTTCTCCGTATTTCCGATTGGATGGGCTCAGTCGAAGTATGGTAATGCTTTCAAATATGGGACTTTCATTTTAACAGACGTATCAAACAGGTACATAGATATGGCAGGTGTATTAAAATACGCAGGTGATGCTTACTACTCGCGAGCACCTGATCACACCTCTGTTTTGAGGTCCATGTCTGTGTATCTGCTTTTATATAGACAATGTGGACATTAACATTTTTCATACATCGAAAAATACAATCATAATGAAAAATAAAACAATGGATATTATTAATGAATGAATATGGATATTATTCATTCATTAATAGCATATCTCTTGGATCAAAGGTGACACTCATGCGCTCCCTTGTCATTTCCATATTTCTGTATGCCTGTGAATCATGGACCTTGACAGCAGAGTTAGAGAAAAGAACGCAGGCCTTTGAGATGAGATGCTACCGAAGGTTACTGAACATTTCGTACAAGGACCATATAACCAATGAGGAGGTTCGCAGGAAGATCCAAGCAGCCATTGGAGAATATGATGAACTCCTGACGCTGGTCAAGAAACGGAAACTAAGGTGGTTTGGCCACGTCTCAAGGTCTTCTGGTTTAGCAAAGACAATTCTTCAGGGCACAGTGAAAGGAAAAAGAAGAAGAGGTAGACAGAAGAAGAGGTGGTAAGACAATATCAAGGAGTGGACTGGAATGGATTTTGCCAGCTCAACTAGGGCAGCTGAAGACAGGACAAGGTGGAAAGGGATTGTTTTGAAGTCAGCTGTGGTGCCCCAACGACCTAGTAAGGTTATGGGATAGAATAGAATAGAATAGAATGGATATTATATAAATTCATTACATGCAAAAACAAAATGTATTTTTCAGATTAAAATAAAACTTGCCAACTTATTTGTCAGTTAGAAGCTTAAGTAGGTCCCTAAGGAAAAAAGAGCATCAGCCAGGACTATCGATTTCCATTTTCTTCGCCCTGCATGAGCAAGGGTAATAAAATCTTCTTTTGTAGTGTAATCACAATTCGATGGGTAGAATTGGTGTGTTTATTGAGACAGATAATCTGAAAATTCTTGGTCTTCAAAAGTTTTTATTAAATTTTAATACTCTATGAAATATTTTCATTTCACTCCAGGGTCTTAATAAAGATCACGGTTTCTGTTATGAAGAACATACTCCTTCTATCAGTCTTTGTTCTGTTGATTTTGTTGTTTTATCGCTCATGCGTAAGAACCAGCCTCTAGTCCTTGTTTTTTCTGTTTATCATTACTTCTTTCTTTATTACATCTCCCGTTGGCTTTTTGGGTTGGGTGTGGTGATTTTTTATGAAAAAGAGGTTTTTGTCCTACGCAGTCTCCAGTCTTATCCCCCGCCTTTATAAAGCCTGACTATTTTACAATCTCTGCAGCCTGCTACTTTGGTTTATACTTTCTTTGCACTCTCTGATGCCACTCCTGATCGTATAGTTGATGAAAAGTCAAGAAGGCCTTCGGCAGATGCTGTTTTTTTTGGCGCCCGGCTCCTGCCGCTTCTCTAGGTCTCCCCAACCCGACTGCCCGCGACTGATGACGACGTAAAGCAAATAGATTCAACTCCAGTGTTTCTGTTTCATTTTCATGTTTTTAGGATGCATGCCTCTAAAAATCTGAAAAAAGCTTAATACTACGACAATTCTCTTGCTTTTCCTATGATGTCTTATAGCTTTTTCTCACAAAAAAAATAAAAATAAAAAGAAATTCATTAAAGAGTATAATTTCCAAGAGTGAGTTGTCCATGTCAATGCCGGGAATTTTGTGCTCAATTGAAGAATAGATTGTGTCATCCGGTGGGGTATTTCACTTTTGTTCAGTCTTTTGTTAAAAGATATAAAAAAGTCATTAAAAATAGTCATCCTCTTCAAGGTTTTTAGCATATGGATAAATTTAATCATAATACATAAGACGTTTCAAGACCTTTACCCGACGCAGAGTTCATGCACAATAGCATTCGAAAACACTGCCCCACATGTAATCATAGAATTGTTTGAATCTATTTATGTTGTCACCTTATTTACGTTATTTGCATAATTCGAAATATTATTGTCTATATAACAATATTGACTTAAAATGAGCATAAATGGGCACCAAAGGCTGACTTCTGTCGTAGGAGGATTTTTTAGATGGATGTGGGGGTGAGGGGAGTATTTTTGGGCGGGGCCGAAAGCATGGTTGCAATTTAATTGACTTGATATATTGCTATAAGTGACCGCGTTGTAAGTGTTAGTGGTATACAAACTGGGTCTTCAATAGTTTCCCAAAATAAAACCTTTATTATTTAAGATCTGCGCTGAGACCCTTAGTTTGTATATTTATGTGTCTGTAGTGACGCATCATCTTGGCCTGACCACCGGGTCCAGATTATCGGGAATTAGTAGTACTGGAAGCAAATCAAGGACTTTTCCCTCCAAACTCCACATTAAATAACCTTTGTTTTCTGTCTTGGATCGTTTCATAACTTTTCTGTTACTATCAAACTTCTTTTTAATGCATGACCAATTTGATATCTGATCCTCGTCGCCAATAAAGTGTGGATACTCCAATATAATATACAATGCCCTGGTAGACTGAAAACAAGGCAAGAGGGACAGGAAACTAACACAGCCGTTTTTCACGGCTTTATTCTCGTGCACACCGCTGGCAAAACTGAGCACGTGCACATCTCTCAAGCTGTTGATGGAAAGAAGAAAGAAGCAACACATGTTTCAGTAAATTCTGTAGTCCTACCGAGTCCATCGAAAGCACGGGTTTGAAAGCTCATAGCATCTGCTTTAAGGAACTTGGACACTAAGCTTAAACTGAATTGTGAGAAAAGTCCAGTCAAAACCGAAATCTCGGAGCCTACTTCAGATAAAAAGAAAAGTTCTATTCAATGCTTTTTTCTGTAAGAAATTCGGTCATTACAAGAAAGACTATAGAGTCTATCAAGCATGACTTAGTAAAAAGCAACAGGGCAAGTCAGAGGATTCGAAGAATCAAGGTCAGGTTGGGAAAAAACACACATCCTGGCCAAAAAAGTAAAGCAAGCTAATCTCTAGGACAAAAAAGAACCACTGAAGAAATTGGCAGGGGATGTTGCTTACCAATTTCTTAAGTAGTGATGGCTAAATGCCGAATCGACAATTTTGAGAGTGATATACAGCAAAGATATTCAAAGAAAGGCAAAAGCAAAAAATGGTGGTGATACTTCAGGTTCTTGTAGAACTCAAGTAGAGAAAAAGCCTTTAAAGTAAACAGGAGAGGAAAGAGTACAGGTACATTTGGTGAAAGCTGTTAGGTTGATTTTCACAGTAAGCAGAAATCACTCGAGTCTAACTTGGTAATGGTTTTTGAAGTTCAAGGAACAACAATGACAGATGGCTTGTTGGATGGAAGAGTTATCACAGTCGGGGATATAGATGAGGCAGTCAGCTTCACTTATCCTTCATCAAAGGTCATTGTGAAGATTGAAATTGAAGGTCCATAGAAGTGGGAAGTGCCCAAAGACTTTAAGGTCAGATGTACAGGAAAGAAGGTTGCCGGTGTTAGAGGTTACCGGTGCCAGAAAATACCTTTGGAACCTATGCAAGAATTGTTCAAGGACACCAACCAGGGTGCTAAGACTGTGAAATCAGAAGCACAGGAAAGGTTACTGGTCTCAGGAAATACCCAAGAGATTACCGGTGTCAGGAATTACCTTTGGAATCTGTGCAGGGACTGTCGTATGCTACAGCAGGACATCAGGACTACCCTGCCATGTTGGGAGATGTAGTAAGTGCAGCCCAAAGTTAGTTGGGATTAATGCAAATCCAGAAGATCTTAAAACAGAGCAAGCTGCAGATACATCATTGAGTGGCTAGGGTCAGAAGTTCCAGACGAAGGAGTCGTCTATGTAGCCAACGCAGAAGCAAAATACTACTGGTTAACTGGTTAAATAAGGAAATGTTTCAACTAGTAGACGCAATTCTCTTCATACGAGAGGCAGACAGCAGAGACTTGGAACTTGTAGTTCCAGAAAGAATGAAAGACCAAGGGTTTGCTCAAACGTTGGCCAAAGCGAACGGAAAGGTCTGTATTTAGCCGGGGAGCAGACATGTTGTCTGTACAGAAGTCAATGACGAACTTGTAGTTTGTAAACGGTTTTACAGAAGAGCGGACGTTGTCTATTCAGAAATTATCGACGAACCTGCTTAACGGATTAGAGGACATGCTGTGTGTTCAGAGGAACCTATAGTTTGTCAAGAAGATTCCAGTGAACTTGTCACAACAGTATCCTGGTTGAAGTAAGCTACATCAAAGAGGTAAGGTATCTTCTGCTGGCCTGTGGCTGACACATATCTTTTCAGCTTCCCATCCTACGTGAAATCCTTTCATCATAAAGTTTGGAGGAGTGTAGTGACGTATCGTCTTGGCCTGACTACCGGTCCAGATGTAAGTACCGGGGATAAGTAGTACAGGAAGCAAATTAAGGGCGATAAAATGTCTACTTGCGCTGCACGTGCTCAGTTCTGCTAGCGGTGTGCACGCGAGCAAAGCCGAGACAAAAGGTTGTGTAAGTTCCCTGTCCCTCTTGCCTTGCTTTCAGTCTACAAGGAAATTGTATATCATATTGGTGTATCCACACTTTATGTCTATAACATCTGACAGAATTGCATATTGCCGAAGCCCTGATCAGACTGCATATCAGAATAAATAAGAGAAATTCTTTCTGAATAGATAAAAAAACGAAGTGACTTGACATAGATACAGCTGATGTACTACAGATTACAGCAAGTTTGTGTTCAAAGCCCTCAGAAAGTTAAGATCCGGCCCTCGACAGGCCTACGAACCTGTAAATATGAGTACTATTGTTTTATATACGGCCGGGTTTATTGATAGGTATGCGGGTAGAGTAGATATGGGTGCGATATGATAGTCTTTATTTATTTGATATTTCAGATTTTGACGGGTCAACACATAACACCAACCAATTCCTCTATGCGAGCGCTAGACTTACAGTATTTTTTGGTGTTTGAAAATGATGAAATTACTTGGCGCAACTTTCGGATACTTCTACCTCGTGGTAAGCCTTCTCACGCTTTCACATTAACTTTTTTATGGCGGAAACTATATAAATAATACATAGAGGCTTAACATATACTATGCATCCAGAAAAAGAAATTTCTAATATCTTGTAGTTTCGTTTTTATGATATTTTATTTAACGCATTGAGCCATATAGCCCATGAGCATATATACATGCACAATATCATGTCAATATACAGGATAAGAAGTGGACAAGTACTCGTTTTAAACGCCGGGCCGGGTAGCGCAATCGGTAGGGCACCTGACGGGTCAACACATAACACCAACCAATTCCTCTATGCGAGCGCTAGACTTACAGTATTTTTTGGTGTTTGAAAATGATGAAATTACTTGGCGCAACTTTCGGATACTTCTACCTCGTGGTAAGCCTTCTCACGCTTTCACATTAACTTTTTTATGGCGGAAACTATATAAATAATACATAGAGGCTTAACATATACTATGCATCCAGAAAAAGAAATTTCTAATATCTTGTAGTTTCGTTTTTATGATATTTTATTTAACGCATTGAGCCATATAGCCCATGAGCATATATACATGCACAATATCATGTCAATATACAGGATAAGAAGTGGACAAGTACTCGTTTTAAACGCCGGGCCGGGTAGCGCAATCGGTAGGGCACCTGACTCGTAAGTCAGAGGTCCTGGGTTCGAATCCCGGTCTGGCCACATACTTTCGTTTCTCCTTCCGCTGATTCAAGAAGGGCAGTTGTCAGTTACTGGCGAAAGTATGTGCACTTAGTACTGGTTAACCGCTTAGGAGGTCTAAGCCTGCCCAGGAATAGTGTGGTTAGGTTAACTGACCGTCCCGACATGACCTTAGTTGTTTACCGTGGACGTTAAGCATCAAATCAACCAACCAACCAACTCGTTTTAAACGAAAAGTTATGCATGAGCTAAGGACTTACTGGGTATCGTTCGACTGATTTCAGCTTTTGACTCCCATAGTCACAGTGGGAGAGAGGTGCTTATTCAGATTTTTATATATGACTGTAAGAAAAATAGAAATACATGTATTCATAAACGTCAAATATGGCTATCTAATTACAGTTTCAAAGACTACATATGATTGAATAAAAAATGAAAGATATCATTTGCATTTGCCAATGACTGAACTGCATCCAACCAGACGTATGCCCTTGGACAAAAAAGATCAACCGGGCTACTGAGTTTAGGGTACGTGTGGCTTACCAATATTTAGACAGCATTCCCCCTACGTCCCGCCCAAACCACCGAAACCTATTCGTGTTCCAAAAACGCACGCCCAAAGCCGGCTTCTTACGTCTCCCCGTGCATCATCATAGCGCAGATTGTATTTTCTGGTCCTTTGGGGTCGTTAGGTTCATTTGGGTCATTTTGAAAGTAGAGTTCCTCTTTGGCCGGTGCTGGGGGCTTGGTTGGTGACGCATATTTCGTTACTGGTCATGAACAGACTCAATTAAACCGAGTATGCTATTATCTGTTCTTTGATGTATTCCTTGCTTCCAAGGGATCTTACTATTCAGAACTTATTTATCAATCAAAGTGCACACTCTAAAGATATAAAAAATAAAGAATAAAAAATAAGTATAAGTAAATAAAAAAAGAACAGAAATAAATAAATAAATGAAATGGTCGTTTCTTTAATACATCTTGTCTACTGTGTTTCAGATACCGAACAGTTGTTTCTGGAAAAACAGGGTAAGTTGTGTTTTACAGTTTGTAATAAGGACAAAAATTGTTTACTTATAGCAGTTAACAGAGTTCTAGTTGCTTTTCCAGAAAGCTCTGATCTAGTTATGGCTTCCAACTATTAAGGAGCTACCAGAATGATAAAACATTTTATGGCCTCCCACTTTTAAGGAGCTACCAGAATGATAAAACACTTTATGGCCTCCAACTTTTAAGGAGCTACAAGAATAATAAAACACTTTATGGCCTCCCACTTTTAAGAAGCTACCAGAATGATAAAGCACTTTATGGCCTCCCGCTTGTAAGGAGCAACCAGAATGATAAAACACTTTATGGCCTCCCATTTTTAAGGAGCTACCAGAATTATAAAACACTTGGCTAGAATCACTAGCATAATTGGAACGTATTGCAGCTAAGAATTATCATTGGTTTGATCTTCTCTGGTTACGTGTCGTCGTCTTCATCAATTTCCAACAACTTCTGCTCTTAAACCCAATTGTTGGGTTGGACCAAAGGCTTTTTCATGTTAAATCAAAACATGAAAAGACAAAACAAATCATAGTCTACACAATTCGCTTTAATTGATAAAAGGCAACTTAAAAATAGTTTTTTTTCGGAGAGATTAGGCTTATGACGCGAAAAACATATGTTATCCGCTCCATATAAGTGTCGAAAGAAATCTTGTCAAGTCAAATACTGCAAGCTTTTTTTTGGAACGGGTAAACATATATTTTCTAATCGAAAACAGTGTTACAGTCAGAGTATAGTACCCCTTTCACTGCAACATTTGATGGGCTAAAAGCCGATGAATTTTATAGCTTTAACTTTTAACAGAATAATCCGTCTAAGGTAAATGGATTTTAGAACACTTATTATATGGTAGTTTCAATAATGGAAATTTAGACAGGAAAAAGCTTAAGAAATAATTCTTTCTATTAAGAGTAAATTCAGTTTTGGAGGGGCGTCGTCGTTTATGGAGGCAACAGGAAGTCACAGGGGTTGTCCCCTAGTTCAAAAAGGGTGTGTGTGTGTGGGGGGGGGGGGGGTACATGGTAGTGTGTCCATAGACCTTCAATTTTCAGTGAAATAATACACTTGAAAAAGAGGGCGAGCATATCTTAATTATAAAAACAAGAGTGACCTCACTTTTTATAATTTAGACTATTTTTGTTCAGCAGTTTGACCATTCCTTCTCTTTGGGTCTACTTAAATTAAATGTGGGTTTACTTTCAGGAGAAAGGTTTCGTTTAAATTCAAGTTTGCCTTCCTTCTCAGTGGGATCAGTTCTTGTTGTGGTTCTCTGTTGCCTGTTTTTGGTGTCAGAGTTTCTGTGATGTTTTACCTTATGTATGTTCTTATTATTTTTTGTTCGGTTTGGGTTGCTGGGTGGCCACCTTTTGGGAACAAGCTGCTCACTCGGTTGGCCATATGTTCTCTGTATCTTGATCATTTGTAATCTTGGTTGTTTCCAACTATGGTTTGAGGGCTGGATTTGGATTTTGATTGTTTCAGTTCCTGGTCTTTGCATACTTTTTACTCTTATAAAAATGCTCCAAGTAGATAAAATGTTTACCTTGAACCAGGGAGGCAAATAGAAGTTCTCCTTTTGAAAAAAATGGAGGAAACATGTTTGTGAACCCATACATTTTGAAGAAATAACTTGCTAGCCCCTGGGAGCAACTTATTTTAGTTGAGCAGGGAGAAATACTTACAAGTCAGAATGATTGATGTATTTATCGGAATTAGAAAAAAACTCTGGTTGTGCTTGTTGGTGTTGGTTTACATGCATTCATGATTTTCGCTGTAACACTGAGCAGTTACATTTCAGATACTCAGCCATCAGACTCGCCTGTATTCTGGGCGCTTGGGATGCCTATAGAACAATCAGAGGGTAAGCATATAAACCCACTTAAGCCCAGTGGAATGTTCTGTTGTTATCAAATGGATGAGTCCAGTTATATATTTAGAGGTGTCTGTATAAGTTTATCTATATATTTTTTATTTAATTTAAGAAAAATACCCACTTGTCTTATGCAAATAGTGTAGACCCTGATCAGACGCCGCATTTTGCGGCGTATGATCTGGGTCTGCGCTGTTTGTCTGTGTCCTATTTATGGGACGCTAGGCATTAATCGGTCAAGATCTCAAACCCACAATGCCACTTATTACAAGCCCCAATGGTTACAGTTCAATGTTCTCTTTCATGTTGTAAATCAGTTGATAAGCATTAAATATGCCTCTTTAAATTGATAACTGGAGATATTTTCAGTCAGTTACATTATTATTTAACACAATAGACTCCAGAACTATTTCAAATACTCCGTATTACTTCTGAACGACACCTGACTATGAATGAAACGATCACAGAGACCGACAGTAAGTGTTTGTAGTTTTAATATGTGCAACCTTCAGTCCTTGCTGCCCATTCCGTTGATTATCAGAAATTTAAAGGCAAATCATATGTAATCAAAACAAGCAGTTACGCTGTAGGCTGAAAGAATAACACGTATAATACCCCATATGTATTAAGACACCTTATCATACTAATTTCTTGAGTATGCCTTTTCACCTTTATCATAGTTAGTTCTCGTTATTTCAAACACTGATATTTCAAAGTATCATCTTATATCAAAGAATACAGCTTGAACACATTTCTTAGTTTTCTCTTACATTTCGACCACTGTTATCTCAAACTACTGGTATCTCAAAGTAAATTTTTTGGGATCAGAAAATTTACTTTGAGATATCAGTAGTTTGAGATGAACTTCGACTTTCAGATATCGCGAGGTGACTGAACGTATACTCTAGGAGATGCTTGTAAGACTGTTGACAGAGCAGAAAACAGTGCCACCAGCCATCAGATTGATTCTCTGATATGGGTGTATACTGTATTATATGGCATGTCTTTCCCTTCCCAGTCCATAGGTTTTACTCTACACCAAATGCATAGTTTCATTCGATTTCATACATGGTGAGCATGACAGACCGTTGGTAAATGACCACCTGTTTTCAAAGAGGCTCGAGATAAGAATGTTTAGGAGTTTAGGAGTGAGAGTATATCAAAATCTTCAGAAGTCTTTAAGATTATTGTTTTGATAAATGTTAATTTTATAGATAAATAAAGTGGCAGTATAGTGTATTCACTGTTTTTGACGATGTATTTTTATCTGCATTTCAATTTTTGTTTCATGTTCTACAGACGAGCTGACATGGTTGTTGTACGATCTAGGCCAAAGCGTTTTGGTCTCTGGTGTTCGATTTATGACCGACAGCGACCATTCTGGTATGTAAACGAGATAAATCCTTTCGGCGCCAAAAATGAAAACAAAAGTCAAATTTGCAAAATGAATAGATTCAAATGAGGCATCTGATTATGAGCAGCTCTATCTGCATCAACACTGTTTGCCGTCTATGAATTCTCCATAAGATATAGCTTGGACGAAATAATTCTTTTTAATGCTGCATTTTGTTGTCTGCTTATTTGGCGCTTCAAAGGTTAAGTGGAGAAGCCCTCAAGCTGGATGATATGAGCCGCGACACAACAAAACCAACAATGTGGTTGTGCGCCCTGCGCAGACTGGGATCAGCCTGGGCATCCACCCAGTCTGATTAGACTCTTCGCTAAGCGCTTAAAGGGTAGCCAAGGGACTAAGCTACCTTCATGCGGACAGCGAAGAGTCTGATCAGACTGGGCGGATGCCAAGGCTGATCTGAGTCTGCGCTGGACGCACGACCACATTGTTGGTTTTCTCGCGTCGCGGCTCATATAAAGGCGAATTGCAAATGCCTTTATCAGTAGGGTCAAGTTGTTCAAAACTAAGAAATCCTTATTAAAAGAAACAAAATTTTATCACTTTATTTGGCAAATAACGTTACACTGTTATTGTTTGCTGAAGAATAGTGAATCTGAAGAACAAAAGCTGCTCTGGTTTTCAGCTAAATCAGTCCAGTGTATTTGATATTGTTTGCTGAAATGTTTAACACGTCTATCTCTTAAGGTAAAGAAGATTACTGATTTGTGTTGAATAAAAAAATCTGCATTAAATGCTGAAAATACAACATCCCAAAACTTAGCAGGCGCCGTCTTTTTGTTGTTTTACACAGTTTAGAACTCTAAAATGTATGATTGGTTGATCTTCAAAACAAGAAAAGATCAAATGATAATATGTGGCGCAATAATGTATAAAAAAGAGAAAAAATGCATTTTTTTAATTATTTTTCAAACTCTTTCACAAATTATCAGGTTGAACAGATAAAAAAAGAGATTGCCTGTGACAACACAGATGAGTCTAATTTTTTCAAGGTTGAATTATTCAACTGACACACCTGTATAGCCACAGTAATGTAGTTTGTTATACTGGATAAACTATACAGGTAAATCTGATTACTCTGTATTTAAAGCATGCATACACATTATTATAATAGTGACTTGATCTGGCGTACTGTATCTCGTCGAGTGGATGAGATCATACCATCGGATCACCCGAGACGCTTGTATCGACCCGGATTCGAACCTGCGCAGAAGAGGTATGTAGCTAATCGTGATACAAACGCTACCGACTAAGCTGTCGATGCGCGCTTTTTGACGTGTTTGTTTACGTTACGTCACTCGTCCCGTTATTCTGGTTCTCGGTTCTACATAGCATGTTAAAAAGTGGCGCGCCTGAGGCTGGAACTCAGACGTAGCCTCGTTTTAAGGAATAGTGATACGGATTCAGAAAACGTCAGTTTGATACGCCTTTCTGTATCAGATGCCAGAAAACAGGCAGTTCAAAGGGTGTATTATTGATAGATATAATATGAAATTAAGGCACTGCCTTTGAGCGAACACACTCTTTACGGTCCTTGAAGATCTTTGATGGGGGTGAAGTGCTACCCTAGGCACCACCTTGTCATTGTAGTCTGGGTCAAATTGACCCGAGTGGCACTCACCTGCATTAGCAAACTGTATCATGCTATAATGGTAATGGTGAAATCCTTGAGAGACCGGTGCAGCTCGTGTGACATCCATGCTGCACTAAAATAAGGCAGCTATACCGTGTGCGCAAGTTTCTGCCATTTTTACAAAGGAGAGTCAACTTATGTGTCTTCTGGCACTCAAGTTGGCAGTGTGGCCATTTTTATGTGTGTGTGGGTGGGTGGGGGTCCACTCTGAAGGGGGGAAATTTGCTCTATAGGGAGCAAATTCTTTCCTTTGGGTGTTGACCCCAGTTTTGAAGTCACAGAATCTGGGTTTGCCAACCTGCTTTCCCTGAGGGTGTTCTCATTAACCTTGTCGTTATCATTCAGATACTTTAACAGTTAAGGTGTGAAAAAACACTAGCGTTTCAATGGAGTGTAGTAGTACGGCCAATGAGTTATGTGTAAATATGTATATAGATATATAGAGTATATAACTGAGAAGTCTTACTGGTCGGGACCTTCTAGCCGACTGGTTGTGTGCTTGCTTTATAATCTTGGGGTCCTGAGATCGATCCCCGGTGGGGTCGCTCGACGAAATTTTCTTTACAGATTTTTCTCCTCCTACTACAGTGGTGCTGTGACCAGGATGATTACCGTTGGAGCCCAAGGGCGAAGCAACGGCTGCAGAGTCAAAAAGAACCTGGGTTATAATTATTTCAATTCCTTAACATTTGATACAAATGTTCTTTGGTAGGATGGATGAGTGTAACCTAGTGGTTGTGTGCTCGCTTTATAATCTTAAGGTTGTGAGATCGATCCCCGGTCGAGGCGCTCAACGAAATTTTCTTTACAGATTTTTCTCCTCCTACTACAGGTGCAACTAACTGTGGTGCACCTTCATATTTTTCGCCACTTTTACATACGTAGGCAGCCTTTATGATTTCTTTTTTGCTTCCTCGGGAGGTATAGCCCTTCCAGGTGGGTCTTCTATAGGGAAGAGCGTTTGCTTCAATGAATGGGGGCAAATTCTTTTCTTAGTGACTGGTCTTGCGTTGGAGGTGGCACAGAGATGGGATGGCTGAATTGCTTCCTCTGGAGATGTTTCACTTTAACATTATATATTGTAAGTAAGCCATACACTGTCATGGTCAGAAAATACATCACTTGCATGTACCAAATGTTTTTATGTATTATATGTTTTGTACTGTACTTGGTGTCAGCCCTGTAACTGGATTTAAGAACAGTTATCTGATTTGATTTGATTTGAAGACGTTGCTAAGCCACCAGTACCCATGAGCGACATGAGCCTCATTGTGCAGGAAAGGGCATCAGCAACGGGGTCATGCACTGGAGTAATGCATAGTAGGAAAGAAAGAATAAAGAAACAAAAGTTTAAGGGAAAAAAAATGAAATGAAAAACAAACAAGAAAAAGAGTAAAAGAAAGAAAAAACACCTTATATAGTTTATTGCTGGTTTTGCAGTCCTTAAGATGGGCTTGAACGCCATGCCAGTATCGGTTAGAGTCTGAATTTAAATGTCGAAGAAGAACCACAGTGCCCGTTAAGAAAGAACCATAGCAGACGTGTTCGGTATGCAGATAGAACGGAAACATATGTAGGCTCGCCTTCTTAAGGTGGTGATAATCACTGATTTGGGACAAAGACAAAAATCTGCATAAAATACTCAAAATAACACTGATCTTTCCAAAACTTAGCAGGTGCCTTCTTTATGTTGTTTCTCATAATTTAGAATCCCAAAATGCAGCATTTGTTAATGTTAAAAAGTGTTTTTATAAGGAAAGATCAAAGGGTAATTTTCTGCGAATAAATCTGAAAAAATAATATCGGTATTGAAAATATACTTAGTGCTTAGAGTACCTTGTTGAATAATGGAGAGCGTCCTAGCAATTATTTTTTCAAACTCTTTCACACATTATCAGGCTGAGCAGATGAAAAAAGATGCAGTCTGTGTCCAAATTTTTTGGTCAAAACACACAGGTGAGACAGGTGAGACTATTTTAACAAGGTTGAACAATTTCATCTACACACCACTGATCATGTCAGTAATGTATTATTTATATTGTAGGTGTTAACATAGGTATGCTTGCCTATTCTATTCTAGTTTCTATTCTATCCCATAACCATACTAGGTCGTTGGGGCACCACAGCTGACTTCAATACAATCCCTTTCCACCTTGTCCTGTCTTCAGCTGCCCTAGTTGAGCTGGCAAAATCCATTCCAGTCCACTCCTTTTATGGTTTTATGCTTGCCTACCCTATATTTAATAAATGCGTCCAGTGTACATTTACTTTGTACATGTTGAAAATTTGAGAAAAAGCTACCCTTTTCATCTGGTCTTCATTACAATTTGAGAAAGAGTTGGAATAAATAATTGCTAGGACGCTCTTCATTGTGCAATAATGCACCTTCAGCACTACTTATTTTTTCAATAACGATATTATTTTTTCAGATTTATTCGCAGAAAATTACCCTTTGATCTTTTCTTATAAAAACAATTTTTTTTAAGCAGCATGTATGTCTATTTTGTATTCTAAACTGTAAAGAACAACAAAAATAAGAAGTCTGCTAACTTTCAGGGACTTACGTTACTCTTTTATGGTTTTATGCAGATTTTTACATTTACCATAAATCACCACCTTAAGGTGTCCTTATGGTCTGCTGTCACAATATTAAGCTGCTTTGTGACAGTGGTGGGTTGCACTAATCATCTGGAAGTCCACACTTTCCTCAGCGATCTGCACCATTAAGAGGCAGGGATTCAACCGTCTTCAAAATGATATTATCGAAGTCAGTCCTTCTGCCCTCTCTCAGCAAACCTTATATTCCGCAGCTGAGAGACACTTCAGATAATTAGTGTAATTCTGAGTATTAAATCATATGGTGTTTAAAATTGCACTCATGATGATTGATTTTATTAGCAAATCAAAGAATTCGTTTTTGTATCTGATTGTTATTTATTCAGTTCCAAAGATAATTGAAATGGGCTAAAATATAGATGTTAATGCTGTGTCATGATTATTTTACTAAAATAAGTCGTAGAAGTCAACTTTTTTATCAAAGTGCTTGTTGACACTGGCCAAACACACCATTCCTGCTCCATTCTAACCTAGGTGGGCTCTCTGGTGCGCTTTCGGGTGCGCCGTCATTTCCAATTCACATGACGCGCCACGGTACGGGGTTTTACCTAGTAACTCAGTTCCGGTCTGGACTAGATCCGGTCCCGAGCAGACGACAAACCAAAAACGTTTACAGTTTGAGCTATCCTTTCTACGAACATATTTAACAAAAACGAGAATTATTGTAGCGAGAAATATTAAATGTACATTTCCTCTAGATTGATTGCAAAAATAAGTTTGTGGACTCGTAAAAAATTTGATTAGAGCGCTTGGATCGTGACTAGTCTCGCGATAACTTTCGAACTTCCGGTTCTCCAAGATGGCCACAACCATGATCGTTACCACACATTTTATCTGCCTAAGTATATAGGACCAAAACTGATACAGTAAAGCGAACATACTTCGTGTGTTCGCTAATATGAAATAGGTGTTACCTAAATGCGTGCAAAAGCAGATTTTTTTTCTTTTACAAAGCTGAGAAGCGCGGTGGCTCAGTGGTCAGTGCACTTGACTCTGAAGCCGAGAAGCGCTGTGGCTCAGTGGTTAGTGCACTTGACTCTGAAGCCAGAGGTCGTGGGTTCGATCCTCGCCCGGGGTGAAGTCTTCCTATATCCGAACGCGTTTTTCTAGCATCATTTGCAGGGATGATGTTAACAAGTGTGCCGTCCTTCGGATCGGCACATTAACTGGAGGCGCCCTGTGCAGGGAGAGTCATCCCCTGTGCAGGTTAAAGATCCCTACTATAGCTACATGGCTATATATGTAGGCTTTCATCCTGCAACATCGGAGTGTACAAAAGTACACCGTCTGTGTCCCCTCGGGGGTTAAGATTGATTGATTGATTGATTGATTGATTGATTTGATGCTTAACGTCCTCGGTAAACAGCTATGGTCATGTCGGGACGGTCAGTTACCCTAACCACACTATTCCTGGACAGGCTTAGACCTCCTAAGCGGTTAAACAGTACTAAGTGCACATATTTTCGCCAGTAACTGACAACTGCCCTTCTTGAATCGGAAGAAGAAACGAAAGTATGTAGCCAGACCGGGTTTCAAACCCAGTACCTCTGACTTATGAGTCAGGTGCCCTACCGGGGGTAAGACGTAATAGATAGATAGATAGATAGATAGATAGATAGATAGATAGATAGATAGATAGGGGGTAAGACGTAATAGATAGATAGATAGATAGATAGATAGATAGATAGATAGATAGATAGATAGATAGATAGATAGATAATCTGCAGCAATAACTTCTAAGAAGTTTAGGGTCTATCATAAAGCCCTAACGACAAATTAGTTAATGACGGCATTAAGTCTGGTTGTATTAAACGCTCATTAACCGTCACAAGTTAATGATGTTCGAGCTCCTAAAATTGGAATGTCATCTTACAAAGGAGACATATCTTGCAGGCATTTTTCGATGATTCAACGTTGTGTGTCCGGTGTGTAGGCTCCCAGTATGGAAGTGACATGCATACAAAGAGTCACATACTCTGCAGGTACACAATGTTGATTCATCATTGAGTGCCCTACGTGTAGGTACCGAAATTGGATGTCGTGCATACAAAGGGGCCGGGACAAAGGGGGTACGTATACCCTGCAGGCACACGTCGTTTTTTCAACATTGTGTGTCGGATGTGTTGGCCCTCAGAATGGGAATGTCATGCATATGAGGTGGTGCATATCCTGCAGGCCCATAACGTTGATTCAATGTTCCCAATTGTGTAGACTCCCAGAATGGGGATCACTTACACAGTGTAGATTTCATTCAAGCATACATACGTTGTTTCAACGTTGTATTGCCGATATGTAGACTCTCGAAATAGGGATGTCATGCATACAAATGGCTACATACCTTACAGGCACACAACGTTGATTCAACGTTGTTGGTCCGATTTGTGGGCTCCTAGGATGGGGACGACATGCATACAAAGCGGTACATACCCTATAGGCACACAAACGTTGACTTAGTGTTTAATCAACGTTCGTTCAACGTCAAAAGCCCGATGTATAGGCTCCCAGAAATCCAAGACTGTTTCGGCCAACAGATTATCAAATCGGGTCACAAATTCTATGAAAAGTCCTTAGATGTTGATGGTGCGCTGCCTGCGTTGTCTTATGACGTCATCATGACGACCAGCTGGTCGTGAAGCACTTCAAAACAAAGGTCACTGCTGTTTGTAAACATACTTTGACGATGCCAAAGGGAAATGAAGCAAGTTTTTTTTAAAGGAAAATGCATCGATACCAAGCTTTGGATAATTTACAACTACTGGATGACATATGAATGGCTTAGCATGGAAGTCATTGCACATCGAATCGAGGTATTTGGTTTCTGTTCACGAATTGTCATCTCTTTCGCATTCTACATCGACCATTCTGTCTTTAAAATAGTCGCTTTTCCGAAATATCGACGTCGAATCTTACAATGGCGGATATCTTATCTAATCGAATCGACGCACGAGGTGAATGACAAGGGATTTTATATGACGTATTGTTTGTTTATTTATTTATCTTTTTGCTGGTACACAGCTAAATCAGTTACCGTTTACTTACTTGGACTTCTAAATTGGATTGACCGCCTTTAAAAATAGAACAAAAAGAAATAAATGTTGAAGAAAACTTTCTTTGGTCACTTTCTCAGAAGCGGGACTTCATCAAGGAAGGTCATGTGATCGAGGATGGATTTCGGCTCAGTGTTACTTTGCATAAGAGAAACGGGAAAAATCCAATGTAAACAGCCTAACGGCGCCGCCATATTTGACCTAAAGTTTTGAGATGGAAGGTGTTGGATTTGCTCTTTGTGGAAGTAGCTTTTTTTTAATGATGCATGTTATCTATAGGCGTGCAAACAGCACGGACGCGCTTCGCGCGTCCGCGCCTGAGCTTCGTCATGCGCGTTGCTTTTGCACGTATAATTAATCCATGTATCAACAAGTTGGAAATTTACATGTTTGAACATTTGAGAACTAGCTGCTTTTCTATGTGTTCAAACCAATTACTTGTGAATGAGTTGGTGGTACTTCTGTTGTGGTTCCGGAATATTACGTGTTTTTATGTCCGCATGTCTGTGGTCTTCTAGCAATATGGTAACCTGTGTAGCTACCCACTTTGGTTTCTGTTTTATTTTGTAATGTAAAATAGACAATAGACAAAAATAGATGCCACTGTTGTTTATCGATGGTAGCTGACTTACCACCTGTTTGGAAAAGAACTGTTCATTCGGTTTACCGTGCATTTCTTTCATGTACCTTTGTTCATTTTATATATGAGCCTCGACGCGAGAAAACCAACAAAGTGGTTGTGCGCCTAGCGCAGACTCAGATCAGCCTAGGCATACATCCAGTGTGATCAGAGTCTTCGCTGTCCGCATGGATGTAGCTCAGACCTTTATCTATCCTTGAAGCACTTAGGGAAGAGTCTGAATGGCCTCGGCGGATGCCCAGGCTGATTTGAGTCTGCGCTAGGCGCACAACCACTGTGTTGGTTTTCTCGAGTCGCGGCTGAATTATATAAAAGCAAAAAGTATGCAAAGACCAGGAGCTGAAACAATCAAAATCCAAATCCAGCCCTCAAACCATAGTTGGAAACAACTAAGATTACAAATAATCAAGATACAGAGAACATATGGCCAACCGAGTGAGCAGCTTGTTCCCAAAAGGTGGCCACTCAGCAACCCAAACCGAACCAAAAATAATATTAACATACATAAGGTAAAACATCACAGAAACTCTGACACCAAAAACAGGCAACAAAGAACCACAACAGAACTACCGCCTTGGAACGGTCAGTAATGAATTACTGGGGGGCTTAAATCGATTTTATAGACCCAACCTCACCCTCAGTTTCTGAAGTGGTACAAAACATTTAGTTGGTTGTTCGGTTCGCATGATAACCCTCTAACTCGTCAATGAATCATCACGGTAAACACATAAATCAAATTTCAACACCATGAAGAAGCAAAGACGAGGACTCAACAGATACAACGGGCCGTCTGACAGGTGTTCTTCTTTCTTCTTTCCCTTTTGGTTCAGAGGGCGGGAAATGGTATCTGTTTGTAATACATATCAAAAGCGACGTTATAAAGAATATTGCTGCTGTATGAATGATAAAGATGATAGACTGTTAGGTAACATTATTTATCGTTCTGTTTCGCTCGTTTCAGATAATGATCTCACTGGAAAAGTCGTGCCATCTATACTACTGAGCGAAACGAAATGGAGCTTTCTGAGCCAAGGAGCGATGCATTGTTTCTCTCACGTGGTTTACGACACTAGGAATATAGATATTCATTGTCTGAACGACCCAATGGCAGCTTCAGCGAGGTTTATTATTTTGATGGACAAAAATGCTGAAACAGACCTCCTACAGCTGATCATGAGCAGATCTTTGTCTATTTGGTTATTTACAAATGGAGGTATATTATCTTTTCAGGCTGTAGTGATAATGATAAAACAACAATACGTTAAATGTTTATTCTACTTCAAAACGAATTTTTTGGTCTCATTAGATCCCCCTTGCCGTGGTTTTAGATTGTACACGGGGGATGGAGTTGGGGTATGGGGGGAAGGAAACTGATTTGCCTGTGCTCTTGCCCGAGCCATCACTTTGTGCAGTGGCTGTAGATTGGAAAATTGTGCAACAGATTCTAAGATGGTTTGGAAATAAGGGGGCTTGGCCACATCTCAAGATTTTCTGCCTTAACAAAGACGATTCTGGAGGGCACAGTGAAAGGAAAACATAGAACAGTAGACAGAAAAAGCGGTGGTAAGACAATATTAAAGAATAGACGGGAATGGACTTTGTCAGCACAGCTGGTGCAGGACCAGCTAGAGAGAAACTGTTGCAGAAATGTTGTCATATGTGGTTGGTGTTTGCAGAAATGTTATATGTGGTTGGCGTCAAGGTCTTGGCGTTTAGACGTCTAATATTTGGTTTTGCTCTAGAAGCAGTTTTAGTTTACGACACCATTTGACAGGCCTCGTGGGAATTTAAGCTTATTCTGTTTGTAGGATTGTCAAGTTGAGCAATTTGAATGAATCTTTAATCACGTGGTATAACTTGCTGTCCGCGATCGGCCATGTAGTATAATTAAAATGCAGAATACAGTGTAATGATTTCAACCTCAACGATATCCTCTGCTTTTTGTGTATAAACGTATACTTGTTTACATTTACACCCAGCAAATTCAGTATATTGGCGCGAATAGTATATTTATATGTATTTGAAACTATGTAGGTCAAGATGCAATATATAGGATATTTAGAATAGTTTTGTATTTTGTTTTTGTTAGCAGACAAAAAAGTTTGCGAAATATTGCTCTAGCTTTTGCCAAAAATGCTATGAATATTCGAATACCGTAACGCTTTTAAGATTGGAAAACTGTTTTGGAGATATATGCAAACAATGCAGACCCAGTACAGACACTGCAGAGCGCAGCATCTGATCAGAGTCAACACTGTTTGCTTACAGAAATGTCTATGCAAAATACAATTAAAGTTTATATATCCACCAAAAACACCTAAAACTAGAAACGGCCTCATCCAAATGATAAGGATGGGACAAATCCGCTGGTCAACAAAGGGTTAACCTATAGCTGCCTTGTGAACTCTTCTACCTCACTCTTCGGATTGATCCGTTTCCAGTATAAGGGTGTCTAATTTTATACTTATCATATTTTATTCTTCATGAATTTAATGCAGACTGTGTAGGCTATGATCAAACGCTTCTGCGGCGTTTGGTCAACGTTTTCAATGTTTGCCAAGTCCCCTTGGATTGAAAAGTCTAGGCAGTTACCGCGACTGGCAAACAGTGCAGAATCTGATCGAAGTTTATTTAGGGACAGTAAGATCATCCTGTTCGTGTGATTGGAAATGTTTATATATTTATGAACTTTTGGATTTGAAAGTCATATAATGACTATGGATTATTAACGAGCATAAACATTTCGCGCAAAATTTATAGTTGCAAAAGTTTGCTTTTACGACGTTTCACAAAAAAAACGTTCGCGATTATTTCCCAGTTAATATTATCAATGTTTTCATGATTGCAGCCTCTAAAAGATGTAACCAGGCGTTAGGGATGAGGAATGGTGCAATAGAAGATTTCCAGATATCGGCTTCTTCGGAAAACCAGTACTATCCAGCACACGGAGGCAGACCTGGGGGCATAGGTTGGTGCGCGGACTTCGGTGACACTAAGCCATATTTACAGGTTTGATTCAATCCATACGTTCTTTTGAAAATAGACTACGCATACGGTGAATGTAAACACGTTTAGGAGAAGCAACCCTGCCATTTTCATTTTGATCGTCCTTCTCAGTGTGAGTCAACTGTTAAAAGGTAGAAGTTTAAAAGAAAGAATTTGCTCCTAGACTAGAGGAGCAGATTCTCTCAATTCAGAGCAGACGCCTTTTTGAAAATTTAGTCGAATGAATTATAGAAAGCAATATTAACAAAGGACATTTTCAATATGTAATTTACCTTTAAACATCAAATAGGTGCATCACCAAGATATGAGTTCATTCCTGAAACCCAGGCTTCGGCCACAATACAGAAAACACCTGTATGTATATGAAGCTTCTTTTGACTTTTATTTAAGAAAAAGATTCTTGCTAACAGTGATTTGTTACCCAATATATCACTGGCTGGAGGTCAGTCGTGAAATGGATATATTCACTGACGACTGACCGACAACCAGTGATATATTGGTCAATAAATCACTGTATGCAAGAATCTATTTTGATTCTAACACGAAAGAAACGACGAAAACGCAAGTGATTCCTTCATATTGTTCCTGTTTTCCGCCATGATTGCATGGAGAAATCCCGCCAACAACTTTGACTGTAACAGAGGCTTTAACATGTGTTTCGTAAGTTTTAGATGCGAAAAAACGACGTTACACCGTCTTTCCACATGGAAATGAAAATTGACGTCGCCAAATGACTTAAAATGATGTCCGAATGGCGCTAAATAACGTAACGCTAGTCCGCCCAATGATTTGTCACGAAATATAATATTAGATTTTTATATATATAAAAATCATCTATATAGAATATAAAAATATATATTTTATATATATAAATATATAGGCGAAACCGGGGACCTGCGAAAACGTGTAACAGTCCATAATCAACAAATTAGAGACATTTCCACTAGGATGCTACAAGTAAGCACACATATAGATAATTGTGCCCAGGCAAAGACTCCAAAATATCATATATTCCCTTTCTTTAAAATGCAAACAGATAGTGTTGTAAGTAGAAAACAACGGGAGTCGTTTTACATAAGAACACTGAAGCCGGAACTCAACGACGAACGTACCGGAAACTAATTCTTGTTATGACGTTACGTTGTTACCCTTGACAACGTCGCCATATTGTTTCTAAACCTCTAGATAATGTTTCACTACTGAAAGCGCTTGAGGAATAAAACAAAATGTGACTTGTTGTGGTGTTTCCGATTTTCTCTTTATATTTCCACCTGTATTGTGGAGCCTTCTCTTTGGATCTCCAGCTATATATATATATATTGTTAGAATTTAATATAATTTAATATAATTATAATTATTATTATAATATTTGAACTTTTATTACTATTGTGATGTGATTGCTCTTCTTCGGCTGCTTCTGCTTATTACTATTATTATTATTGTTATGTTTATATTACTTTCTACCAGGTTGATCTTCTTCTGCCGATGAAAATAGAAGGGTTCCAAGTTTTTACATTGCAAGAGTGTTTTTTTGAAAATCAGAACGTGTCATCTGCTTTGGTTTACGGCTTTACTATTGAGTACAGTAATACTTCGTTCCATTCACAGGTAGGAATTACAACTAGATATTTACACTTGCCACCGGCTTCTGATAGGTACACCTTTTAGAGCAACTAGCTTCATATATACCGATGAACGACAGTTGATCATGTGACGTTGTCGTCAAGCGACGTTTAATGTAAACGCATGTCTTGGCTGGTCCATGTATCGTTCGACTGACGCCACGTCATGGCGACGGCTTTTTAACGAAATGGCCGAAAACATCGATACTTACTTTTGTTCTACCTATATTTGGCATATTCTACCCCATAGGCTAAATTACTGCGAAAACGACAGAGGCAGAATCTTAAGGTAAATTGTAAATATATAAATAAAAATTTGATTTTTTTCAGCGTTCAGCGTGTGAAGAAGCCAGGGGTCTCGCTAAAATTCTACAAGAAGCGCTTGCAGCTACATGGAATTATAGCTACGCCCACTGGCTTCATCACACGATGAATGCTGAAAAATCAAATTTTACTTCATAAGTAAACCCAACTCTACAGTCTGCGGATAATTTGATGCAATTTGATTGGTCCAGAGAGATTTAAAAAACGGCTTTTATACATGTACATCGATCAATCCCCTGAGCCGAAATATTGTATTTTTTTCTTTGCGGTGGTTTTTAAGATACCCAGTATAGCCAACATGGTTTAGAGTATTAATAACCAAGTTGGAATTATAAGAAATAAATTTCATTTTTATGGATTTTATCGATGTGTAAACCCCGGCAAATCACTCAAACTAAGTACTTAAGGCTTTTATGTGAGTTATTGGCGATTCGCCGGCGTTTACACATAGATAAAATCCACAAAAATAAAAATCATTCCAATATTATTCTTATACTATTGTTGCAAGTAAACTCGGCGGTGCCACCTATGAAATTTTCTAAATGTGCATGATTAGATAAGATTGCATCGGCGCAGTAGGATCAAAACTGGAAAAGTTAGATAATGCACAGTAAGACTTCAAACAATGATTTAAAAATTTCAAATCTAGGTTTTTAAACTTTAACCGACGTTTCAGATTTTCAAATCTAGGTCAGGGATTTTTATCCTATTTTTTGAAGTTGTCGAGATCAGGTTTCGAAAAGTTAATTATTTAAATAAATTATGAAAAAGTTTGATTCTTTAGACGGAAGGAATACACCAACACAAACGGAAATATCATGGATTAAACTTGATCACTGCATAAAAGCGTTCAAAGCGTTCAAAACTATTTTTCGAAATAAGAATTCACTGGATTATTAAACGGTTTTTGTCTGAAGAACAATTAAAATAATAGATGAATTGCGGACAACAAACCAGCAAAAAGGCTTTAGATTAGAGTTGTTCTTATTTTGTTTCTCCTCATATTGATATTTTGTTAATGACATAATCGTTTCTTAGCTCCAAAAACATTCGCGGCTTATTTCGGATGAGACGTAATATCAGTTTGTCCAGACAACTATGGAAGACCGTCGACGCTGTAAGAAAAAATGCATTGGCTGTGTTAATCTAAGGAACGTTGAGTTCAAAAGAAGAAGAAAACAAGAGCGTTATTACCCGATATTGGTAATGGGGATTTTAACTTTTATCGCTAGTAGCAGTGTGAACGATAACGAATATTCCAAAACAACTTCCAGAGAAAAATCATTAAACGAGCGAAGAAATTACAAAGTAGATCATTTTTTGAGAAGCCAAAATCCGCCAAAAATCCGCCTGTAGTGTAAAGGCGATGATTGGTTACTCGTCAGGAACAGTAATGTCCCATTATGGAATTTCAAATAATAGTAAAGACTATCGTATAGCTTTTTTATGAATTTTAATATTTTACTACTCAGGTTTAAAAGTTACCAAAATCCCTAAAAGAGCTACCAAATTTTGAAAAAAACCCCACTTTTTTACAGGCCGAGACGTAACACAATTTTATACTCTTGCTTTGAAAAAGTGAGGGTATACTAGTTTTCATCTGTCCGTCCGTCTTGCTGTTCGTCCGTCTTTCCGTCCGTCATTCTGTCCGTCCGTCCTTCCGTAATTCCGTAACACTTTTTCGTCAAAGATATCTCCACAACCCACAACCATTTAAGATAGAAAGTTCATATTTAGTATACAGGTTGACAGCATCAAGGTGCATCGTAAGATTGAGAACCGACCTTCGCCTAATTCTTTTTCCTGTATTTGTTCTATTTTCTTTCCCTTAAAGTTTCGTCAAAGATATCTCCACAACATATAAGATAGAAAGTTCATATATGGTATGCAGGTTGACAACAAGAAGTTATATTGTGGGATAGAGAACCGGTTTATTCTTCCCTGTTTTTGTTCACTTTTCTTTCTCTCCTTGCATTCAGTACTGTAATTTTTCGTAAAAGACTTCTCAATTACTGTTAAAGGTAGAAGTTTAATATTTTGGTTTATGAGTTGACCATGACTTGTTGTATCATGGGATTGAGAACAGGTCCTCTCCTCTTTTTCTTCCCTTTTCTTTCATGTTTTTCTTTTTCTCCACACTATTTGGTCAAAGGTATCAACACAAATGTTTAAGATAGAAAGTTTATATTTGGTATGCAGGTTTACAACAAGAAGTTGTATTATGGGATAGAGAACCGGCTTTCTCCTGTTTTCACTTTTCTTTCTCTCTATGCATTCAGTATCGTAATTTTCGTAAAAGATCTTTCAACAACTATTCAAGGTTAATATTATGCGTATGAATTGACAATGACTTGTTGTATCGTGGGATTGAGAACAGGCCCTCTCCATATATTCTTCCCTTTTCTTTCTCGTTTCCTCTCCTCCACACTTTTTGTCAAAGGTACCTCCACAAATGCTTTAGAAAGTTTATATATTTGTTACATTTATGTTATACATATTAACAGCGACAAATTGTTTTGTGGGATGGAGAACCGGTCTTCTGTTTGTTCTTCCTTGTATTTGTTCAGTGTTCTTTCTCTCTCTTAACAGCAGCACCTGTTCAAGGTAGAGGGTTCATATTTGATAAATGAGTTGACAGTGACTTGTTGTTTTTTGGGATGTTTTGTTTTTTCATACAGGCTGTATGCATTGGACGCACTAAAGCGGGGGTATAGTCAGATTTTCAGACAGTTCTAGTTACGTCAGTTTCTTAGATGGTATCTTCATATCTGAGTTGCTGGCGTCACATTTTGCAGCAAGGCCAAAATTAGAACACAAGACCATTTCATGACAGCACGTGAAGTTTTATTAAAACATGGGTTTTTGCTGGTTAAACACAGCTGTTAATTTCATGCGGTATTGCAGAATGTGCTTTAACCTGTCCCTTGTTTTGTATCATTAGGGTGAAATGCTTGATGCATCTTTGCCTTACGAAGACGGCGAGATCTACACTTTCGTGACTCCAGTGATAGCCAGACATGTCAGGATCAATTCATGGTTGAATAATAGCGCAGATGGAAGGATTTGCCACAAGTTTGAACTACTTGGGTGTTTGATAGTCGGTAAATTTTGACAGTAGCTTCTCACTGTCTTTATAATCCGTAGCGGGCATATTACTTATATATATAGATATATTATCTTTTTTAAACTGATATACTTACATTTCGAGAAGTAGGATACATTGTTATGCACCCAACTTTTCGGAGAAGTTGAGGGATCATATGACCTACCCCTCGTTTTTCCGTTCATCCTTTTGTCAGTTTTGAAAATTTGATGTTCAAATACACGTCTAATACACGTCCGATGGGCATATTAAGATATATACTTTTGCGAAAAAGGTTTTATTGCTATTTTCAGAAGTGTAAAAAAGATGTTTTATGCGTAGTATAAGCTCAATCCTTAACGCAAGACTCATCTAACTTCATACAGATGAATTTGATTTTAGAGGACATGCTATATTTACAAAATAAACGTTTTCAAGTTTTTAAATTTAGTTACAAATTAAAATTGGCTTTATCTGTATTCATTGTTTTCTTAATACATATGTAAACGGTTTTAAAGCATAAAAGGAAAATGCATTCATATTTTATGTTTTTAGCCAAACATGCCTTTCTTACTTTCTAAGCTCAGAAAAAAACTAGTCTACCTTTAGAAATACTAGTATTGCACTACTGAAAGACAGGGTTGCACGTAGACTAATTTGCGCTATCAAAATTATTATCCAACCTCTTCTGAATGTTGAAATATGTTAACTGGCTATCTTCAGTTAATGCTATTTAGGTGTTTGACTTCGAACTATAAAACAAAATTAATCGCTTATACCTTCTGCATGAACGTTAATGTCTGTTTCAACATAGATAAGTCTTGCGCTTAACTTTACAGGCGCACACGAAGTGTGTCACAAATACCTAATAAATCAAATAATTTAACTAAAGTAAAGAAACTTAAAACTGAACCGGACAAAATCGTAATCGCTTTCCTGCGTTTCATGTCGCTTAATTTAATCACACTCAATAATGTACACATCAGAAATACATGGGGAGCCGGGGATAATTCTCAAATATAGAGACAATCTCCATATGAGCGACTGTCTCTGTTTTAGGACACAAGTTCTGTTATAAAATACGCACATCCTGAAACAATTAAATGTCCCTCGATCAGAGGAATGTCTCTCGTTTTGGAGACAAAAATGTCTCCGATTTGGAGTCCATTCTCCTCATCGGGATTCAATGTGATAAATGACTTATTTATAGACTGCCCTGCGCAGTTTACTTTCAAAAGGCGCATATTAACACCAGATTGGGAGACACCAGTCCAACAAAATCTAATTTTTATCCGTTGCTTCTAAAAAAAATGCACCGTTGCGATTACTCCAGAAATGAGTGACATACCCTGGTCTAGTTTCAATATTTCAAACTTGTAAGAATTGTTTAGTTTCTTGGTGATTTTATTCTTAAGATTGCTTGTTGTGCGATAAATTTGTAAGCAGAAGATACCAACTTGAATCTAAAACGGTATATTTTAGGCCATGTCCTGTATCCCGATCGGGAGACAGAATTTTAACATATCGTGCCAAAAATGGCCAAAATACATTAGAGTATATGGCAATGTCCCCCGATGCAGAGAATGTCTCCATTTTTTAGAATTATCCCCAGCTGATGGGTTAGGAAATTAGCAGAGGTTATCGGTGAAAAAGTGATATATGTTATGGGTATTCTACACTCGTACGTAGACTTACTATTCATAAGATTTCTAATTAAATCAGCTTCTCGGTCATTGTAATATTGGTGTGTTTTTTGTTTTCAATAACAGGTGCAAAAAGTGTTCAGTGCTCCAAAAGCAGTGACATAAAGTGGTTTGCCACTGAAAATATTTATGGCAATCAATTCTACAAGGTACCAAAGGGGGAAAAGTCAGTAGATACTTCGTCTGAATGTGTGAGTCACTGCGAGGAGGACACAAACTACTGTTCGGCAGTTATTTACGATACGAATCATCACACTTGCGAGTGGTATGAGGAGTCACCGATTTACAGCTATACACGTGTAACCGTCGACAGTGACAGTACAAAGAAATTAACAAAAATTTGCCCCGAAGGTGCGTGTTTGTGAGTCAGTGGTTTGCATGAATGATTGCAGTTGAAATACAAAAATAGAAAACGAAGCTGTAAAATAAAGATGATGTTTTCCTTAAAAGGCATAGATGGGTATATGGCTTGGCGATTTTACGTCCTTTTCAACAGTACGTCTGTAATGTCAGAACGATGGGAGGACGATTGAGAAAGGTATTAGTAATGATGCGCCGTGTAAGTTCGGATAGAATTTTACCTCCAGTGGGAGTCGAACCGGCGACCCCATATTCCGAAGTTGGAAGCGCTACCACAGGACAACGCGAACGGACCCTTCAGGTTACAAAACATAACCCGCCCAAGACACCAAAAGAAGAAATGACTATCAAAGCCTACAAAACAGCACATTTCTGATGAAAGGCATGCTTAGTCCATTAAAGAGGAACCACCTTGGAATGTGCGTAGTAAGACGGCTTTGTTTAGGTGTGAATGGTCATCCAACAGCATCTGGTTGTTTTTCAGCTTCTGTAGTGAACGACGAGCAGACTGCTTCCTTATATTTGGTGGAGATGAAAACATGGGATGATATTACCACAACTATTGAAAAAGCAGGAGCAATTGTCAGTCATGGTTATCCTTTTCAGTACACAAGCGGCTACCTTTGGTCGTGGGAAATTGCTTTCCAGAAATCTGAAAATGTTAATTTAATGGTCTATACTTCTTTAAGTCAGTATCAGGTAAATCTGTGTGTTAAGGTGTCTGGGTACACTCCATGTTTTCCTCTGGTTTTACACAGTGGAACAGCTTTGTGACTCTCTGTTTGCCTACGTGAACAAAGCCCTTCGAAATGTTCTTTTTTAAAGGAAATAATTTGTTCTTATGGTAACAAATTCGTTCCTTTTAGAGTTACTCCCCATTGAGAAGCATGCAAAAAGTGAACTGATAGAGTTGTTTCCTCTGAAAGTGTACCCATTCACCTTAAGGTGTATTTATATGCAACCAAGGGAGATCACTCTAATCTTGGAAAATTTCGTTAAAAATTGAATTTGGTTTTTCAGAGCAAATTCATTTCTTTAAATTTAGCCGGGTTTCATCACTAAGAAAAGCAAATACAATTTTGTAAGGTTTCCTTCCATGTTAATATGACGGGTAAAAACAAAGGTATATCGATGTTTCGTTACAGATGCTTTAAGAATAGACTTTTTAACGCATGTACCATTTGCATAGGTAATGCGTATGAAAATTTTACATGCGTTATGGACGAGTCATTTATTACCAGGTGGGGTGGGGTTGGGGTGCATACATTTCGGAGTGAGTTTTTGGTGATCTACTGGGAGGATCGTAAAATCAATAAGCCTTGGAGCATGGGTGTCATATTTTATCTTAGGACTCTATAAGTAAGTAACGGGGAGCAACCATTCTCATATGACTCACACAGTTTCAAGCTCGTCTACATTGCTAATAAGTTTCAAGATATTCCAAACGTGTTAGAACTCTGACAAGAAAAGCCTACAAAAACTAATCAAAGGGATGTAACTACAAAACAAAATAGATAGGGGAAGCAATTATTCTTTTGAAATATATACTGTCTCAACCTTATACACATGACTATAAAGTTTCATCGAGATAATTCTTAAGGTTAGGTAGTTATGGCTTGCACAAGAAGAGCCTTAGAAGCTAATCAAAGGGACGTTATTCCAAAAATAAGGAAAGGGGGCAATTATTCTCATATAAGACACACTGCCCGAACCTAATACACATTGCTATAAATTTTCAGCAAGATATTCCATACGATTGCCTACTTATGGCTCGCACAAGTACAGCCTTAGAAGTTTATCAAAGGGGGGTAAATCCAAAAATAAGTAAGGGGAGGAAATCATTCTTATATGTGAAATAGTGTGTCAACCTCGTATACATTGTTATTAAGATTCATTGCAATATTCCAAAGGGATAGTTGAGGGTTGTAAAAATCGGTCAGAAAATAATCAGATGTAACTCCAGTACATAGTAAATGGGAGAAGCCTTTCTTGTATGAGACACACTGTATTTTCTCGAGAAAAAATTCTGGTGAGACTTCCACCTGATCAAAAATGACTCGTCCCTTGGGGTCTGTTTTTCCAGAATATAGAGTCTAAGCTTTCCCAAAGATACTCTCGTGCGTTTTAACTGAAAATGTTATAACAAAATATGAAATGCATTATATTCAGAAGACAAGTTAGTTTTGATATTATTTGTTTTAGAAAGAGCTCTAGTATTTGTTCGAAAGAAAATAATAAAAAACAACATTAATGGCTCGATACTAAAGAGCCGTACCTTTTTATCTTTAATTTAAAGTGTTCAAAGTTCTGAAACGCAACAGTTTAATCCAGGTTGCAGGCACGAGCACTGATGGCAAATCCAGATATACGGATATGATAGACAGACTCTTCATTTTTAGTCAGTCGTACGATCTTAATCTGATCTTCACCGACTCGGTTGTGGCTGATAGTAGGGACACTATCATTGGTATATTGGACAGCACTTACAACGAGAAATTCTCCCACTACAAGACAAACTATAACAAAGTTCGACTTGTCTTCCGTACATTTGTTCAAGGGATTTCTGGAGGTGTAACAAGCAGTGGATTCAGGGCCATAACATATCCAACAAGTACGCTTACTTCTCTTTCCTGATATGATAAATGGTTACATGGTAACACTTTTAGGGAAAGCATGTGTCCTACTTTCATTTCTTTTCCTTTTCGAGAGCGGAGCGGAGCGAGGGGCGGCTCTTTCAGGAAATAATTTACACATCTAGGAACAATTTCTTCCTTTAAGAGTAGACTCCTATCTGGAAGGGGTCTGTCGTCCAGGGACGTAAACACAAGTTCACAAAAATTGTCCTCCCTTTAGAAGAAAACGAAATTGGCTGAAAAATATTGTGGTGTATCCATACACCTTGAGCCAACTTACTAAGTTAGTTAAATTGAATCCAGTTATAATGTTGCAGAAGTACAGTAATGTTTTATGGATCAGTTAATTTATTCTGACCGAACAATCTAGAGTATGAAGATATAGGCAAGACTAGCCAAAAGTAAATAGCCGCACCTTTTCTATTGCCGTAAGTAAATTGATATTTTAGGCTGAAGCAACTCTTCTATATTTAATGTTGCTTTCAATTTCAATTAGGTTCAACTCTTAAACGAAAGAATTTGCTCCTTTAATAGCATATTCTTTCCTTTTAGATTATACCCCTTACTGGAAGGGTTTTATTGTCCATGGAAGCAAACACTGTCTCCTTCCTATATTCCCGGTGCAACAATGAAAACGGTAGTTTGATAGTAGATGCGAGCCTTAACTTCTCAGTCACAAGAACTGAGGATTGTTCTGTGAGACCATTGCGACCTATTTGAAAGATCTAAACCACAAGCATGCATACCAGTTTTACCTTTGACAGGCGTTCGACGTTGAATTCAAACACTCGCGATAGAGGAATGAAGTGTGACCCACAAACATAAAGGCAATGCATTTCCAGTGTTTTATTAACTAAGTATTATACATGTTGGTCAATAGAATATGGCCTCAGACAACTGTAAAAGACCAAAAAGAAATTGGAACTATCATTGGTACAAACTAAAAACTGGTCATATGGCTGTGACCTTGACATCATTTTCAAGATCGCAAGAGGATTTTTTCTAAAAATAAAGATCTTTTGAATCACTGGGTATATTATGGAACAAGCCGTAATCCCATAAAGTTTGGGTGACCTTTACCATTTTTGGTGTGATCTGTACCCATTTTCAAGGTCACAGGAGGCATTTATCAAAAATAAATATCCAGTGACACTGCGCGGAATACTCTGGTGTGTATTTGTGTGTGTGTGGGGGGGGATTTGTTTTCCATTGTTTTGCGCTTGGATGACTTATTGACTGTAAGAAATGCCAAAAAAATTTTCTTAGTGTCCTGCTACGAAACTAATTATATGTCAGAAAATGTGATACAGTAAACTACAAAATTCTTGTTTTCTTTTATTTTCAGCTGTTCCATCTTGTTTTTCAACTGAAGTCTGCACATTTAAGGAAGCGAATCTCGTGTCGGCATCGTTTCTTGGCCAGTATTCTGGATTTTCTGAAGAAAACTGGAAAATTCAACCAGAGTCACCGTACTATGTCAGCCTTCATTTTGAAAACTTTGACGTTGGATGCGACACAGGATCAGAACTAAAAATAGTATACACTCCTGAAAACATAGATAACTTTTGTAATACGAACAAACCCATCAGCAGGCTCAAATCGACTGATAAATATTTAACCGTGTCTTTCCGATATAACAAAATAGCGAACTCGTTGATTGAAGGTTTCAGTGCAAACTATGAGATGTTGTCGAAAAATCAGTCTGTATCATCTTTTGTATCCATAGAAGGGACAGGTGAGTAATATTTAGTATTCTTGCACACCGGATAGAAAATGCTATTCTTTTCACCTGGGATAGAAAATCTCATCTTACCCTGGTGTTCTGACCCAGGACCGGAAAAGAAAATCACGAGCTGTCAATGCATATGTTGTATAGGAGCTCACGTATCTGCGTCGTCAAGTGACGTTGGCATTTAAGATGTTGACGTCACGAAGACGGTAAAATGACGTCAGTTTATGCACGCAAGTCGTTGACGTAACCGGCCAAATGGCGGTTGTTGAAAGCGGCGCCTTCTTTCAAAATCAAATTTAAACCTCTCAAGCACTAGCATTACGCATTTTAAGAGGTTCTGAAGTTAAAACAAAACGTGGTGTGCAAGAAAAAGTATCTATCATTGGAGTGAGGTGCGGATAGAAAAATCCGTCACTCGGGATCACTGTTCGGCATCACTCGGGAAGCCTCGTGATGCCGAACAGTGACCCTCTTGACGGATTTTTCTATCCACACCTCACACCCATGACAGATTCTTATATTCTTTTCCTTTTCATCTGTTATTGCAATAAGGCTGGCAGAAGTCCGTGTAAGATAGAAATTTGCTGAGGCTTCTTAGATAATTTGAGCCTTGATAAAACCAACGAAGTGACATGTGCGCCCAGCAAAAACTCTGATCAGCCTGGGCATCTGCCCATTCTTATCAGATACTTCGCCGTGCGCTTGAAGATATCTAAGGGTTTATTCTAAATCCATGCCGACAGCAAAGACTCTGAACAGACCGGGCGGACGCCCAGGCTGATCTGAGTATTTGCTAGACCCACATGCCACTTTGTCCATCTTGTCGTGCAGGGGCTCATTTCTATAAAGGTGCATGGATGTGAATGGACCTGCAGGTGTCTATTGTCACAAATTTGCATGTGTGTCTATTGTCACAAATTTGCTGTTCCATCATAACATTATATTTTTCACATCCATTCTTATTTGTTGTCTTGGGTTGCTTGTGTTTTATGATCGTGGCTATTCCTACTTTTCTTCACAGTAAATCACGCCTGGGAAGCGCGCATTTCTGTTCCCTCACGGAAGTTCAAAATTTGAGCCGTGACACGAGAAAACCAACAAAGTGGTTGTGCGTACAGCGCAGACTCGGATCAACCTGGGCATCCGCCCAGTCTGATCAGAGTCTTCGCAGTCCGCATAAAGGTAGCTTAGTCCCTTGGCTTTCCTTTAAGCGCTTAGCGAAGATTCTGATCAGACTGGGCGGATGCCCAGGCTGATCTAAGTGTGCGCACGGCGCGCAACCACTTTGTTGGTTTTCTCGTGTCGCGGCTCATTTAAGCTTCTGCAGCTACTAAACCAAAATGAATCAATGCCATTCGACTCATATGATGAAGAACATATTTATGAACAACAATTGAATTGCTTTGAATTAAAACAACTGGTGAAGTTATCCCAAACCTACTGAAAGTGACAAAACTAAAATTTCGATTTGGCAACTTTCATGAGTTCTGTGAGAACTCTACCAGCTCCCTCTTACAAAGCTTTACCCTTAAAGCGCCAAAAATGAAAATAGTTAAATTTGCAAATAATGTAGATCCAGATGATGTGGCTCATAATGAGCCACCTCACCTGGATCTACGCTATTTGACCTCTAGTCTTTAATTTCTCAATATGATATAGCTTGGATGAAACATTATTTGAAATTCTGCAGACGTAAATTTTGTCGTCAGCTTCTTGGCGCTTCAAGGGTTAAGTTTCTTTCCTAGTAACGTTGCACATATTCGAATTCGAATATTCGAATGGCGTTTGTTTTCTTTGTTTTCTTTTTCTTTTTTTTAACTATCTATTTTTTATAAATTTGAACTTTTGATTTCCAGGTGGGAACGGAACTTGTAAATATGAGATTTTGTATTCAATATATCAAAGCTAAATATCTTGTCGTAACATTAAACTTTCATTGATTTATCTTGTGTCCTTTACTTTCCCTTTTTAATGTGATTTTCTTTTCTTTCTTTTCAGAATATATTGATCTCGCTGACGTGAATGCTTCGAAAGGTCAGACCATTATAATTGCTTACATTCTTACAACGTGAAATTGAGCAGTTGCAAATTGCTTGTGATACTGAATAATAACAATTTTAAATTAAGTCGCAAACGCTTGACTATGAAATAATAATCAAACTTGGAAAAACAATGGTTGATATTTTGCAGCTCCTTTTCTGTTTTGTTTATACTCTCTCTCTCTTTCTCTTTCTCAGTTATTACCATCCGCAGGTAAACAGCTGTTTCGATGTTTCGATTTATAAAGCTAGAAATTAAAATTATTCAGATATTGTTCTATTGAAGTTTTTTTTTTATACAATTTACTTTGAATAGACTGTTTTAGCTTCGTGTTAAAATGAAAGTTTAAAAATGAAATACTGATCGGTCCATAGACGGAAAACCGTTAGTCAGAGAATGCTAGCGTGTATTAATATTGTTTAAAGGGAATCACTTTTTTCTGTTCATACTTTGTCTGTTTTTTTCATACGTATAAATTATTTCTCTAGCATTTGCTGTTGTATCACCCTGCTATATATACTATCACTCACTAGCGGCATCCATAATTGTTGAAAACTTTTTTTGTTTTTTTGATATTTTGATAATTAAGACCAAACTTTAAAGGAATATAAGTGATTGAGCATTCAGTGCATGTCTTTTGCCTTAAATCCCGTCGAAGTTTACTCTAAATGCGAACCAACGATGTGATAGTTTTTTATCCAGATTAGCATTATAATGTGTAGCGTCACAATGCGGCACCTCTGCGAATAATGTGTTTGTTCTACGACATTTACTTTGTTACAGGTGTAACATATGACATGGATGTAATGGGCATGTTCAATATCCGGGTATTCCTCGGACTACTCGAAGATATGTATTAAAAGATCTGTTTATGCCCCCAGCTTTGAAAAAATGGTGGGGCATATTGCTTTTGGCTTGTCCGTGCGTGGGTGTGTGTGTGTGTTTGTGTGCGTCACACTTTCTATGCTTGCTGAAACTTTGGAACCCTGCTAGCTAGGGTCTTGAAATTTCATATATGGATTCCTCAAAGAAAATTAGCTGACACGTGTTTTTGCTCTTTTCCCAGTTATGCCCCATTTTCCATGTTATGCCCCTTTTTGAAATATGATATGACTATCTTGTTAGCAAGATAGCTCAAAAAGTATTTGAGCTATGGCCTAGATATTTGGTATACTGATTGGGTATGAGGTATAGATGATAAAATGTTGATGAAGTTATTGATGGAGTTATGGCCCTTGTTTGTATTTCGCATTTTTATCCCCCGACCGAAAGGTTCGGGGGATATAGCGATGAGCCTGGCGTCCGTCCGTCCGTCTGTCCGTCTGTCCGTCCGTCTGTCCGTCCGTAAACATTTTCTTGTCCGCTCCATATCTTGAATACCGTTTGGAATGTTTTTATGATACTTCACAGTTATGTAGAATAGGTCATGGCGATGTGTCCCATGCAAGAATGGTAACTCTTGCTTTTGTACTTTTTGAGTTATTTCTCCTTCGGTGAATTTTTGGCAGATTCGTGTCCGCTCTATAACTTGAATACCCTTTGGAATATTTTCATGATACTTCACAGATATGTAGAGCAGGTCATGACGATGTGTCGCGAACAAGAATGACAACTCTTGCTTTCTTACTTTTTGAGTTATTTCCCCTAGATGGTTTTAGGTGTGAATTCGTGTCCACTGCATTACTTGAATACCCTTTGAAATATTTTCATGATATTTCACAAATATGTAGAACAGGTCATGACGATGTGTCGCGAACAAGAATGACAACTCTTGCTTTTTTACTTTTTGAGTTATTTCCCCTTGATGGTTTTAGGTGTGAATTCGTGTCCGCTCTATAACTTGAATACCTTTTGAAAACAGGTCATGACGATGTGTCGCGAACAAGAATGACAACTCTTGCTTTCTTACTTTTTGAGTTATTTCCCCTTGATGGTTTTAGGTGTGATTTCGAGTCCGCACCATAACTTGAATACCCTTTGGAATATTTTCATGATACTTCATAGTTATGTAGAACAAGTCATGCTGATGTGTCGCGAACAAGAATGACAACTTTTGCTTTCTTACTTTTTGAGTTATTTCCCCTTGATGGTTTTAGGTGTGATTTAGTGTCCGCTCCATAACTTGAATACCCTTTGAAATATTTTTATGATACTTCACAGATATGGAGATCAGATCATGACAGTTTGTCTCATACAAGAATGACAACTCTTGCTTTCAAACTTTTCCGAGCCCCCCCCCCCACCCTCCCCCCTACCCCCACCCCACCAATTTTTTTTTTTTCAGATTTGGATTCTTTGTCCAAATTCACTTACTAGAGAGCTCAAAATTAGATTTGTAGGGCTTGTACTTTAGAAGTTATTCACACATTTTGAAATGTTGAATGTATCATATGCAGTACATTGTCTACATGGTTGCTATTTGAGATTTTACCTCTTTTTAGCAATGTGGCATACTGTTTTGGTCTGAGTGTTAGATAATCATGCATCTGTTAAACAGATAATGTCAATAAGGAGCATAAAAGAATGACAGTATACTATTTATATGCGTTTTGAAGTGCACCTTGTTTACCAAGGCGCAGGGGGCCTTTGGTCGGGGGATTTGCCATCTCCTCTGATGGCTATTTTTCCAACTTTTGAACCGCTTGAGCTAGGAAGCTGATTTTTGGTATAGTAGTAGTTCTTGATGTGTTTACGACTTTAGCAGGTTAGATCACTCTGCATTCATTAATTCCGGAGTTAGTCCCCGTGATGTTTTATACTTATGCAGGTACTGAGTTCAAGAACCACTGGGAAAATGGTTTTGAAATTTCATATATAAATTCCTTATTGAAAATTAGCTGACACTTATTTTTTTCTTTTTCCAGTTATACCCCTTTTTGGAGTTATGCCCCTTTTAGTAAAATGAGATGACTATTTGGTAAGCAAGATGTCTCAAAAAGTATTTCAGCTATGGCCTTGATATTTGGTATATGGATTAGGCATGAGGGGCAAATTATCTGATTAACTTTTGGGATAATTACGTAAAATATTAATGGAGTTATGGTCCTTGTTTGCATTTGGCATTTTTCCAACTTCCGAATGGCTTAAGCTAGAAAGCTGACTTTTGGGACAGAAGTAGTTCTTGATGTGCTAACTACTTTAGTGCAGGTAAGGTAACTCTGCATTCATAAATTACGAAGTTACTTCCCCTGATGTTTAATACTTATGCAGCGACTTAGTTCAAGAATCACTGGACATAGGGTTTAGAAATTTCATATATGGATTCCTCATGAAAATTAGCTGACACGTATTTTTTTTCTTTTCCAAGTTATGCCCCTTTTTGGAGTTTTGCCCCTTTTAGAAAAATGGGAAGACTATCATGTTGGCAAGATATCTCTAAAGTATTTGAGCTATGGCCTTGATATTTGGTTTACTGATTGGGTATGAGGGGTAGATTACCTGATTAACTTTTGGGACAATTCCGTAGAATATTGATGAAGTTATAGCCCTTGTTCACGGTATGTAGGCAAATTTACGTACACGAAAGTATTACTTACGAGACATTGCGGGAAACTGCGCGTGACAAGTAAACAACTTTTTATTCTGACAGTTTTTCTTGAATATATCTGCACTGACTAAATATGTTACAGGTCGGTTTTTAAAGTGATATTGGGCATATTTCCTTCTATCTAGTAACGTTTAGACGCTGAAGACAGACTCACTATGTTAAGCCTAATTTTGAGAGAAACATGTAGATTTTGCATTTTTCGCCAGGAAGCAGCTCTTAATTTCTTTATTCCTTTATCATTCGCAAAACTGAACCTATCTGCGGGTAGCTTACTTATTGCTCTTTACAACCACGGTTATGTCAGATTCCAACTTTATACATTGCAAGAATAAACAGCCATGTTTCACAGGAGGGATCTACCTTTTCGCATTTACGACCATCTCAGCATTCCTTTTAAACATTTACGACCATCTGCGCAACATAAACACGAATCTTGACACGACCATCGACAAAACTCTGGTATGAAACCAGCTGTATCAGAAAGTTCGCATTATATCCCGTCTTCTTCTCAATCTAGATATGCAGTAAAGCGTTCCAAGACAGTTTGCCGAACATCCATGACTAAAATAACCCTAATCCTCCCTTTAATACAAATAAAACCTCACTCGAAAGCTATTCGATCGTCTTATAACTATGTTAGCCATGGTATTTCGGTAAAACAGTGTTTTGTAACGCTTTACTGCATATCTAGATTGAGGAGAAGACATGGTTTAATGCAAAACTTCCAATATGTACGATATCATACAAAACTTTTGTCGATGGTCGTGCCAAGATTTGTGTTTTGTTGCGCAGATGGTAGTAAATGTTTAAAAGAAATCCTGAGATGGTCGTAAATGCGAAATGGTAGACCCCTCCTGTGAAACATGGCTGTTTATTCTTGAAACGTATAAAGCTGGAATCTAATTAAACCGTGGTTGTAAAGAGCACTAATTAGGCCACCCCTGATGATTTCAGTATTGCAAACGATAAAGGAATAAAGACGGTACATGCTGCCTTCTGGCGAAGTAATAGAAAAATGTAAACATCTACATGTTTTCTCAAATATAGGCTTAACATAGTGAGTGTATCTTCAGCGTCCATAAGTTTCTAGATAGAAGAAAATATGCCCAATATCACTGTAAAAACAGATCTGTGAAATATTTTGTCAGTGCAGATATATTCAAGAAAAATGGTCAGAAGATAAAGTTGTTTACCTGTCACGCGCAGTTTCCCGCAATGTCTCGTAAGTAATACTTTCGTGTACGTAAATTTGCCTACATACCGTGTTGTTTGAATTTGGCGTTTTCCAACCACTGAATTGCTTGAATTGGGAAGCTGATTTTTGGTTTAATAGTAGTTCTTGGTGTGTTATACATTTAAGTAAAGATTAGGTAACTCTTTTTCAGACTTATACATTCTAATGTTTGACACCTTTACAGGCAAGCATATGGTTGGGGCCATAGTGTTTCACAAACACAGTTTCTAGTCTGCTTTTTATACGCCCGTTTTGAAAAAACGGACGTATTATGTCATGGCGCTGTCCGTCCGTCCGTCCGTCTGTCCGTCCGTCCGTCCGTAAACATTCTTGTGCGCGCCATAACTCAGTAACCGTTTGGGATATCTTCATGAAATTTTGTAGGCATATGTATTAGGTAAGGGTAACGTGTCGCGTACAAGAATGGTTGCTCCCCCTTCCTTGGTTTCAAAGTTATGCCCCGTTGATTGATTTTTACCCTACAGGTCTTGTGCGCGCCAGAACTAGATAACTATTTGGAATATCTACATGAAACTTCATAGCAATGTGTATGAAGTCCCAACGATGTGTCGCGTACAACAATGGTTGCTCTCCCTTTCTTCCTTTCTGAGTTACATCCCTTTTATAAGTTCTTTTCGGCTATTTTTGTGTATACTTATGTTGTGCATACATTAACTCAGTAACTGTATGGAATATCATGATGAAACTTTATAGCAATGTGCATGATCAGAAGATAATATGTCGCATATAAGAATGGTTGCTCCCCCTTTCTTAATTTTGGAGTAACTTCCCTTTACTCCGCCCATAACGATTCTTGTGTGGGCCATAACTCAGTAACCATTTGGGATATCTTCATGAAATTTTGTAGGCATATGTAGTAGGTAGGGGGAATGTATCGCATACAAGAATGGTTGCTCCCCCTTCCTTAGTTTCCAAGTTATGCCCCTTTGATTGTTTTTTTTTCCCTGCAGGTCTTGTGCGCGCCATTATAACTAGATAACTGTTTTGGATATCTTCATGAAACTTCATAGCAAAGTGTATGAAGTCCCAATGATGTGTCGCGTACAACAATGGTTGCTCTCCCCTTCTTCGTATCTGAGTTACATCCCTTTTAATAGTTCTTTTAAGCTGTTTTTGTGTATACTTATGTTGTGCATACATTAACTAAGTACTGTTTGGAATATCATGATGAAACTTTATAGCAATGTGCATGATCACAAGATGATGTGTCACATATAAGAATGGTTGCTCCCCCTTTCTTAATTTTGGAGTAACCTCCCTTTGATCATTATTTCTAGGCATTTCCATTCACTCCATATCTCCTTAGCCCTTTGAAATATTAGAATGAAACTTTGTAGGAATGTGTGTAATAATGGGGCAATGAATCCTGAGCAAGAACCATGACTCTGGCTTGTTTACTGGATTATCTGCCCGTGCATAAATTTCCTGTTTACTCTGTAACTCCTTAACCGTTTAGAATATTTTAACACAACTTTATCGAGATGTGTATATTGTCAAGGGAATGTATTAGAACCAAGAATGGTATATCTAGTATATTTAGTATATGAATTATCTCCCTTTTTTGACTTTGGCATTACTTAACTTAGGAGCCACTTCACCTTGGAAGCTGATTTTTGGTATACTAATAGTATTTGATATGTTAAATATTTAAACAATGTTGCCGTCATTAATTAAAGTGTGGTTTCCCCTGTTTGTCTTCCTGTCTGTCCTTTTGTAAACAATCTTGTTCATTCTATAATTCCTTTATGATATTAAAACGGGCGTATTATGCGCCGCTTGCGGAGCCCTTGTTATACTGTGACTTAAATTGCTTCTATAGTTGTGTGTTTATCTATTGTTATAACAGTTTGTTCCTACCATTTCGGTAAATGTTACATTCTACTTGATGATTTGGTCGAAAGCTTTGGCACATTCTTGACGAGTTGGTCCTTTGCACAAAACAGTATATGTAAGCGGTTTGGTTGGACACTCGTCAGCTTGCATTCCAAACTGGAGGCAGATTTCATCGGCTACAACATTTTGAAGAGATCTTCTCAAGCAAATAATGGATACACGTATATTGGTACGTACAGAATCCCGGGAGGGATACATTATTTACTTTCATTAATACAAAGAGGAACTTTATTTCTTTGCATTTGCGTAGTTTACCAAAAATACGACTTTCGCGAAAATGTCTCGACGGGATAAAGACCAATTTGCTTAACTGTCCTATGGACTGACATGGTACTGCATATAGTGGCTGTCGACTGAAACTTTGATCGTTAGCAATACCAGTAACGTTAAATGATACTTTTGATAACGGCTGTCGGCCGAGCTAAGACTGCTGTCGATTGTTTCGGGCGACAGCCATTTTTGCATATATGGAAGCTGACTGACTATGTCGACAACGCAAGTAGGGAAATAGGTATCACCACGTGGTCCCGTCTTACTGTATTATCATGCCATATTTGTGTGTTTTGTGTTCAGTTTAGGCAAACAGTGATACTTTCAGGGGAAGTAAGTATGTCATTTTCGATTTTGTTTCCTTTCTCAATGGATCAACTTTCTAAGGCAAGAATATAATGGTTTGAGGTCAATCGTTTATTTTTATTTCTTTTAAGAGTAGACCTATTTTAAGGGCTTTGGTAGCATGGCTACATGAAAGCGAATAGGAATTCATAAAAGCTAGTTCGATTGGTAAAATTGCGGGAAAATATGAAGATGTACCCATACACCTTAAAAATGAAATAAGCAGTTGTTGTGGCTCTGTTTGGTGATTACCATTTCAATCTTTAATTCTTTATTTATAGTAAAGGTCTTTCGGAAGATTTAATTTGATGTGAAAGTTGACATTGTCGTTTGGCCTAGAACATGAATGCCAAAACATATATGAGCTGCGACACGACAAAACCAGCAATGTTGTTGTGCGCCCAGCGCAGACTCAGATCAGCCTGGACATCTGCCCAATCTGATCAGAGTACTCGTTGTCCGCATGGAGGTAGCTCAGACCCTTAGCTACCCTTTGGTCATTTAATAAAGAGTCTGATCAATTTGGCGGATTCCCAGGCTGATCTGAGTCTGCGCCGGAGCGCACGACCACATTGTTGGTTCTGTCAGAACAACAGAACTAAACATTCATTCGTCTCAGGTCATATACAATGACATATGACAATTGTGTAATTGTTGATCACCGGCAACTCTATATCATCTTCTAAATAGCAGAGACAGAGAGGAAGAGAGAGTGTGTGAGAGAGAAAGAAGGTGCTAATGCCATTCGTCTGAAGCAACCGTTAATGTTTTATGAAATGAAACCATTTCTCAGGACACGGTCTTTCCTTGAAATCAGTTTCTGAATGCATAGATTTCAGGCTTTGGTCCGCGTAGCGCAATCGGTAGGGCACCTGACTCATAAGTCAGAGGTCCTGGGTTCGATACCCGGTCTGACCACATACTTTCGTTTCTCCTTCCGCTGATTCAAGAAGGGAGGGCAGTTGTCAGTTACTGGCGAAAGTATGTGCACTTAGTACTGGTTAACTGCTTAGGAGGTCTAAGCCTGCCCAGGAATAGTTTGACTAGGTTCACTGACCGTCTCGACATGACCATTGATGTTTACCGTGGACGTAAAGCAACGAATCAATCAATCAATTAATTGAGTAGTTTTTGTAGGTATCCTGGTAAATGTTTGTTTGAGAAATAGATCAGCCTAAGCAGTGAATTGTTGGGTAATAATTCACTGTTTGGAGGTCAGTTGTAAAGTAGATCATATCACGAGCGCGGAGCGCGAATGGTTTATCTACTTGCAACTTACCGACAAACAGTGAATTATTACTCAACAATTCAGTGCTAGAGTTGAACTATTTCGAGTCTAACACTCAAAAACGCTGAAAAAGTATTCTTTTCATTCAAACACTCCCAACCTTTCTGCCATAACCTTCACGCTCCCGCCAATATTAGTATGCCCCCCACCACCACCAAAGGAAAGGGGGCATATTGTTTTCAGTGCGGATCCCGGGCGTCGGCGTGACAGATTCTTGTCAGCACGATATCTCTTGAACCAATGGACGGAAGTTCACCAAACTTGCATGGAAATATTATTTGGACAAGCGTAAGAGCTGATAAGATTTTGGTGACCTTGGCCTCATTTTCAAGGTCACTGAAGGACTTAGATGACAATTTCTTGTACCCACGGTATCGCCTTAACCAATGGATGGATTGTCACCAAACTTACATTTATACATAATTGGGACAAGTCTAAGAGCTGATAAATTTTGGTGACTTTGACCTCATTTCCAAGGTCATTGGAGGACTTAAATGATAATTTCTTCTACCCATGACATCTTCTGAAACAATGAGTGGAATTTCACCAAACTTGCATTTACACATCTTTTGGATAAGTTTAAGAACTGGTTAGATTTTGGTGACCTTGACCTTATTTGCAAGATCACTGAAGGACTTATATTACAATTTTTTGTACCCACAATATCTCATGAACCAGTAAATGGAATTCCACCAAAATGGCATTGATACATAATTGGGACAAGTCTAAGAGCTGATAAATTTTGGTGACTTTGACGTCATTTCCAAGGTCACTGGAGCCCTTATATGACAGTTTCTTTACCAACGATACATTATATGGACAAGTTTATGAGCTGATTAGATTTTGGTGACCTTGACCTCATTCAAGGTCACTGGAGGACTTAGAAGACAATTCTTGTGCCCAAAATATCTCACGAACCAGTAGATGGTATGTAACCAAAATTGCAAGGATTAAATCACTGGGATTAGCTTAAGAGCTGATCATGTTTTGGTGACCTTGGCTTCATTTTCAAAGTCACAGGAGGGGCTTAGATATGTGAAAAAATCACTAAAATTGATATATCTCAATAGGCTTTGGCTTGACTATCACTTTAATTTCAATGATATACCTTTGGAACATTCTCAAGTGTCTACTGTGTTTTGATGACCTTGACCCCATTTCTCAGGTCAAATGTGTAATTTTTTCTCTTAAAAATGAGATATCAACCAGTTGACAAATATGCATCAGACTTGCATGAATATATCGTTGCGGTAGGTTTAAGACATGTTTAGTAGTTGATGACCTTGACCATATGTTAGTAGTTGATGACCTGGAGCCATTTTTCAAGGACATAGTATTCTATGTAGGATATCTTTAGAACCAGTAGATGTATTTTTATGGAAAGCCATAGGTGTCTTAAGGTGATTATTTACGCAATAATAGGTCAGCTTTATATAGTATTAGGTGGAAATTATACAGCAATGAGTGGTTTTGCTATTGTACAAAGTTACTTTAACATAGCACTTGGTGGATGTGATATATTACAAGGTGCAGTTTATATAATATTAGGTGCCATTTATTACACAGTAAGTGCTTTTGCCATGGTACCAAGTTACGTTTGCATAGTATTGGCTGGACTTGATATATAACCAGGTGAAATTTATATACTGTTAGGTCAATTTATAAAACTATAAGTTGTTTTGCTATTGTACAAAGTTACTTTGGCATAGCACTGAGTGAACTCGATATATTACCAGGTGCAGTTTATGTATTATTTGATGCATATTATAAAACAATAAGTGATTTTGCTATGCTACCAAGTAACACTGGCACAGCATTTGGAGCTCTTGGTATATAACCATGTGTTTTTGAATAAAATTAGGTGTAAATAATAAAACAGTAAGTGGTATTGTTATGGTATCGAGTTGCTTTTGCATAGCATTGCGTGGACGTGATACATAATCAGGTGCTTTTTATATAATATTAGGTGTGTTTGATATGAATACATTATATGGGGTGAAATCAATACAATATAAGGTGCAGTTTACAATATATATGGTCACGTGTCACAGGAGGGTACCTGTTTGATTTTGAGTTAAAAATGGAGCCGAGTATTTGGACTACCTCCCCTCACACTGTTACATAGCCTATGATAAGGTATCGGAGGACACCTATAGAGCAGAGGCGAACAGATACAAACGGTTTAGATTTTTTTTTTACTGTTTAGAGAGAAAAAAATCAACATAGTACTTTTTGACCTGATCAAACCAGCGCAAAATAACAATGGTGACCAGTCGACTCCTGTAGGCTCTTTATGGTTACAATCATCCTTGTGGTTTCAAAGGAAGCGTCGAATGAAATAGTTGAAATATGGGAGACATTGGTCAAAGGTACAAAAATGAGCTAAAATATCTTCTACTCATTTGCCAACTTTTATACTGACGTCTTCTATAGTTTCCATTAAATTTTATGTTACAGCGTTTTCCCATAAATAAAAACATAAAAAAAAACATCAGAAAGCAAACTTGACCTCGCCGTAAAAGGTCAAGGTCAACCAAAAGTAATAATTTGAATAATCTTGGTAGTTTTCAAGTACCCAAATACTAAACACCAATTTTCAATGTCATCGGTATAATAGTTTTGGAGAAGGTGTTTTAAAGTTTTTGCCATTTTGCCATATATGGGCGAGACGATCATGATTGTCATGTGACCAAGACCGTTTGAATAAACTTTCGTTCCCCAAACCCATAGAGGCTCCATATGAAATTTGGTTACAATCGACCCAGTGGTTTTAGGAAAGAAGTCGTTAGAAAATGTTGGCGGACGACGACGGTGATGGACGGCGGAGAATGCCTATCCTGTAAGCTCTTTTGGAACATTCGACTTAGGTGAGCTAAAAAGATAGGTAACGGTAGGAACTAGTACAATCAGCTCCCATATCATTCCCAAAAAAGCCAAAAGGGAAAAGGTATATGCATAAATTGACAGCGATTCACAAAAGACACGCTCTTTCTCAGACAGGTGGTCATTCAGCTACCCCATCTAAAACACCGCCCACACAACAATGTGAACGAAAGCACCTACACGGGCAACAAGTAATAGAAAGGAAGAAAAACAGAAGTACTGCCTTTTAACGGCCAGTAATTAATTCTCGGGGGTGGTGAGGGGTTTAAACTGATTTTATTGCTGAAATGGTTCAACTCAATTAGAACATTGCCACTGACATAAAAGGCGAACGAAAGGCCCAACAAGAACAACATGGAAATGACAAGAAACACATGAAACATCTATTTTATCTACATTTCTTCTTTTGAATTACAAAACGAAACAGAAATTAGTGGGCAGCCGTTCAAGTTTCTTTGAGGTTGAAAATATAACCCCTTTCTTTCCTTTCTCATCGGCTCCATGTAACTCCAAATTAAACAAGTACCTTCCTGTAACACGTGACCATATATATTGTTGTTTCCATATTATACGAGCCTGTCGAATACCGTGTGTGAATTACATATTACTGTATTACTGCACCTTATATTGTATTGATTTCACTCTGTATTACGTATGCGTAGCAAACCTTAAAGTTTTATAATTTGCACCTAATATTATACAAACTGCACCTGGTTATATAATATCAAGTCCACCAAATGCTACGCAAAAGTAACTTGATACCATAGCAAAACCACCTAGTGTTATACAATTTCACCAAATATTATGTCAACAGCCCCTGTTTTTATATCAAGTCCACCGAATGCTATGCAAAATTAACTTGTTTCTTTAGTAAAACCACTTACTTATTTATTATTCGAATCTAATAACATATAAACAGCACCTGGTTATATATCAGAACCAACTAGTGCTGTACAAAAGTAACCTAGCAACATAGCTAAACCACTTATTGTTTTATAAATTGCACCTTATATTATTTAACCTGCACCTGGTTATATATTAAGTCTACCAAATGCTGCGCAAAAGTAACTTGGTACCATGGCAAAACCACTTACTGTTTTATAAATTACAGCTTATATTGTACAATCTACACCTGGTTATATATCACGACCACCTAGTACTATTTAAAAGTAACTTAGTACCAGAGCTAAACAACTTATTATTTTATAAGTTGCACCTATTATTTTATTAAGTTCACCTGTTATTATGTAGAATATCACCTTAAGACACCTATGGCTTTCCATATATTTTCTCCAAACTTACATAGATATTTCATTTGTACAAGCTTTTTATTCATCAGAGGGGATGGGAATGTGCTGGTGGGGGGACATCGGTTTCTTTCTGAAAAACATTTTTAGTTAAATATATCTAAGATAAATGTACGTTTTTATGACGATTTCAGTAATAAAAAAACAGACGTTACACCCTCATACGTGTCAAAACGTCACAAAATACGTCAACAGTTGTCAGTGACTTCAGCTATTTGACTCACGCGCTCCGAAACAGTGAATTGTCGCAAATACTAACATGACGTTAACGTTTTCCCCATTGAGCCGATAGGAAGCGGCGCAGTGTTAAAATTTGTGATAAATCACGTTGTTTACGCTCGGCGTGCATGTTTCGCGCCTTAATGTGGAATAGGACAAAACCAAAATTTGTGGTTTTCTAGTCAAACAAAGTATCATCAAAAACTTCAGTCAATTGTGACTCACTAAATGAATTTCTTATGAGCATGTAACAAACAATTCCTATTCCAATGACGTCGAGACAATGTGATGGTTTGACGTATTTTACGCAACATTTATAGCTCTCTGATATCCATTTTAATCGACATTGCTCTGCAGTCCGTTAAAGTCTTGAAATAAATCCCTTACCAAAGCATATGCCATCAAGAGGTCCATAAACCTGTGGTATACTTTTTGCTTAATCTCTAAGCATTACAACAGAATTGATGCAAACATTAATTTTCAATAGCTGATGAAATTTGCTGTTTTTCATGTAAAATTGAAATAGAGAAAAATCGTCTCCGAAAAAAGTATCTCAAATTTTTTATATGTTTTATGGTATGTGAAGTTGCAGTATTGATGAAATAATATTAAGATTTTACCGTGCAAATATTTCTCATAGTGGATTTTAGCTCACCTGAGCCGTAGGCTTACAAGGTGAGCTTATAGTATAGGGAGGCTCTGTCGTCCGTCGTCGTCCGTTCACATTTTCAAACAAGAATATCTCCTTAACCTTACAGACTTATATATTTGAAAAAAATTAAAAAAATCTTCTTCTCAGGAGATGGTTTTTATACTCAGGAGATGGCTTTTATATAAGCATTTTGCTTACTGTCAGATTCTGTACCATTATCTACTTTTGAATTATATATATGTAATTTCTATGAATAAAATATTGTTTAAACCAAAATCTTCTTCTGTGAAACCATAAGACCCAGAGCTTATATATTTAGAATGAAGTGAAGTTTAGTGGTCCCCTACATAAATCCTGCCAACCAAGTCACTGGGGTCAAAACTTACCATACCGAGGGAGGGTCGGGGGTGGGGGCGTTGGGTCAGATTGTTACTCAGGTGGGCGATTCAGGGCCTCATGGCCCTCTTGTTAAACTATGCCCCCTCTTCAAGTAACGTCGATTTTATTAGCGTCAAACTAAATTTGGCGCTAAGAGCGGTTTCCGACATATCTTTTAATTCTGATGAAAAAATGTCGACTTTTTCTGGAGAACATATCAAAATGAAAAGTGAAAAAATGAAGAAATATTTCATTCCGTTTTTTAGACAGCAGACGTTAAATAGGTCAGGGGGGTCATTTTACCCGGTTGTGCTTTTTCGGCAGTAATTGACGAAACGAATACGAGGTTCGTAAGAGTCAATAAAAGAGACGTTACGTTACGCAAAATAAATGACATGGCAAAAATAAACTCCAGGCATGTTGAAACCTTCGTCCCTCGAAGACGGGATAAGCTATCAAGTCAGTTTTTTCGTTTTTCGTGCATTTATATTCTGTAAGAAAGATGATAAATGTTATACTAGAAACAAAACATTTACTGAAAAACATTCATCGGATTAATCTCCCTTTAACGTTGAAAGAAACGACATTATCGGAACAGGAGGTATAGATAAACAAACCTACATTGTGAAAAATTTACACAGTGAAAAGTGAAAACTTGAAATTATTAAAAAAATTACATGTAAATATATTTTGTTAACACATATCAAAATTTCAGATATATTTTTCGGAGACGTTTTTTCTCTAACTAAGCTTTCATCGGACATTGAGCAATATTCATTGGCTAATGAAGGTTCATATTGGCCTAAATCAATACAAAATGCGGGAATATTTAGAAAAAGTAATAACACATCTTTTAAGGGCATCGTGACGGCTCGCATTTTTTGGTAAGAAATTTATTACAATATCTTGACGAAGAGCAAAACAAATACGAAAATTATATGTAATCGATCGCTATTTATTTTGCATAAAAAGAGGTCAATCCCTCACATTTTATGACGTCATACAAAAAGAAGTGTTTGTTCAACACTTAAAAGAAGATCAATTGGTCATTACAAAAACGTTGAACCTTTTGATCATTGTTCTTTTTACAACAAAACTGAAAATTTTGGTTTTGTCCTATTCCACCTTAATGACGCCTGACGTAAACAATAAAGTTTCTGGTTATGTCCACCTCAAAAGAGCCCATTAAAACGTCGCAATATCCATGCAATTCGTATATAATGTTAGAATCGAAATAATTATTCCCTACTGGTAAATTATCGCTGATTCACACATTTGTTGTCGGACAGATATGAAGATTAATTCTCTCCGGGCTGCGGCCGTCGTAAATTAATATTTCGTGATCTGCATTCCAACAACGTATGTTGATCTGCGATAATTGAAGGGTAAGGAAAAACACGGAAACTTTCCATTGCTTCTTTAGGCGCACTGTTTTCGAATTTGAAACGTAAGATATTTACCGTTTAAAACACGTGATCGTGACGTATGTTGATCATTTCTAAATATGGCGTGAATATGTCTAAGGCACTCAATTGGATTATTTAATTCAATGACTGAAAATAGTTATGATTAATTGAACTATTTAATGATATTTAATGAAATGACTGAAAATAGTTCATATTCGTCGCAAAGTCTCCAAATCGATCCATAGGTGAAAACTCTACGTAATCTTTGTGTGTTTTATTTACAGACCTTCGAAGAGAAATTTCCAGCAAAGGATATTATGAGCATACCTGGAGTAATGAGAGCCCAGTGACGTTTATGGCATGGTAAATCTTTTTTTCTAAGAATATCACCTCGCATGGGCATCTGAGATTTTTCTGCATAGTTATGCTTCGTTTTATAGCTGCCTTATTCTGTCAATCATCGGTATAATGTCCAGGCCAGTGAACTTACTACCCTTCATGTTACTCGCATGAAGATTATCTTGTTCAATCAATTTGACATCTTTTACATTAAAAGCTAATCTGTTTAAGGTAAGAAGATATATTATCTTGAAAAAAACTTTTGCCTCAAAATATAAGGCGGTTCTTATTAGGGTCACGATTTATGTTTGCTTGAATTATGAACAAATATTAACACATATTAACCAGTTATTATCCTCATAAACCTCCTCAACTGATCATACAAGATAATTTCTGTTTCAGGGCTCGGGGACAGCCTTCCCCAGTGCTCGGGCAACACTGTACAAGAATGTTACTGAGATTATCTGAAGATTACAAGTGGGAGTCTATACCATGTGATCAACAAAAGGCCTCAGTAGCTGTTTGTGAACATAAGCTTTCTTCTGATAATGAGAAAAATATTTCAAGGAGTAAGGAATACTATATCATTAGCCTTGCTTTTTTTAACACAGTTGTTCAATTAACTTTTTATTTACTATCAAATGTTAAATGAGAATTTTAAGCGATTTAAATCAATTATTTTAACATCGGCGGCTTCAAAGACCAACCTGTCTAGAATTGGTTTAAGACATAATTCTTGTTTATTGGGCGTCATAATCCTGTTATTCAACAATCCAGTGATACAGCTGTTTGATCAAAGAAAATACCCCATCCTATGTGAATGACGTAACAGGGTCATAAAACAATTATAGAGACCATGAAGATGGCAGTGAATGTGGCGGCTACTCTTTAAATGCACAGCGGAGATTCTGATCAGGTTGGGAAGATGCCCGGGCTAATTTGAGCCTCAGCCGGGCACACATGCCACATTGTTGGTTTTCTCGTGTCGTAGCTCAAATGGGTCTTTTACTTTAAAAAAAAGTAAAAATGATAAAAATAATTTAAACCAGACCCCCCTTACGTGACAAACGGACACATACACTTGATAAGGATAGGCTAGTCCATTGGACATAAATGAGTTAATTATGTGCAGAACAAATTAGTCATAGTTTTTTATTTCCTCAGCTAAACAGTTTAGATATTTGTTTTAGTTTAATTTAGTTGTTGCCGCTGCCTTATATACAATATAATATCATATTTTAGGTAACCAACAATACCGGCCTTCAGCTAACGCTTCTGCAAGTTTGGAATATATTGGACGGTCGTCATTATTTGTCTGCGATAATGGCGAGATAATATCACATTTAGGGAAGTGCAATAATATCTCGGAATGTTTAGATGCTAGTGACGAAATCAACTGTCCTGACACAGCAGGTATGCAATTTTGAATCTTTCTCTTCAATCTGAATTCAAGCTGATGCTAACCTTGCAAGCACATAGTTACGACGTCAAATCAGCGTGATGACAACGCGGTAAAACATTGTTTAAACTAAATAAGTGAAGTTTAAGTACCGTCTTCCTTTTTTTTGGGACAAGATGTAGAAATTCTGTCGCAAAGGGCCGTTCAACCCAAAACAACTATCCAACCAACAGATAATAAGTACTAATGACTCCAGCTAGGAACATGACTACAATGTATGTAAGGGGTTTAAGATAAACTACATATGCTCTTTCTAAGGCTTCTAAAGATCCTATGAACCGAAGGCTTCCGGTGAACTTATAGTACAGGCAGTGGTCTAACGCCCGGCGTCCGACCATTATGAAATTTTCAAACGACATCTCCGCTTAAACTACATAGCCCTTTGTAATCACATTTCACATATAGTCTCTTTAGGGTGCGGATAAAATGGCATTGTTTTATGTCAGTTGCTCCTGTAACAGCTATGGCAACTAACCTAAGTTGTCATTTATTTTAGTCAGATTTCCAATTAGATATTATTAAAAATGGGCTGTTACTGCCTTATCAGCGCAGTTATGATGAAAATGTTGTTACAGAAATGTTTCTTTTGTAGCCTTAAATCAGACATCATTGTTTTCTCTGCCATCTGCTTAATTGCCTCGGTTTCAATAGCAACCGAAATGCTGAAAATAGAACAGTCTTCAACAATCAACGTCTTAGTAGACAAATGCCTGAAAAACTGAAATTTTGCAGAATCTTTAAAGGATGGGCTACAACCAAACATTGATTTTCTGATCATCCAGTATTACAGATACATAGTATTTTGTACAGATGCGCAGACAGATTGATAGTATGCGTATGATCATTTCGAGATGAAAAATTTATCATTGATAAATGTATACCTAGTGAACTTTAAAAGTTCATTATGTGCGGTTGCAAGTTTGCATTTTCAATATTCTTCCCTGCCATAAATCCATTCAATAGTTAATGACCATCTGTTTGGGAAAGAGCTGCTAATTCGGTTTGCTGTGCGTGTCTTTCGTAAACTTGTGTCACTTTCTGTGTGTATGTGCTGCTTTCCCTATTGGGTTTGAGAGCGGAATGTGGGATTTAATTCTATTAATTCCTGAGCATTGCCAGTCTTATTACTTTTCATATAAACACAAACCTTTACCTCTGAGTCAAGACCGCTAATGCATCGGCAAACGCGATAGGATATAGATCAGTAGCAACAAATAATGAAATGAAAAACAATCCTTATACTATATGTAATTATTTTCCTGTTTCTATTTCTTTCTACAGGGTTCTGTACAGCTAACCAATTTCGGTAGGTATGCTTACATTTTAGGTCAACTGATCCGAAGGCTTCAGTGAATGTATAGCATAACTTAGGGTCCGTAATCCGCCGTCCACAGTTTCAAACGACTACTCCAAAGCCACTAGGCTGACTGGAACCGAATTTCAAATGTAGAAATGTAGCCTTCAAGGCTCTGTTGAACCGAAAATGTGTGCATTTGATCCTTATTACATCGCCGTTATGGCTGCAAGGTTCATATGTGCTAACAGCATTTAAATTCTCCTTCTCTACAACCAATATACCGATGACCTTAAAACTTGGTATTTAGCTCTGGGTTTTCAAGTACTACCTAGTTTGCTGAAACGATGACCCTGGGCTTACCTTCACTTTTATAAAGTAAGCTCAAATTTGCTTCCTTATGTATTTATAATGGAAACTGTTGAAGATTTGGTATAAAAGTTGATACATACAATCAGCGAATTGAGGTCATGAAGGTTTCTGAGCTCCATAGTTCAAGGCCAGTCTTTGAGGTCACCAATATCTCCAAAGCCTAAGGACATATTAAAATCCAACCCCGTATGGAGCCTCCACTGGTCAGGCGAATGAAAGTTGTTTAAACAGTCCTGGTCACATGACCAACATGGCTTCCGTGTCCAAGGATGTTAATCACCTTCTCTGAAATCAAAAGATCAATGGCATCGGCTACTTTAGTGAAATGATACCGATATGAGCGCGCTTCCGAGGGTTTTGATGTAGAATGAGCAGAAATTACGTGATGTAAGTATAAGCACCTGTATGTGCCGAAATTTTAGTAAACAGTCATTATTGATATGCTAGTAAAAAGGTGTATTATAAGTGAAAGATACTGTGAACTTAAACATTTTTGGGAATGCTTATTTTGGCGAGTTATTGTTAATAAAGGATATAGTTTTGAAGTTCTGACTTACTTTTCGCATACTGTTTTCGTTTTGTTTTTTTGTTTACCTGAGCCTTTAGGTTATAGTATTGCCAGGCATCCGTCGTCCGTCCGACGTCCGTCAGTCCGTCATCAACAGTTTTCAACATCTTCTCCTCCGAAACCACTAGGCGGATTGAAGTCATATTTCATATGGAGCCTACCAAAAGTTTGTTGGCGGGGTCTGGGTCACATGACCAAGCTAGCCGCCAGATCCATATATGGTAAAACGCCTTCAAAAATCTTCTCCAGAAACGAAAGGTCAATGTCCTTGAAACTTTCTGTGTAGCATTGAGGATTTAGGCAAATTATGGTTTGTTCACATGATGATCGTTATTTGACCTTGACCCGAATTATGTAAAGGTCAACTTTGGTACGTTATGCTTTTATATGGGGAAAATGCTTAACAAAGTGGATTTCTCAAGAACTATCTAAGTGTAAGGTATATTATTTGGTATATTTAGCTAACTAAATGACTAGATGAAGATATTATGTCAATTTCATTCTTTGACCTTTGTTCAAGGTCATTGAAATTCTGTTGCCCGTCAATGTCTTCTTCCTTGCAGCCACTGGGCTAATTGAAGCCTTATTTCATATGAAGCCATCCTCGGTCAGGGGGATGAAAGTATGTACAGGTGGTTTTGGTCGCATGACCAAGATGGCTGCCATGCCCATATATGGTAAAACTCCTTGTTTTTATATGGCTTCTTCTCATGAACCTAAAGGTCAACTCTGTGTGTAGCATTAGGGACTCAAGTCATTTTAATGTTTCAAATAATGCCTGTAGGTTGACCTAATTTATGGCAATGTCAAATTTGATATTTATGCCTGTAACTGGGAAAAGGCTTAAACGGTGGGTTTCTGAGAAAATATGTAAGTCTAAGGTATAATATTTGGAATATTTTGTCAACTAAATGTGCAGATGAAGACATTATTGAGCGAAAGGTCATGGTCACTGAGATTATGTCCCTCTATCAAAAATTTAAGACATCTCCTCTGAAGTCACTTGGCCGATTGAAGCCGTATCTCATGTGGAACCTCCTTAAATAAGAGGACAAAAGTTTTTTCAGATTGTCTTGGTCACTTGAATAAGATGGCTGCTAAGCCTATATATGGTAAAAAACCTTTAAAAATCTTTTTTATCCTGAAACTAAAGGCATTTGACCTTGAAACTTTATATGTAGCATTAGCGGCTCGGGCACCACAAAGTTTGTTCAAATGTTGACCTTGCATTAACCTTGACCTAATTAATGGCAAAGTCAGCTTTGGCACCTTATGCATTTGTACGGGAAAATGTTTAAACAATGGATTAATGATATGAATGGTTAACTTAATGTGGATATGAAGACATTATGTTGCTAAAGGTCTAAGTCATTCTTTGACCTTTGTTTTAATTACCTGAAATATTGCGAATTACAAAGCTTTAAGGTTTGCGGAAATAAATTATAACGACACAAAACAAAACAAGCAAATATATTGCGATTTAAGTAAACTTGCTAAGCCAAGCTCAGACAGATTTGGCAAACCCATTACTGCACACAAATCTAACTTGTTTTTGCAGATGCAATGATGGTAAATGTGTGTCCGTTAGTGTTTTGTGTGATCACGTGACGGATTGTCTAGATGGGTCTGATGAGGAGTGTTGTAAGTAAATATAATGTCAAAAAATTATAGAATTCTTTACCTTTTATCCGAAATAACACACGTCTATGACGTGGTAAAATGTGCCTTCTCCAAATCCGATCGAATCATACATAAACGGCGGTATAACGTAGTAGTCAAACATTCGTTATCTGTATGCGTACAGCTCGGTTTAAATATGCGCTGGTTGCAGAAAGGCTCATCTTTCAAACACTAACGAAGTGGTATATCTTTTCTCGGCTACGTTGAGAAACCGGAAAGTACTGATATCATTCTGGTTTTAGATACTTAAAAGATTATAATAAACGCAAATGAGAGTATTATACTTGTCACTGCGGAACAATACGAAATTATTACTTCTTGTTACAACGTAGCCTGATATAATTAGTGAAAATATATCCATTGTTGGTGTCCCCTTATTGTCTGCACTCATCAAAATCATAAAATAAAGACGAATTACTTATTGACAAAACTTTTTTTCGTGAAACTACCAGTTTAATCATCAGCATCAGCATCTCTTGTAACATAACAAATTGTTCATCCGTCCCGAGAGCTGCTGCCGCTGATGAGTATTCTGTGAGTCTGCAGTCAAACGACTAATTGTTAACTTTTACAGATTTTCCTGCTTGCATACGGGACGAGTTTCGCTGCTCTAACCAGAGATGTATCGCCAGCAACAAACTTTGTGACGGAAAACAAGACTGCGAGGATAACAGTGATGAAGTGGACTGCAGTAAGAAAAACTACGTTTCTTTCACATTTTATTACATAAATTGCCTATAATCAAAACTGTTTGCAAAAAGCATATGAAAAGAGCTGATCACGCATTTGGGAGGGCTTTTTCGTCCACGTAGGCAAACATGAAATTACAAAAGTGGTCTCCCTCTATAAAAGTGGCGGAAATGCATGAAGCTGTACCAAGAACCTTAACAGAAATTATGTCCCCCCGACCAAAGGTGAGGGGGGACATATTGTTTTCAGTGCGGATCCCGTCGGCGTCAGCGACGGCGTCGCCGTGACAGTTTCTTGTATGCGCGATATCTCTTGAACCAATGGATGGAATTTCATCAAACTTGCATGGATATATCATTGTTCAGACAAATTTCAGAGCTGATTAGATTTTGATGACCTTGACCTCATTTTCAAGGTCACTGAAGGACTTAGATGACAATTTCTTGTTTGTGAGGCATCTCTTGAACCAATGGATGGAATTTCACTAAACCTACATGGATACATTATTGGGACAAGTTTAAGAGCTGGTTAGATTTTGGTGACCTTGACCTCATTTTCAAGGTCACTGGAGGACTTATATGACAATTTCTTGCATGCGCGATATTCCTTGAACCAGTGGATGGATTTTTACCAAACTTGCATGGATATATTATTTTGACAAATTTAAGAGCTGGTTAGATTTTGATGACCTTGACCTCATTTTTAAGGTCACTGGAGGACTGAGATGACAATTTCTTGTACCAGAACTGGATAGATTTTGGTGAACTTGACCTCATTTTTAAGGTCAATGGAGGACTGAGGTGACATTTTCTTGTACCCATGATATCTCTTGAACCAATGGATGGCATTCAACCAAATATGCACGGATACATCATTGGGACAAGTTTAAAAGCTGATTAGATTTTGATGACCTTGATCTAATTTTCAAGGTCACTGGAGGACTGAGATGACAATTTCCTTTTACCACAATATCTCATGAACCAATGGATAGAATTTAACAAATTTTGCTTGGATACATTACTGGGACTAGCTTAAGAGCTTATTAGAGTTTGGTGACCTCGGCCTCATTTTGAAGGTCACTCAAGGACGTAGATGACAATTTCTATTACCCATAATATCTCATGAACCTATTCATGGAATTTCACCAAACTTTCATAGATTCATCTCTGGGGCAAGGTTAAGGGCTGATCAGATTTTGGTGACATTGACCTCGTTTTCAAGGTCACTGGAGGAGTTAGAAATGTGAAAATTTCACTGATGCTAATAAATCTCTTTAACCTTTGGCTTGATTTCCACTTAACTTGTGACCTTGACCTCATTTTTAAGGTCACTGGAGGACTTAGATGACAATTTCTTGTATGCGCAATATCCCTTGAACCAGTGGATGGATTTTCACCAAACTTGCATGGATATATCATTTGGACAAGTTTAAGAGCTGGTTAGATTTTGGTGAACTTGACCTAATCTCAAGGTCACTGGAGGACTGAGTTGACATTTACTTGTACCCATGATATATCTTGAACCAATGGATGGGATTCAACCAAATATGCATGGATACATCATTGGGACAAGTTTAAAAGCTGATTAGATTTTTTATGACCTTGACCTAATTTTCAAGGTCACTGGAGGACTGAGATGACAATTTTCTATTACCACAATATCTCATGAACCAATGGATAGAATTTAATAAATTTTGCTTGGATACATTACTGGGACTAGCTTAAGGGCTTATTAGAGTTTGGTGACCTCGGCCTCATTTTCAAGGTCACTCGAGGACGTAGATGGCCATTTCTTGTACCCATAATATCTCACGAACCAATAGATGGAATTTCACCAAACTTTCATAGATACATCACTGGGACAAGTTTAAGAGCTGATCAGACTTTGGTGACATTGACCTCATTTTCAGGGTCACAGGAGGACTTCGATATGTTAAAATTTCACTGAAGTTGATATATCTCATTAGCCTTTGGCTTGATTTCCACTTTACTTTCATAAATATACCTTTGGGACAAGCTCAAGAGTTTGCTGTGTTTTGATTACCTTGACCCCATTTTGAAGGTCAGAACTAACTTAGAAATGCGTTTTTTTTAAATTAGTTTTATCTTTGTCCAATTGACAGATGTTCATCAGACTTGCATGAATATCTCGTTGTGACACGTTTAAGACATGTTTAGTAATTGGTGACCTTGACCCATTTTTAAAGGACATAGTCATCTATGTAGGATATCTTCAGAACCAGTGGATGGATTTTCTCCAAACTTGCCTAGATATTTTACTTGTACAAGCTTTTTATTCATTAGAGGGGATGGGAAATGGGCTGGTGGGAGGACATCAGTTTTTCTCTGAAAAACATTTCTAGTTAATATTTTGCATTGGATGGCAATTTGATTGTCCATTTGCAAACTATCTACTTTACTAGCCTATGTACAGATAAGAGATATATTCTTGTAAATGTCATAGGGTGAAATAAAGTTCTTAGTATTCACTGAGTTGGTTTTCCTTTATTTCCCCATAGCTTTACTCTCATCTCCAGTTCCCTTACTTGATGGCCCTTTTCTGTATGTTTACAACATTAATTATAAGGTGTTTAGTGCGTTTAGGTAGTAGTAGCTTCTTAGTTTAGTGTAGGTCTTAGTAGGCAACAGTAGCTTTTAGGTAGTGGTAGTATTACGTAATAACTCACGCATACTAACATAATGCACTGGTAAGTAATGGATCAGTGCATTCGCCTTAGAGTCATTGTTGTTGAAACATACGTTTGTCATTTACATTGGATTTTCATGTTATTAAATATATTTGCATATGTATTTCAGGCTCAGTTCTGAATAGAACCCACATACATTCTGGGGTTGTAAAGCCAGCAACCTACAGCCGTTGAGATAATGACACATATTAATCTGTTTGACAAGATGTGTTTTAGGCCATTAGTGAACGACGAAAGCAACCAATACCCCTGCGCGTATGAGCAGGCTGATCAACTATCTCCGATTAGGCTTGAAGGCCAGATTATCTATTTTCTGGTCCTTTGACCTCTTCAGGCTGATTTTAAGTCAGTTTGAAATAGAGTTCCGCTGGAGCTTGTGATAGGGTGCATGGCAGTGTTGCAACAATAAATTGATACACATGAACAGACCCAGTTGAACGGTGTTTGCTTTTTTCATATCTTGGATGCGTTGTTTGCGTCCAGTTAATTTCCTTCAGTTTAAATCTTGAACATCGTCTGAACCAAAATATTAACCGAGACTGCTTTTTTCACTCTAAGAATGTGGTCATTGCTCTCAATAGTATATCCTTCTCGAGTGAACAGTCTAAAACCCTTCTGGAGCGAGATATAAATTTTTACTTTGTCTTGTCGAATAAGGCAGTTATTTGAAAGCAGAATAATAGATTGTTGTCAGATGTTCTGCCATTTGCCAAGGCGTGAAGTGGACAAAGTTTGGAATAAGATATTAATGCTCACCCAAATTTCACAAGGGGAAAGAGTGGGGGGAAAAGAGCGATTTCTTATTACGGTCATTTTCTCAACGTTTTTTTTTTTTCTTCTTTTTTTTCTAATTTTTAATATCTCCAAAGAGTGCCTTAGTTGTGACTCCTAGCTATCATACAAACGGTCATGTTATATTTATTCGGCTATAAAATGGTTTTTTCTCTTTCTAGAATGACCAAATATCTATATCTGTTTTAGGAAATTCTGCTATAGAATGGGGTTCTCCATTCAAATCAATCCCAAAATGTAGATCCGTCTTATAAGACAGATCTAGATTTTTGGGATTGTTCTGGAAGGGGAAAAACTTCGTAACTTGTAACCGTAGAAATGCGCTAAACCAACTCTTGCATATACAGTAAATACCTTTAGTTTCAGCAATTTATCAGCACCAAAATTAACTATAAGGGTTGCTTATTCATTTCAGTATCAACAAACTGTAACGATGAAAATTCTTTCTTATGTGGTTTGACAAAGTGCATACCAGCATCATTTGTTTGCGACGGAATTATCGACTGCCCTGGGGGTAGAGATGAAGAAAATTGTCCATCCCCTAATTCTTGTCAAGACTGGTGGGACGCTGGCTATAACCACAGCGGAGAATACCAGCTGCGTAAGTTATTTTACTCTGATAACTGTGTGACTGATATCAAAAAGAGACTGAAGGCTGAAACAGAAGTGAAGTTGTGTAAATCTTGCGGGTGTAAATATACAGAAATATAAAGGAAAAAAGATGACATATGATTAAGGACCTCAAATCTGACTATCAAGTATCAGCCCCGGACAAAGCCGAAGAATGAACTGGCCTATTATTCACAAGCTTACATTCCACCTTCACTGCCCGCTTTTTCTTACAGGTCTTCTGAACCGCTTAACCTAGGAAGCTCTTTTTTTTTGGTATAATAGTAGTCCTTAATGTGTTAAATATTTTGGTAAAAGTAAAAAAAGTTATTCCCCATTTTTAGCTCACCTGAGCCAACGGCTCCGGGGGAGCTTATAGGATGGTAAGGCTCCATCGTCCGTCGTCGTCCGTCCGTCGTCCGTCCGTCCGTCCGTCAACAATTTCAAACGACTTCTTCTCTGAAACCGCTGGGCCAATTGTAACCAAATTTCATATGTGGCCTCCAGAGGAAGGGGGAACGAAAAATTGTTCAAACGGTCCTGGTCACATGACCAATATGGCCGCCATGCCCATATATGGTAAAAACCTAAAAAAATCTTCTTCTCCAGAACCAATAGGCCGATGGCCTTGAAACTTGGTATGTAGCATCGGATGTGTGAGTACTACTAAGGTTGTTCAAATTATGACCTTTGGTTGACCTTAACTTTTTTTACGGTAAGGTCAAATTTGCTTCCTTGTGCTTTTATATGGCAAAATGCTAAAACTTAAGATATCTTGGAAACTGTTGAAGATTTTGGGCTAAAAATTGGTATCTACAATGATCTAAATGAGTACATGAAGATTTAGGAGTACAAGAGGTCAAGGTCATTTTTTGACCTTTGACCCAGAACTCTGATATTTTGACAATTTCAAATAATCTTCTCAAAAGCCACTAGACCAATTGAAACCAAATTTCATGTAGAGCCTCCAGGGGTTGAGGGAACGAAGATTTCTTCAAATGGTCTGGGTCACATGACCAACATGGCCGCCACGCCCATATTTGGTGAAAACCTTTAAAAATCTTCTTCTCCAGAACCAGTTGACTGATGGCCTTGAAACTTGGTATTTACCTTATTTACGAGAAGGCCAAATATGGGAAAATGCTAGAACATACAGATTTCTTATAAAGTTTTGATGATTAAGTCCTAATCATTATAGTATGCAGTCATCTTAATGAGTACATGAAGATTTATAAGTACAAAAGGTCAAGGTCATTCTTTGACCTTTGACCCAGAACTCTCATATTTAGACAATTTCAAACAGTCTCCTCAAAAACCACTGGGCAAATTGTAACCAAATTTCATATAGAGCCTCCAGGGTTAGAGGGAACAAAATTTAATTAAAACGGTCCAAGTCACATGTCCTACATGGCTGCCACGCCCATGTGTGGTAAAAACCTTTAAAAATCTTCTTCTCCAGAACCAAAGGACAGATGGCCTTTAAACTTGGTATGTTGCATTGGGTATTCCAGTACTATCAAGATTGTTTAAAATGATGACCTTGGGTTTACCTTGACCATTTTACAGCAAGGTCAAATATGGGAAAATGCTGGAACATAAGATTTCATGGAAAGTATTGAAGATTTAGGCCTAAAAATTGAAAAAAAACAGTCATCTTAATGAGTACATGAAGATTTGTGAGTACAAGAGGTCAAGGTTGTTCTTTGACCTTTGACCCTGAATTCTCATGGTATGACAATTTCAAACTTCTTAAAGCACCTGAGCAAATTGTAAACACATTTCATAAACGGCCTTCAGGGGTTGAGGGAACGACGATTTCTTCAAATGGTCTGGGTCACATGACCAACATGGCGGCCATGCCCATATATGGTAAAAACCTTTAAAAATCTTCTTCTCCAGAACTAATTGATCGATGGCCCTGAAACTTGGTATGTAGCATTGGGTACTCCAGTACTATCAAGATTGTTCAAATTATGACCTTGGGTTGACCTTGACCTTTTTTATGGTAAGGTCAAATATGGGAAAATGCTAGAACATAAGATTTCATGGGAAGTTTTGAAGATTTTGGCCTAAAAATGCTATGTATGGTTGGCTTAAGGTCAAGAATACGTAAATGACTGGCGCAATTAATTACGTGCGTCGCGAAGGACGTTACGTCACGAAAAACTTCCTAGTCAGTGTAATTTTCGATATGGCGGCCCCATCGGACATTCAATAATAACGTCAAACATGGGGAAAACGGAGTTGTTGTCATTGTTTATTCAAGCCCTTTGCTGATATTGCAATCTTCTCTTTTTCCCTGTATGTTTGAAGTTATTTTATCAACATAAGTGTATTCATACAAAATTAATGAGAGAGAGAGAGAGAGAGAGAGAGAGAGAGAGAGAGAGACTGACAGACAGACAGAGTTTTATGTGGGTAACAATTTAAGGCTGGCCGGTTACATGTTCCCTCTCTGCTTTCAGGGCTCACAGGACTTTTCAGACACACATATGATAGGCGGAGCCCATCATTCTCCTTTCGCTGCGTTATCCTTTCCTGATTTGAAAAAGCTACCTATTTACTGCTAGCTTGACAAAGAGACTTTTCCAGTCGCTAGCTGGCCGACTCCGGATTCGAGCCTGCAACCGTCTGCGTCATAACCGAACGTCCGCGGCGCCGGTGGGATTGCGCATCCGAAATAATTAATAAACCAAATAAATGTATGCCAGCTGATTTTAGAGCTTTATGGGATCGGAATGTAATATTTATTATAATGCCGATTTTTGTGGTTTTAATACACATATGATCACATATCCTTTCTGGACATCGAAAATTTTGTTTTGATTACAAAATAAGAATGATACAATATTTCTTCAACTTGTTGTATGCCGTTGCCAAAGATATAGCGGGCCTCTTACTCACACCGCCCCTACGACCACTACGCTACAAGAAGTCTTCATCTTTACCTATCCCGCCGACGGTGGATTCAAAAGCTGACCTTGTAACTTACCATCATCTCGATATGACTGAAATACTGTCCAAAGGTCAATATCTATCTGACTACCATGAGTCACACCGACAGAACACCAGTCGTCAGTAATTATGATACATGCACATAGATCAGCCTGCGCATACGCACAGACCAATAAATATCTTCGCTGTTCCTCACGGAATCATTGTACCAGAGGACAACAAAGGCTCTGGTCAGGTTGGGCGGGTGGGCACACTTATCTGAGCTTCCGCTGACCGTATATGCCCAAAGAACCCATTTTATCATGGCACGGCGCATTTTGTGATTTAGGGTGACGCAGTTTGTTATGTGCGTCTCAGTTGTGTCGGCTGCAATAACCATATTACTGTTAGAAGTATGCTTGCATTGTTTACTAATTTTTGTCTAAGAGAGTCTGAAAAATAAATTCTTTTACTTTAGCCTCGTTCACGCCACCAAAGTTTCTTTTTCACAGAATCTTTAACAAAGAAAGTTTGCCAAACATTTTGCGTCAACACGGAGCAAATTATGTGTTAAAGAAAAATGTGGCATGGAATCTTTGTCAAATAACCTTTGGCAAGGAAATATTTGCTGCTGTGTTCACACGATCGAACATTATTCGTCAAGGTTACCTGGACAAATAAACTTTGCCCGTGTGAACGGCCAAGCATGCCACCTTTTCTTTGTTAAATATACTTTGTTCAAAATCAAACCGATTTGATTATGAGCAAAGTTTTCTGTGCTTATCTCCATAGCTAGTTTCTTTGTTACATATTCTATGGCAAATTTTCTGTTCACACGGACAAATTTTGTTTGTCATTAAAACTTTACCATATACATTTGGCAATGAAAATGTGGCATATTTTTTCATTCACACGAGCAAATTTTACTTTTCCAAACCTACTTTGTCACAGAAACTTTGCCGGTGTGAACGAAACTTAAGGCATTCATCATGAGAACCCTATTAGTCTTCATCTTTCCGTATTCTCATAACGCTCTTGGCATGTCTTATTACGTCGCCAGTAAACGACTGCAACGTCGCTTATAAATGACGTCGCGGAATGGCGTAAATTGATACATACCTATGCTTGCTTAGCAAGCGCTACTTGAAAAACGAACTCGGTAGTCAAGGACTTTTCTTACCTTATTTTAATCGACAGATCCTGTGACATGAAATATCAGTTTTTGAAAAAAATCTATGTACCTGTAAACAAGCTGTGTACGCTTAAATTTTAAAATCTGAGTTTTTTCGTCGCATTCCCATTCCCGTCAATGGAAACGGCCTCAGAATTTCACGTTTTTCAATCTGATCTAGCGCCTAAACGAACTCGGTGACCTATCTTTTTTATGACACAATTCGATAAAACACATGAAAATGCACCCCTGTGCAAAATTTAAAAAAATTCTATGTATGTGCCATTTACGTATTCTTGACCTTAATGAGTACCTGAAGATTTATGAGTACAAGAAGTCATGGTCATTCTTTGACTTTTGACCCAAAACTCATATTTTGGCAATTTCAGACATAAGAAAAATCCACTTTGCTAATTGCACAGGTGAGCGATTCAGGGCCTCATGGCCCTCTTGTTTGACTTTCGGAATTAAACATTTAGCAGGGGCGTCGGAACAATGTTGCAATTGAAGAGGCTTTTTTTTTAAATACTTTTTGCCGTGCCGCCCCTTCTCCAACCTTTACCCCTCCCCCTCTCCCCAATCCTCTAAATGGAAAAAGACGACGTATGAATATTGATGCTGAATCTCGTCATCGCAACGACACGATGTTTTTCAGTTAGCGATTTTTTTGCGACACTCATAAGTAGACTCCTCAGTTGCTTGAGCTCTTTTTTTTTCTTCTTTTTTTTTGGAAGAAAAAGTAAACCCATGTAATTGTCTAATGGTAGTATAGTCCGTTTACTCCCAAATGCAAACGGCATCCCCAATATTTCTCCAAATTGGTGAGAGGTAGAAGATTTTCGAATTGCTCGTTCTTAATTTTCATCCTATACATAACAAAGTCATAATTTTGTAGAAATGTGAGGTTTTGCATAAAAGAAATTCTATACAAAAAAGGACCTAAAATATGTCATTTTCATCTCTTGATTACAAGGGAGTAAAATTTGGCTTTTGGAATTCCCGTTTAGTTTTAATTATTAGAGCACGTGACCAATGTATTCTATCCCTAGAACAAAATTTGCATAATTAATTAAAATTTCATTTTGAATCCATTTTGTTTTCTACTTTCTGTTTCACCCATATATTAACAAATTTTAAAACATACACTTTTTACTCGCAAAATAATATAATAGTTCAATGTTTATTTACAACAAGGTATCACTTGCTCAGTGATCCCATGCGTTATGCATGCCGATAGGTGAATGCATTTTACTATTTCATTCATATACGCCCACACCCGTAGTAAACAACAAGTTTACGCCATTGCCTATCAACAATATTTTGGCTGTTCTAACAAGCATATGACGCCTTTCAGTGAAACTGCTCAGTTTTTGCATTACTTTTAATGGACAATATTTTACAAAAGCATTCAAAAATTTGGATTTTTCGTATTCTGCAATATATAGTTATGGGAATCATTAGAACATTATAACATTTGATGGCCCTTTCATTGTTTTGGAGAAAATAAGCGAAACACCGTCTGCACTTCGGCACAAACGGACTATATAGCCACCCTTTTCGGGTAGACCTATGAAGGTAAAAGCATAAGATTTGTATCAAAAATTTGGAAACTTGGTGTTTACAGGCTTATTTTGCCTAGCTGTTCGTTTGAATACACGTCTTGGACCATGAAAGCAATGCGCTAAGCACATTTCTGTGCAGAATGTTAATGCTCAGCTTGCCAGAGTGCCCCTGTAGCCACTGCCTTACTAACTACAGCCCAGGCAATATAAAACGCAACACTGGGCAAGTCCAGTATCAGTGCTATCAGAAGTCATTGAAAATTAACCCGTTGTGAACTGGGGTTCGAACCCGCGATCCCCAGATATATAGGGAATACTGGATACACTTAAAATCTAAGTTGGGGGCTAGCTGGAAAGTAAATGAAGAATCTGAGTATATGTTTGAACAGGCTCATTGTTTCATTAATCAATTGGGTGGCGTCGTGTGAAAAGGTATCTTATCATTTAAGTATTGATAATATTAAAATTGATGTGCGCATAAGATCAGACTGATCAGAGCCTTCACTTTTAACAATGGTTTCAAACATGGTATAAACGAAAAGGAAACAGTCTAGTAGTCAGGCTGCACAGATGCGCAAGTTAATCTGCATGACTCCTATTCGCGCATGTTATAAGAAAATTGTAACATGATTTAATTGCATTTGGTCATGACATCCGACTTGCCCTACTCATAACTTGAACCATTTGCTTAATAATCACAATGTGATAATCGGATGCGAAAGTGTGTCTTCTTTAACACCCGTTTACATCTCTCCTCGTTAATCCTTTATGCCTGTAGGCAATTTTTAAAGCGTGAAGTAGCATGACACCTGCTTTGACTTGGAAGAATTGCGATGTGTGAGGTGTAAAAGTTTCCCTTTCTTTTATTTTCTCACTTCTTTCATTCTTAAGCTAAGCAGAATCATATTCTTGCGCCTCCCCTGCCGCCCCTATTCCGACGGCCATGTTTAGCTAAAACGAAAGTGTTAACAATATATCTGGAGAACTATGTGAGCTAGGATTTCTATATTCGGCATACAGCCTGGAATCAGTATGTAGCTAAATTGATTAACTTCTGAGTAATCTCCATAGAATTTGATAGAGCTGTGCACCTTTCAGGCTTAGACATTGAAAAGTTTGCCACCTTTAATGGCAAGCATATGGTTGGGGAATATTGTTTCATAAACAAAGTTTCTAGTTATCCCTGCATATAGCTTTGGTTTCTTGTCGTTTACTTGTTTGCCTTTATTTTCCTTGTTACTGTGCGGTTTGCACAAAAGTGATTTTTTCTAGTCATTTATGGAATTCCTTAGCAACATTAAGTGTTAGATGTAACTGTTTTGCTATGGGAGGCAGAGAATTAGCATTATCTGCAAATAAGTTACACCTTTCGCCTTTATCGATGTCTTAGTTTTGTTAAAAAAAAAGGTTTATGTTGCTTATGTTATTTCATTTTGTAACAGCTGACATTTCTGTTGAATGCGACTTTGACCGTGTCTTCACGAACAATACAATAATTACAAGATTCCACCATATTGACCATGGACGTCTACTAGCGGGAGTTGCTAAAATTTTGTTTACCTACCCAAAAGAGCAGGCTCTTGGTGAACTGTACACAGGGAAGCGGTGCTATCAGAGCGTAGAACAACAGTGCCAAGCGTGGCTTCAGCAGCTGTATCACATGGAAAATGTTACGAGAGAAAACGAGATCCATCCTTGCCAGTGTCTGAGGTATATCCAAATGATTGCTCCAATCTCGAATTCAAGCGAAGGGTAAGTCCGATGATCATTTTGGGGGAGTGTGGGACTCATTTTGTCTTTCATTCCATTTAAATACTAAGAGGATCTTACATGAGTGCTCATGCATTATTAAATTTATTAAACGAGTTTGGGAAAAAGATAAGAAGCGAGGTTATGCCGAGCATCTTATCGCTTTTCCCCAACGGGTTTAATAAATTCAGTAATACAGGAGCACGAATGCAAGATTCTATTTATCATGTGGCATTAAAATCACATTATATTAGCAAAATGTGCACTAAAACGTCACGATTTCGCCATTTGAAAAAGCGACATTTTTATAGACATTATCACAAAATGTTACGACGTAATTTGCATATTTAAACCACTATTCTAGCACAGTGCGCCAATAGAAGCAATGGAAAATTTCCATGTTTCATTCTGCAACAATTCACTGTTTCGGAGCGCGTGAGTAAAATTGCTGACGTCACTGCAATTACTGACATAATGTTGTGACGTTTTGAGACGTTAGATTTTGTAGCGTCTCTTTTTCTTTCTCAAATAGCCATAAACACGTACATTTATCATAGATACAATAAAGAATATTAGCATGAGCATGACCGCGCTGGCAGATGGGTTGGGACAATCCGAATAAAAAGAATGCTAATTCAGTGTGTTTGATTGTTACAATGGAAATAGTTCAGCTCTAGCATTGAATTGTTAAGTAATAATTCACTGTTTGTCGGCCAGTTGTAAAGAAGTTAGATAGCTCGCGCTCTGCGCTCGTGATACCTACTTTACAACTGACCCCCAAACAGTGAATTATTACTCTACAATTCACTGCTAGAACTGATCTATTTCTTAAGTTGACTATCGTGTTTAATGCCTGGCTTTATTACACTTTCAGATGCGATGTCATATTATGATAAATTGTTTTCTTGTCAGTATGATTACATGTAGAAAGAGAGCCGCACTTTTCATTACAGTGGTGTCGAAGATTGCGATTACGGACATAAGTCGACATTATTGAAGCAGGCCTTCCATCTTGAATTTGAAACAAATCCATTACTTGGGCATTTTGAGACTGTAGCTGTTACAGATGACGCTCCATTCAATACAGAAGATATGAAAATGAAAGTGAACCCAATAGAGTGTTATTCAGGTAAATCTGAAAACAATTTACCGTGACTTCATAAGTTAAGTTTATTAATACTTTATACCGTTAGACTGAGAACCAGCCTTCTCATCATTCTTCCATCTTGTCGATATTTATTTATTTACGTTTCTCTCAGTACATGGAATTATGACATTTTCGTAACAAATATTTCAGCAACTAATCAAAATACAATGCTCTTATTTGTTATGAAGATGTAAAACGGCTTCCTACAGTTAGGGATTGAAACCAAGTAAAAAACCAGCCTAGTATTGCTTAGTCTTCTGTATTCATGTTTATTTTTGACCTGTCCATGAATAATCAGATTTTGTTCGATGGTTTGCCATGAGACCTTGAGGTCGATCTTAGCGGCCGCAATGGCATTGTCAGCAAAAACAAATGTTTAACTTAATAGGCTATTCAGCAGGGATATAGAGCATTTCCTGTCCTTTTTCCAATTTCTGTTTCATTGGCAGAAATCGGCAATGCTGCTTCTCCTGAAAGTGTACCCATCCACCTTCAGTTCAGATAAAATTGAGCCCGTACACGAGAATACCAACAAAGTGGCATGTACGCCCTTCGAGGACTCAGATCCGCCCAGTCTGATCAGAAGCTTTTCTTTACGCATAGAGGTAGCTTAGACACGTAGCTAACCTTTAGACGCACAGCATAGACTGATCAGACTGGGCGGATGTCCAGGCTGATCTGAGTCCTCGCTTGGCGCGCAAGCCACTTTGTTTGTTTTGTCTTGTCACGGCTCAAATATTGAAACATCGGTTCACGCTGACCAGTCAACTGTTTTTGGGTGTGTTTTTTTTAGAATTTCTTCCAACTACGCCTGGAGTTCCGTGTGGGTATGGCGTGTCAGCGGCACAAGAAACCAAGTGTATCTATAAATTCGATGAATTTAAGCATATGGTGGGGTGTCGATCTCTTGCGCATTTACAGCACTGCGGTAATATTATTTATTTTGGTCTGTTTCTTTCTTTTGGCGTTGTTATTTTGACGATTAAACTGGCACTTCGTTCATTTCAACATTCTAAATTTTAATCAGCAAATACAGTTTCTCATCGAGTACTGGGCACTCTTAGTTAAAAATTACGGAGGGAAACAAATAGCAGATTGGATGTGTTTCTTATGTTTGAAGGTTTTTAAGGTTTTAACCCCCTCCCCCCTCTCTGTAAGAGCAGATTCGTTTCTAAAGTATCTCCACCTTTGGAAAGAAGGGTATGTGATGTCCTAGGAGCTTACACCTTGAAACGTGTCATTATAATTAAAAAGAGTTTCGTATTTTTTTATATTATCAAATTGGGAATAGTAAAGAGTAAATATACGAGTTCCTATTATTCTATAAGTACCTATATAGTCTGTGCTTTCACTTTATCTTTAATTTATTTTGCTGAACAAAGAGATTGAATATTAAGATTTATTATATAATCTAAAAAGAAACTGATTTTCATTGGCGCAGAACGTGATTAATACCTCTTGACATACTTGATGTCTACTGGCTTCGGGTTTTTTCCACGCTAAACTATACAGTTATTGACTGTTGATGTCAGGCAGAGAGTTCCAATATTGACCGACGCGACAGCGGAGGCCAGTATTGTTATTGTCTGGTTGAAATCTCATCATGTCTAAGGCCTCAACAGTCAACAATTGTTTTGTAATATAATCCTACAAAGTTTCGTATTGCCCATCTTAACAATAAAACTTTGCCAATATAGACAAAACGATTCATCAGATTGCGCGTGTCGGTTGCTCCTGTCGCCGTCAGTAATGTTTGCAGAGAGTTTGCCGTCATGAAAATTGATGTTAAAACGTCACTGCTTCTCGGATTCACAGAACAGTGAAATTACAGCGTCAGATATTGCGGACATAAGTATACAAAAATTCCAGAAAATCTTATTTTAGGAAGCAATGCCGCATGGGAAAAACCCAAGCCAGTAGACATCAAATATGTCAAACGTGATAAATCACATTCTACACCAATGAAAATCAGTTTAGTTTTAGATTATATAATAATACTTTTTAAAGTAGATTTCCCTGGATTTTTCATTTTTCCCGCAATATTTGGCGCTGTTAATAAATAGTTCTGTGGATCTGAGATCAAGTGACGTTCTAACACCATACTTTCATGCCGTCAGACTCTATGCAAACCTTACCGACGTCATATAAATAAGCAGAGAGGCGGCAACGACCACGCGAAATTTAATGTATCGTTATGTCTAAAGGCCAGATAGGCAATACGAACTTTTGTAGAATTATGTAATGAAACAATTGTTGAATACCGAGTCATTAAAGAGAATGTGACGTCAACCAGAGAATACCAGTATGGCCTCACTGTCGCGTCGGCCGATATTTGAATTCTTTCTGGTTTACATCGCATCATATCGAAAGCCTCAACAGTCGTTAGTTGTATAAAGTCTAGCAAACGATATCAGATATTGTTTATGGCTAAACAACTTCATTTTGTAAGAACAGAACTTTGATTTTTCAGCGTTCATCGTGTGATGAGGCCAGTGGGCGGAGGTAAAATTCCAGCCCGAAGCGCTTTTGTAAAAGTTAAACGACGACTACTGGCTTCTCCACACGATGAACGCTGATAAAATCAAATTTTTATTCTTATATTTACACTTTAGTATTAGACCCTTTCTGTGCCGTTTTCGTGGTAATTTAATGTAGAATATGCAAAATATGTGTCGAAGAAGAGTCAGTAACGACGTGTTCAGCCGTAACGTTAAATAACCGTCGCCATAACGTGGCGTCAATCGAACGTTAAGTGGACCAAGAAAGACGCTTGATTACCTTAGATATCGCTTGACGACAACGTCACATGATCAATTGTCGTTCATCGGTGTATGAAGCTAGTTGCTCTTAAAGATTCACCTATGCGAAGTCAGAGGCAAGTGTAAATATCATTCAATGAAACTGCAATATGTAGGATATTGCGGCTCAGCTCTGACCAATGTTTTCTTTTTGTCGCACCTGCTCAAGGTGATATATAAGCGTCCGGTTTACCGTCCGTCCGTCCGTCAACCCGTTCGTCCGTCCGTCCGTCCGATCTTTCACATTTACGTCGACCCTAAATTTTAAGTCCATTCATTTGACTTTTTCTCTGAAATCACTGCACCCATGGTTCTCAAATTTCACATGTTGCATGACCAGACGACTGCAAGGCTTCTGAATGACAAAATTCAGCTTGGTCCAGAATCCAAGATGGCCGCTGTTACAAAAAATAGCAAAAACAATAAAATCACTTTTTTCTCCAGAACCACTTGGTATATTTGGCTGAAATTTTACGTGGGGCATTAATGGGACCTTCGTTTAAAAAATTATCAAAATGAAAAACATCTGTAGCGGAATTAGATCACAGTGAACTATTTTGTGTTTACGAGCCCGAGTTTGCAAAAACGCCAATATCTCAAAAACACACGAACAGATTTAGGTCAAATATAGTTAGATGGTCCTTAAATAGAGTTCTTTGAAATTTAAGCGAATGGAGACCATCCAAGATGGCCGCCAGCCACCGTTACTAAAAATAGAAAAATATGAAAATGACAATATCTCAAGAGGCCCTGAATGGAATTGGGCTAAATTTGTATCAAAATGATCCTTGCATGAAGCTGTTTCATGATTTTTTCAAATTGACCGTCCAAGATGGCAACCATCCACCGTTACTAAAAATAGCGAAAAACATGAAAATGCTAATATCTCACAAATTACTGAATGGATTTTGACCCAATATGTTTCAAAATGTGACTTTTATCAAGTTCTTAAAATGAAAGTGCAAAGCAGGTGCGACATAGCATTCCTCGGAATTCTTGTGTTCACAAACTGGTCAAGGCAGTTTGCCGTGTGGAGGCCGTAAAATGTCCACCCTGCCTTTATCATAGTACAGATTATATATTCTCTGGTCCTTAGAATCTGTGGGTTCATTTAGAGTTGTTTGAAAATAGAGCTCAGCTTAAGTAAAAAGTATGCAAAGACCAGGAACTGAAACAATCAAAATCCAAATCCAGCCCTCAAACCATAGTTGGAAACAACTAAGATTACAAATAATCAAGATACAGAGAACATATGGCCAACCGAGTGAGCAGCTTGTTCCCAAAAGGTGGCCACTCAGCAACTCAGCTTAAACCGGTGCTTCGGAGCGTGACCAGTGTGGCTCATTGCATTGCTGGTCATCAACAGACTCAATCTAAACGAGTCTGCTATTTCCGTTTCTTTAGTGTGATCCTTGCTTCCAAAGATCTTTCTTAAATATTATTTCTAGTGTAAATTTATATCATGTTGCTAAATTATTTTGATTTAGTGCATAGGAACCAAGTAATTTACAAGCTGAAGCACGCTGTCAGTCTAGATGTCTGAATGCCAATGTCCGAGAGTCTCCGAGCAAACAGAACTGTTGAACTTTGATTTACGTCACATGAATTGAACGAAGTTCAGAAAATGATATCACATTTATGTCATATCACTTTGCACGATTATCATCAGCTACCTAAACACAAATTACCAAAGTAATATGTGCGTAAAACTCACGCAAATTTGTTTATTGCAGACTCGTGTACTTGGGAAACTATTTGTATTTCCCTTTACTATAAAGTATAATTTAAGTTATGTTGTTATAGTTATTTTGGCAAAAAGTCCTCGGAATTCATTTATACTTTTAGTATTCAGGTAAATCTATGTCCAAATGTTAATGTATAGGAATGATAACTTTTACCTCAGATACACTTGCCATATAGACTAAACTATGATTTGACTGTTAGATAGCAACTTAACCCTTTGAAAACGGCCATTGTAAAAAGAAGGGCTTTTAGGCAAATTTACCTTAGTTGTCCCCCCCCCACCTTTTTGAAGAAAAGCAAGGGGACACAGTATTTGGCTTTCCATGGTTCCGAAAGTCCGTGGTTTCGTACTTCGTAGCCTCTGAAGAGTAGGTACCTTGTGTGCGCAACTGCTCCTACAGTTTTTCATGAATCATTCTGAAACTTTTCTTTTTCATGGTATGTAGAGGTGCATGTGCCTACGGGGTTATTGTCAAATTATTTTTACAACTTTCTATGTTTGGCGAATTTAGTCATTTTTCAGCAGCTGAAGACCTTTTGAGTACCAACCTCGTGCGCGCAAATCCTCCTACAGTTTTTCGTGAATCTTTTTTGGAGCTTTGCAGGCTTCTTTTTCATGGTCTGTAGATGTGCATGTGACATGAGCTATGGTTGGATAATATTTTACTACTATTTTCACTTTATGAACTTAGTCATTTAGCCACATCTGGAGACCCACTGACAGTATATATCTTGTGTGCACAACTACTTCTACAGTTTTACATAAAGCATTTTAAAACTTTGCAGGCTTCTGCTTTATTGTCTTTAGATGTGCATGTGACTTAAGAATTACAGTCTGATAATTTTTGTCTCTTTCTTCATGTTTCGAAGTTATGCCCAAATACCAACATTTGTATATACAGTGGATACCTTTTGTGTGCAGCTCCTCATAGGATTTTGATCCAATCATTTTGAAACTGTGCAGTTGTTTTAAACATGGTCTGAGAGCTTGCATGTGGCTTTTAGTAGAATCTTCAGATGATTTTTCTTACTTTTCATACTTTTCGAACTTAGCTATATTTCTAGCTCGAAAACTATCAAATTGTATTGACAATGGGTACCTTGTGTGTGTGTGTCATATTGTTTTGAACATTGTAGCCGTTAGAAATATGCATTCTCACTTCTTTTTTCTGAAAGTGGGGGACACCATAAATTCAACGAGTTTGCTTGTTTATGGCGGAATTGATTTCAGATTCTTTCGAGTGTCCAAAGGATTATTTCAAGTGTCCTGGGAGTTTCTGTCTGGAGCAGCGCTATGTCTGCGATGGAGTGATGCAGTGCGAAAATGGAGAAGATGAATTTTCCTGCGGTAAGGCTATATCTGTTCTTACGTTTATAGGAATTTATACAGTATAGTTCCTTTATATTTACATTATCCGTGCATTTATTGAAAAGCCCTATTATTGAAAAACCATTAGGACGTAATGTAGTTTATTCTTCAGTAGCTACATCGGTTCACGCCACATTACATGACGTTAAGTGACGTCAAAATAAACCACGAATCTCCAATCTGATTAGACGTAGACGACGTTATGATGTCATTGTTCGTTGTTGACGCTGAAATTTCCGCTTTAAGTAGAAAAACTGCGTATAAATGTTTTTCTGCTTCAACTGTAGCCCTTACCGCAAATTGGTGGTCAAACTATCAATAGAAAAACTTGAAATAATAAGCAATGAACTTAATTTTTCTGGTGTTTATCGAAGCATAAACTACATCGGGTCGCTAGCAAAGTTTACATGAACCCCTTTGGGGTTCACTTACTTTGCATGCGACCCAATGTAGTTTTACTTAGTTAAACATCAGAAAAATGAAATTCATTCCTCAGCCAACTCATTTTGACCAAGAATTTCTTTGTATACACTATGTCCCCATAAAATGCAGCTACAGACAGGCTTTGTAGTATTAGATTTAGATTCCAAGCCGATACAAAATTGAAATAAAAAAATCACGGAGTTTGTGATACCAGCAGCTTGTGTTAAAGGTTTGGTTGTTATTGATTTTAAATACGATTGTTTAATCAGCAATATGACTAGAAGCCCTAGCAAACCGAATGAGCTGAATTATTCAAAGAACTCAAGATTAAGTACGTAAATAGACTTCAACTGGTGGATGGATTTAACATGTTAATAAAGCCATAGAATTATGCATTTCTGCATTTCCCTGCTGATTTCATTATGATAGTTTTATACAAAATAAATAACAATAAAAGATTTGTATAAAGCTGGTGCGTCAGCCTGAACAATCACATAACTAGCGATAGAGTAACAAAAACAGTAAATGCCGCCTTTGATAGCCAGAAATGTCACTAAAACTAGCACAGTGCAGTCCATTTAAAGAATTTCGTTAAATATTTCGCAGTTGTCAATGAAATGATTTAAGATTTATATGATTTAACTCCATATTGCCATTTTATACACTTTCCTTGAAGTAAAATGTATAGATATATATGATTAACTATGATTTTATTCTTTGGTAGTCTATTATTTTATTTCAGATACGAGATCGTGTGAATCACAGTACAGATGCCTTCAGTCCAGTATCTGTCTGCCTCTAGAGTATCTCTGTGATGATATCCCTCAGTGCCCTAGAGGGGACGATGAACGATTATGTTATTTTAAGTATGTTAATGTTACGGGTATATTTATAAGAGCTTCATTTCATAAACACAGTAGCCGTCGGGTTCTACAGAAACAGGTATAAAGCTTATGCCAGACAGTCATATCAGCTTACGTATTGGTTTATTTTGTTTTAAACTTGAGTGACACCGAAAGAATTAAATGCAGAAATGCGCATCTGTCGCACTTAATTTTGGAAAGTACGTGTATATAATTCCAACTCAACTTTCTAATGCTAATTGAGCGCAATTTGACCGGTCAAATGCGTACAGAAAATTGCTTTGATACTTCGATAGATCCCCTGCACATGAAAACCAGGATCTACTCGGACTATTTTCTTTGCGGCAGTTTCTAAAATATTCGGTATAGCTGACAGTTTTAAGATGAATAGGACCGAATTGAAGTTATTAGAAATAAACCTTATTTTTGTGGGGTTTTTTATGGCTGTGTAAACGCCTTTGAACCACTCACAAATTTAACATAAAGCCCTTCGGGATTTATTCAGTTTATGAGTGATTCGCCGGCGTTTACACATCGATGAAATCCACAAAAATAAAATTCATTTCTATAATGTCTTTCCACAACAAGAGTTTAAGTGAGTAAGAGATATTGGTGGAGAAATCTTGCAGCAGTGATTGTAAAAGTCAACTTTGTTTTTAGTCCTTTCAGGCAGTGGGGAAAATGATTCGATTTTTTTTTCAATGTCCAAAGATCATGACAGATATGCGATAAGGGTTTCTAATATCTACAGTATTCGACTTCTTAAAAAAGGTTGGTTGTAACAGAAACAAATGCTACTGGATAAAAATCATTTACTTCTAGGTCCGTTTTAAAGATAAAATCATGCTGAATATTATCAGTCATGTCGGTTTTCCTTTTACTCTGTCACCATTGACTTTGTTACATCATAATTAGGATTTCTTGTATACAGTCATGTTTACTTATCACAATTTTTAAAAGGGAAGCAACCTTTGAGATCCGTGATGTCTGTAGTTTTTGTACTGATAATTCGAAAGTGATTCGTCAGCTATAGTGCATATTTTTCATACTTATGGTGAATGGGTACCTTTTCAGAGGAAGCAATGAGCCATTTTTCTTCCTTCCCGTCGGGGTGGGCTGCCGGCGGGGCTTACTCTCGTAAGCAAGTGTATTCTAAAATAGCAGTAGATGTTTTTCTTTTAGAATAGATTCCTATGTGAAAGAGGTACAGTTTCAAAGGAAGCAATTCGGAAGTCACAAAGGTTGCAAAGAATCTGCTCCTATATTAGCATATTCTTGCTTTCAAGAGTTATCCCCTGTTGAGAAGGAATACAAAAAATGGCAGACTGCTTCCCCTGAAAGTGTATACCCTCATGTTTGTTTCTTCACCATTTGCAAAAGACAAGATGTTAAACAAGATCCCGATTTGAAAGAGCTACAGTTTCAAGGGTACCAAACCGGAATAAACAAAAGTTGTTTGCCCTTTAAAATAGGGGAAAACATGACGGTATACAGGGTGTTAAGAAAGTTCGAAGACATTACAATATTGCTTATAACTTCAGAAGTTACGTTCATTTAATCTTAAAACTTTACATGTTTCAAGAACTATTCAATATTAAGGGATCCACAATGTAACAACTTTTACAACCGTACTTTACCGTTACAAAATTAGCAGTTCTTACCCAAGGTGTCAAAGTGGCCCGCTAGTTATTATGGATTTTAAGCATAAAGAGGAGGTATTTTAGACTGTTACTTATTTTTGTCCCTCAGCGAATCATCATTCTTACACTAACTGAAATGATAGCGACTAAGCAAAACAGTATTTTATTAGCTACAGTTTGTAAGGGATCCTTGACAAGATGCACGTTTTGACAGATGATTCAATGACATGAAAAAGCAGATGAGGCATTAATATTTTGCAAAGGGGTGGGGGGTAATGAATTAACATCTGAAACGAAACTTGAAATCAAAACTTGACATAAAATCATTTGGATCGTAGAGTTATCGGAGACAAGAATAAAATTTCGAAATATTTGTGATGTATCTGAAAATTAATATGAAATTAAGGCACTGCCTTTCTGCGAACACGCTCTTTACGATCCTTGAAGATCTTTGATGGAGGTCAAAGTGCTACCCCAGGCAACAGCTTGTAGACTGGCACTCCCTATTCTCTCAGTACTTAAAGTGCAAGCAAGCCTGACCAAATAAGGAGGACCAACAATTCAACATACTTTATGTAGTTGAGCTCTCTAGTATTTCATCTTAACCTCTAGGCATTTTTGTGTTTTCTACCTTTTGGTGAGTCTCATATTTCATGTGCGCACAGTACTACCCCAAAGTGGTTAGGCAGAAATACCGACTCCATATTCTCACGGTAAATGGATATTTGCCTCAACAATAGCAAATTAAATGCAAGCAGAAATATTTCCTTATTCAAAATGTTAAGTTTAACCATACTTAGATCAAACAAAGCAAGAAATAACATGATCAGACAATTATTTTGTATTTTATCGCCACTTTTATCGTCCTGGGGTATTCCATGTTACCACCTTTGGTGATTTTTCAATATTTTAGCTTTAAGAAGTCACAGAATCTTCAAAAAGAGACAGAACTGAAATCTGATGTGTTTTTATACTTTGTATTCTTGAAGCCTAAAAGACAATATAAAAGTAAGGAGACATGTATGCCTGAAGGCTTTCATATAGCTTTACCGCGAGAATATGATTGCCGCGAGAATATGGAGTTGGAGTATGATTGTAGTCTGGTTAAAATTGGCCCGAGTGGCACTCACCTGGATCAGCAAACTGTATCTTATGCTAAAATGGTAATGGTGACATCCTTGAGAGACTAGTGCAGGACTCAAGTTCGCAGTGTGGCCTTTTTATGTGTGTGTGTGGGGGGGGGGGGGGGGGGGTCCACTCTGAAGGGAGGAAATTTGCTCTATATGGAGCAAATTCTTTCCTTTGGGTGTTGGCCCCAGCTTTGAAGTCACAGAGTCTGGGTTTGCCAACATGCTTTCCCTGAGGGTGTTCTCATTAACCTTATCGTTATCATTCAGATACTTAAACAGTTAAGGTGTGAAAAAACAGTAGATCTGGATTATAATTATTTCATTTCCTTAATATTTGATACAAATGCTCTTTGGTAGAATGGAGGAGTGTAGTAGTACGGCCAGTGAGTGATGTGTAAATATGTATATGGGTATTTAGAGTGTATAACTGACCAGTCTAACTGGTCCGGACCTTTTAACCTAGTGGTTGTATGCTCGCTTTATAATCTTGGGGTTGTGAGATCGATCCCCGGTCGGGGCGCTCGACGAAATTTTCTATACAGATTTTTCTCCTCCTACTACAGGTGCAACTAACTATGGATGACCTTCATATTTTGCCACTTTTACATAAGTAGACAGCCTTTATGATTTCATTTTTGCTTCCTCGGGAGGTATAGCCCTTCCAGGTGGGTCTTCTATGGGAGAGAGCATTTGCTCCAATGGATGGGAGCAAATTCTTTTCTAAGGGAGCTGGTCTTGAGTTGGAGGGGGGGGGGGGGGGGGGGGGCAGGGATGGAATGGCTGAATTGCTTCCTCTGGAGATGTTTCACTTTAACATATGTAGTAGGTAAGCCATACACTGTCATGGTCAGAAAATACATCACTTGCATGTACCGATTGTTTTTATTTATTGTATGTTTTGTACTGTACTTGGTGTCAGTCCTGTAACTGGATATAAGAACAGTTACTGATTTGATTTGATTGAAGACGTTGCTAAGCTGCCAATACCCACGCGAGACATGAGTCTCATTGTGCAGGAAATGGCATCAACAAGGGGGTCATGCACTGGAGTAATGCATAGTGGAAAAGAAAGAATAAAGAAAAAAAAGTTTAAGAAAATAAAAGAAATGAAAACAAAAATAATAAAAAGGAAAGAAAAAACACCTTACAGGGTTTAGTGCTGGTTTTGCAATCCTTAAAATGGGCTTGAACGTCATGCCAGTATCGATTAGTGTCTGAATTTAAATGTGGAAAAAGAACCGCAGTGCCAATTAAGAAAGAACTGCAGCAGACTTGGTCGGTATGCAGATAGAACGGAAACATATGTAGGCTCGCCTTCCTAAGGTGTCCTTATGGTCTGCTGTCACAATATTAAGCTGCTTTGTGAAAGTGGTGGGGTGCACTAATCATCTAGAAGTCCACACTTTCCTCAGTGATCTGCACCATTAAGAGGCAGGGATTCAACCGTCTTTAAAATAATATTATCGCAAGTCAATCTTGCTGCCCCCTCTCAGCAAACCTTATATTCCGCAGCTGAGAGACACTTAAGATAATTAGTGTAATTCTGAGTATTGAATTATATGGTGTTTAATATTATACTCATGATGGTTGCTTTGATAAGCAAATCAAAGAATTCGGTTTTGTATCTGATTGTTATTTATTCAGTTCCTAAGATAATTGAAATGAGCTAAAATATAGATGTTAAGGCTGTGTCATGATGATTTTACTAAAATAACTCGAAGAAATCAACTTTTTCATCAATGTGTTTGTTAACACTTGCCTAACACATCATTCCCGCTCCATTCTAACCTAGGTGGGCTCTCTGGTGCGGTCTCGGGTGCGCCGTCATTTCCAATTCATATGACGCGCCACGGTACGGGGTTTTAACTAGGAATTTAGTTCCGGTCTAGACTAAGTTCTGGTCCCGAGCAGACGACATAAACCTCAAACGAAAAACTTTTACAGTTTGAGCTATTCTTTTTACGAACATAACTAACAAAAACGAGAATTATTGTAGCGAGAAATATTTAACGTACATTTCCTTTATAGAGTGATTGCAAAAATATTTTTTGACTCATAAAATTCGATAAGAGCACTTGGTTCGTGACTAGTCTCGCGATAACTTTCGAACTTCCGGTTATCCAAGATGGCCGCAACCATGATCATTGCCACACAATTTATCTGCCTAAGTATATAGGACCAAAACTGATACAGTAAAGCGAACATACTTCGTGTGTTCGCTATTATATATGTGAAATTTTACCACCAAAAAGTCAAATTATGCAAATGTGTTGGTAAAATAGCATTTCTACGACAATAATGCATCTAAATGACAAGAAAATTTGTTGATTACAGGAGCTTTTATCTCAGTATAAAATATTTCAAGCGTTTCCTAAACTATATCATACTCTTACCTTAGATGTTTCAAAACAACAAGGTTTTAGTGCAAAACTCATTAAAAAATGAATTTGAACTTAAACCATAAGCGTAATTTGTTAAGACTGATTTTGCGAAACAATATGAAAAGAAAAGTCAGATCAGATGTTTATGCTTGATGTGAAAACAAATCTTATAACTAGGGACTAAAAGAAATCTGCAAAATGCCTCTGTGTTTACAAATACTGATAGAAATGCTATCCCTACCCCCTAAAATTTAAAGTTTCAATTGAGAATGGAGGTACCCTTTCGATTTAGTCAGAAATTCCGTAAGAAACATCGAAAATTATTAAAAACTAAATAAAAAATCACGAAAATGTTCCCTGCAATATCAATATTTTAAAATCTTATATATTTCTATTAGTGTTGAAAAACCAAGCGCTTTTAAAAGATGCCGAACTCCGATGCAAATCAAAATTTTGCTTTCACAATTTTCAGCCTTGTAGAGGGTGTGTCCATGGCAATTCAGATTTTCTTGTCATTTTGAAATTAAAAAAAGAATTTATATGTTGTGTATTTTTGGTAGTGCGTCCTCTATCACAGTTCCAAAGTTTTGCGAAAATCACAGCATTATTAAGCTTTCAGTGTAAGTTTAAACAATGTCTACGAACTTTCTTAACACCCTGTACTCATAGACCTTAATGTGTAATCACGAATATAATATTATGTTAACACAAAAGTAGTGTTTCATTCTGTTCTTTGAGTTTCCCATTACTCATTCTTTAGTTGTGTGGCGTTGGCTGCGGTTTGTGATTGTAGCCTTTACCGGCTATTGTTTTACCGGTATATATCTATATCTTTTCATATTACAGGTGTCCCCATAACTGTTCCTGTGTCGGTTTAGCCGTTGATTGCACTAGTTCTACAAATTACAGCAGAAACGATACAATTTCTTTATCAGCAGCAACCAGGAAGATTGATGTCAGCTCAAATCCCAATTCGTTTCTCTCCCTGGGACTTTTTGATGAAAACGTTCAAAATTTAATACATCTAAATATCTCTGCATGCCTGATAAAGAATATCTCAGCTGAGTTTCTACAGCATATGAAAAACTTAAAAATTTTAGATATAAGTTTCAATAGTCTCACAGTTATAGAGTCAGAAACATTTCAAAGTCAGAATTTGCTAAAAAGTTTGATTTTACATAATAATTATGAAATCTTATCCTTTCAGTCGGAAGCTTTTAGTGGTTTGACTGCGATGTCTGAGTTTACTCTATCCAAACTGCAGATAGAACGTATATCAAAGGCGGCTTTCTCGTCATTGCAATTAACAGTTCTCGACTTGACTCAAAATACAATCACTTTCTTGGAAAATAATGCTTTCGAAACATTAAAGGTCGATCAGCTTTATCTGAATGGCTCAATCATAAAATCGTTTTCTGAAGAATTGTTTAAGGGTTTGGAAAATGTTAGAATTATTAATTCTGATGCTTATAAATTTTGTTGCATAAGACCATCCTATGTTCCAGAGGAGAACTGTTACCCATATAAAGATGAGTTTTCATCATGCGACGATCTTATGCGAAATGAAGTTCTTAGGTCTTTGATATGGATAATTGGTTTATTTGCTTTACTTGGAAATGCACTGTCTCTGGTTTATCGGATTATCTTTGACAGAGCAAGAATGAAACTTGGGTATGGAATATTCGTGTCGAATCTGGCAATTTCAGATTTTTTGATGGGTGTGTATCTTATTATAATTGCTGGTGCGGATATGTCCCTACGGGGAGAGTATATTTTTAATGATGAGTCATGGAGAGCTAGTGGTTGGTGCCAGTTTGCCGGTGTAATCTCGGCACTGTCCAGTGAAGCATCGGTCTTGTTTATGTGTTTGATAACCCTCGACAGAATCTTGGTAATCAAATACCCATTTGGTCAGGTTCGAATTTCCAAGAAGCCAGCAACTATTTTTGCCCTATTGGTTTGGATTATTGGCACCATCATTTCAGTAATTCCACTTGTGTTTACGTCTTATTTCAAAGGCGAATTTTACTCAAAGTCTGGCGTCTGCTTGGCATTACCTTTAACCCGCGACAAACCGGCGGGTTGGATGTACTCGATTAGCATTTTTATCGGGTTCAACTCGTTCACGTTTATATTGATTGCCATTGGTCAGTGGATGATCTACAGTGAGATAAATAGCTCAAAGAAGATGGTTGGTGGTAAACGAAGTAAGCGGAATAACGACCTACGTGTGGCCCGGAATCTTCTGTTGGTGGTAACAACTGATTTTCTCTGTTGGTTCCCCATAGGCATTCTAGGTAAGACCATACGGAGCCCTTGAAAAACAGCATATCAGCATCGATGCAACGTCATGATGACTAGCATCGACGTCAAAATAACGTTGTTTCAGCTTATGTGCATGCTGGACAGTGTCATTATTATCGTTTACTCACCTGTCTTGATATTGATTTTAGCCAAAATATGTGGTTGCTTAGTATCACTGTCATTGTATTTAGCGCCTTACCGTGAAGAATTGACACTTGAAATGATGAGTGCATATATTATATTCCTAGCACGAATATGCCGAATTTTAGGGAAAAACGAGATATGTTTTGCACTGAAAAAAAACTCACTGTATCCTGACCTACCCTTTTTTAGTCTTAACGATTTTAGAGAGTGTCTGGCAAGATCTGCTCTTAAAATTGAAGTATCTCTTTGAGTTGATTTTTTTAAGTTTTGCCAGAATCCGCTTGTTTCCTTTGTTGTTCATTGTCATCACGTGAATAGTAAACGCAAATGGCAACCGACTTCTAACAACACCAGAATGTCAAGCCTAGTTCTGTTTTATTGTATGTATATAAATCTGGCTTCCATTATTCTCAAAATAGCAACAACACTACACGCAAGCTGGACAACGAGCCTGCATCTGCTTTTGGAAAACAATATTTATAACTGCAACTTCGAGAATGGAGCCGTGAAAACTAGAGTGCATTACAATTTTAGTATGCATGTAAGGACGCAACTTGCTATACGCATATGCGCAGTATCATATTGAAGTTTTGTCAAATGGGCAATATTTCGACACGCACCATCATATTTGCATGCATGTTTATAACTAAGGTGTAAGTACCAACAACCAAAATACATAACAAACTAAAATAGCTTACGGACTAAACCCCTATATTTCCACTGAAAGACCATGAAAAACCAGTTTGCGTATCATGAAATGGCTTCTAGTTACAACCCCGGTACTAACATAAGTCTTGTAATTGTGATGCGTCTGACTTTGAATAATGATTAATTATGAAGATTAAAGTAGTCAGAAATGTGGACATACACCATACCTGTGTTTAAAATACAGGAACTGTTCCCCTCTAGACTTGCAAAGTTTATAAACAAATTCGTACCATCGTCCTCGTTCGTCTATCGGATTTGCAACTCCTGCTCGAAATATTTTCTATATTTTGAGGTCAAAGTGCTTTAACTTCTATGTTTTGCCGATCGCTCAAAGATCTGTTGACATTTCACACTGATATATCGTATGTACGTATTTTTCGTATTAAGAACATGTGCTAATAAGTGCACAACAGGGTCATTTTCCTAAGGTACTGTTCATGCCATATTAAGCCCACATGCTGAACACAGAATTAAAAGATTTCTGGCTATTGATTTGTTTGAGAAAATCTGAAGTTTCTATTGAAAGAATTTAAGTTTGTTATGCCATTGAGACATTGGCGGAGCATCACAAACACCGTATGCCCGTGCAGATATAGATGGTATAACGGCTCCATTACTGTAGCAAAATGGAGTTCACATCGATGTCAAAGTGACGTCGTGAGAGGTCATTCTGCCAAAGTACTAAGCACACTAATTAGTAATTTCACAGTTGCTATGTTAACAGATTTGTTACGTCATCGGAATCTGCTAGGGCAAACAGTGTACGCCATGCTCCGCTCGAATTACAAATGAGATGCTACCTGAAAAGTGTACTTTCTCATCTCAAACCTATATTTTATTCTCAAATGATTTAGTTCTCAGTTACTATCGTTCTCGCCCAACAGTCATGGAAGATGCATAGAACCGAAATCATCATCTCAGTCTCGGCTATGATAGTCCTTTTGTTGGTAGCCGGACCGAAATGTCTTACTATAATATATGTACAACATTTGTTTACATTAAATTTTTGCGCTTCATGAAACGATTTTTCGATGCAGTAATTTCAGCAAAACACGCAAATGTAAACCATACTTGTTTACAATTTACTCAGGCCGTCGAAAATGAAATGCATCGATTTTGCACAGTGTATTTTCCCCTCGTCAGCCTACGTAAATCAGTTACATTGCATCGACTTTGATACGTCGTTGTTTTACGTGGTTTGCCTACTGAGTTGCATAACTGCGCCAACAGTTCATAACGCCTTACTGTGCCTGGTTAGCTCCGCGAAACTGAGCGAATACGATAAATGTACTATAAAACAATTAATATCTGCGGTATCAATATTTTGCGATTTAATGAAACTGATATATTAGCGCAGATTATTTATTTTTGGCATCCAAGATATACAATGTACAATGGCTCCAAATCAAAACGAAAAATGATACTAATTAGTGACAATTATTTTATTTATTTTTTTATTTTTTTTTATTATTTTATTATTTAATTATTTTCTATCAAATATATATTGTGGCCTCTATTAGAATTGCCCCACAAAGGCGATTCTAACGGGATGCAACAATGTATATCTAAATGAAACGGTATTTTCTTCCAGTACACGTGCATATACTATGTATGTATTATGACACAATTGAGCCGCGACACGACAAAACCAACAAAGTGGTTGTGCGCCTTGCGCAGTCTCAGATCATCATAGGCATCTGCCCAGTCTGGTTAGAGTCTTCGCTGCAGAGAGGTAGCTTAGACCCTTAGCTACTCTTTAAGCACTTAGCTGACTAGGCAGTTGCCCAGGCTGATGTAAGTCTGCGCTCGGCACACAAGCACTTTGTTCGTTTTCTTGCGTCGCGGCTCAATTATGTAATTTCCATTATGTAGGGGTATTGGCACTAACGGGCCATGAGATACCAGGAGACGTGTATGTCTGGACCGCTGTCTTCGTATTACCCATCAACTCTGCCCTAAACCCGTTCTTGTACACGTTGTCAGCTATACTTGGCAAAAAGGTAACAACTGTTATTACTTGATTTGCAATTGACAATTTAGGCAATTATTAGAATAAGCAGTAATTAAAGTTACTTGCACCGAAAACACTTAAGACGAATGGGTACATTTTCAGGGGAAGCAACTCTACGCATTTTTCATTACAGTTTGGATCAACTCTAAAAGGAAAGAATTTGCTCCTCTACACACAAATTATTTCCTTTAAAAGTAGACAATTTTGGAAGGGCTACGTCACCCAGGAAGCGGGTAGTCACAAAACTGTCATCAGTTGAAGATGGCTGAAAAACATGAATGTGTATTCGTGCACATTAAGATATTGATTATTATTCTCAGAAATGACAGACAAGCATCAAGTACCTGTTTTGCGTAATAACCCGAACCTTTGGGACATGCGTGTCTCAGAAAAGCCCAGTTACTCCACAGTTGGCCATTCCGACCGCATTTTAACATAAGACCAGGTGATTTGTGTTTGATTATTGTTCCAATATTTAAGTAGATATTGTAAGATTAGTTCTTTAACACTTTAGGCACCACGGACAAAATTATTAGAATTGGCAAACAACGTAGATACGTCATAATGAGCCGCCTCATCTAGATCTTCACTGTTTGACCTCTAGTCCTTGAATTCTCAATATGATATAACTTGGACAAGGATTTTTTTAATTTTGCTGGCGTAAATTTAGTCATCTGCTTTTTTGCGTTTAAACAGTTTAACGTTTGCATCTCATAGTTGCATGAATGCGTATTTATTTACAGAAGTTCGCACCAGACACTGCGGAACAGTCGAGGAAAAGGACCTATACGAAAGGTACATTTCTGTATAATTTATCAAACATTCATTTGTAAAAAAAAAATAGATGAATTGATTCGTGAAATGGAATTTTAAATTTTTCCTGTATTTCTGGGTAAGTTATGGCCTACGGATGAAAAGGACGAAAGGCTTAAAAAGAATTAAAACATTAGTTGAATCATGGGTTCAAATCATGGTTGCAATACGCTTTGGATGAAAAACCAAATAAAAATTAAACTCTCTGGTTACATAATTATTGTTTTTTTTTATTGTTTTCATGCCACACCCGACACATTCACTAAGTGTAAACAATAATGATAAAAGATAGACACAAAAATAACACTGTTATGATTATAATGGTAATAATTTTAGCATTTCCGTTTTCCATTCATAGAATTCTCTAACATTTTGAACATTGAAACCTATTAAATGTTATTATAGTAGACTGGGTTACGAGAATTGAAACAGAACAGAACCGGGAAATATGAGTTTACGATATTTGTGTTTGAAAGTTAATAGATCTACGATAATATACACAAACACCTTTTGAAAACTTGAAATCTTAATGAAGAAAATATATTTATATAAACTTGAATGAAGAAAAATGTATAAACTTGTATTTATTTTATAGAGCATATCGATGAATACCTGAAACTTTGGAAAAGGCGATGTTTTATAAAAGTCAGCAAACGTTTCGAAGGATACGTTACGCTTAGCTGTATGCAACAGAATGAGTTTATAAGTCGCAGAGCCTGTCTCCAGATTGCCAGAGGGGTGATGAGATGTTTGTATGGCCTTCATGCTCGGGGCTTGTTGCAGCACAATCTTGCTGCAGAAGACGTCTTCATCAGGAAGGGTAAGAAGGTAAGCACATGGCGTGTTCGGCATAACTTCGTGGGTAAACTCGAGCAATCCACAAGTAATACCTGGCTCGGGCCACGCGAAGATGTGTATACTATAAGTATCTTTCATGGGTATGAGGTGTGGATAGAAAAATCCGTCACGAGAGTCACTGTTCGGCATCACGAGGCTTGCCGAGTGATGCCGAACAGTGATCCCGAGTGACGGATTTTCCTATCCGCACCTCATACCCATGATAGATACTTTTTCTTGCACACCACGTTTTGTATTATCTTTAGAGCTTGTTAAAATGCGTGATTTTAGTAACTAAGCCTCAGAGGTTTCTATTTGATTTGAAAAGAAGGGGCCGCTTTCAACGACCGCCATTCGGTTCTTTACGTCAACGTCTGGCACGCATAAAATGACGTCATTTTGCCGTCTTCGTGACGTAAGCATCTAAAAAGCCAACGTCACTTGACGACGCAGAATACGTGACCTCCATTACAACCAATGCATTGATTGCTCGTGATTTTTATCCGGTCCTGGTTGAGATAACATGTGTGAGATAACATTTGTAGGCACATGTGGAGCACGCGGATATCCTTATCTGTTGTGTAAGAAAAACATATCTTCGAGTAGCCCGAGAAATACCTGGCTCGCATAGAAAACCTCAGATATAAAAACTATAAACAGTTCCTCTCGCGAAAATAGAGGCTATTTCATGAAGTACATATCAGTTGATAGTTATCAAAGAACACTATTGCTATAAGACATATATTAATCACCTCTTTCATTATTTGTAAATGCAGCATCCATAACCATAGGTGGACGTTATTCGAACGTATTGACGATAGATTATTTCGCTTATTTACCCATGACGTTACAAAACATAATATAACGTGGATCATCTAATCTTCATTTGCTGATTAGATCAGTTGGTCTGAAATTCTTTAACGAAAAAATGGCATAAAAAGAGTCCAGGGACGAGTCGCTCAAAATTAACTCCGTTGGTTAAGAAGACCTTACAGTTTCAACAAAAAAGGATGAAGAGCGTAAGCAGTGCAAAAGCTCCTCACATTTTAGAAACGTATATTACTACAATTCGTCCCTTTAAAAGCAACTCCCTATTAGAAGGGAAGTTTATATATCTTTACACAATTTCTTTTTAGGGATCTGTATTTGTGGCACTAAACTGTCACCCACGCCTGATAAATAAGCCGATAGAAAAAGCTGCGAATATAGAAACGTTTGGCTATCTTGTTTCAAGGCTTCTACAGATCTGTGAGTTACAGGATTGATGGAGTTACTGAAGAGATCTGCAAGTAACAGGATTAATCGAGTTGCAGAACGAATTCGTTAAATAGGTTAACTTGGATACACTCTCAAGTTTGTTTGCAAATTGTTACAAGGGGTAAAAACTTTTGTGCCATCCTCTATGCTCTCTGGACGACAAATCTCTAAATAAATCAAACAATGCGCTTGAGGAAAAGAATCTGGCCCTTATGTGGGCAAGTTCATTTCTTTAAAAATCAGGGGCCGCATTTATAAAACGACTCGAATGGTTTTATGCTGTTGCTAAGGCTTAATTTCTTTGCAGGATATTCCCTACAACTATGAAATTAGCTCTGGAGGAACGGTCTGAAAAAAAAAGTTCCTCCAGAGCAAATTTCATAGTTGTAGGAAATCTCCTTTATAGAAATTCAGCCTTAGCAACAGCATAGCAACGACTTAAGTGGTTTTATAAATACGACCCCAGGTTTCTAACCTTCTGGTACATATTATTTATATATCTGTGCAAACTGAAATGTCTTAAGCTTACAAAATAACCAATGCGTACATTGGTATAAGACGGGTAGATTATGTGATTGACTGCTCTGAGATGTTACCATTCTGATGGCAAAAGAAATTGGAGTCAAATTCTTGGCAGAATTATTTCTCTGAAAGTGCAATTATTATTCTTAAAAGCTTATGAATACTGTAAAAACAGAATTTTAGTAATGTAAAAGTATCGAATTGTTAAAGGAAACATTCGCCAAGTGTTGAAGGTGTTATTTTCATTTTTAGTTCGCTTGAACGAAGTTCAGGAAGAGCTATTGCACTACCCCCGGCGTCGGCTTCAGCGGCGGCGTTGGCGTTGGCGGCGGCGTCGGCATTAGCAAAATGTTAAAGTTTTACGTTAAAGTTTTTGATGTGATGGGCAAGGCGCTGTCAGGCAAATTATCCTGTCCCTGTGACAGGTCTTGTTTCCCTTCTTTTTTATTTTATTGATCCATTTCTTCATTTATTTTTTTATCTTTTTTATTTTTTATTTATCTTATTCATTTATCTATTTATTCATTTAATTTTGTTTTTAATAATAAAGGCCGTTAGCAGCCGTTGATACTTTTATATTTGCATAACTCGTTCGTTGCGATTATTCCCAGTTTACACTATACAGTGACTTGAATCTCGATCTGCAAAGAGTGAACGCTCAAACCAGTCTGTGAATACTTGTAGTCAAGCTGGAGCTTTCATTTTATGCCTATAGGTATTGTAGGAACAATACACATCGTGTGCGAACAGCAAAGACTCGGATCAGACTGGGCGGATGCCCAGGCTGGTTCGAGTCTTTGCTTGTTGCATAAGCTTAAAGCACAATTTTGCGTTTCGCGATTTGCTTATAATACTGCTATTGAAATGCGAGCTGGTGGCCTGGTCGCTGTCTTCTGCTGGAGTTCTCCTTTTACTTATTCATTCATTTTATTGTCGTTGTTTTTGTTCTCGTATGTCGTTTACAAATTGCTGAACTTCCGAGTTTTGTGGTTATATCAGTCGTATAACTTACTTGATGTTGCTTGTGAATTTTATTGTTTGTTTGTTTTTAAATTTAAAAATTTTAATTCGAATTTTATGGTTCTGTTTGCAAAAACTATTACAAATGAAATCAGAAAAATGCTAACAGTATTTTAAACGCCCCATGGGCCGATGCAGCTTCCGGAAGAAGGGTGTTATTTTTGCCCTGAATTGTCACAAATCAGACACTCGCATACGTGTGTCATATCAGTTCCAATCATGCTTCATATAAGCACTATTAGGTGATTTAAATCGTGTTGGATCAAAGCTGCAGTTTGTCACCACTAAAATTGCGAACAGTCACAAAATACCTCTTAGACCATGATGAGGTAAACATACCACAACCTATAAACAACAATATCTGAGAATTTTTTACCTAGATTTCGCATGTAAGTCAGTGTTCAAATATTTTTGGACAAAATATCTTGTTTTTACTCATTGTTTTATTGTTTTAATGTTGAGCGTTTTGATTCAAAGATGAATACTGACTGATACTGATCAGTTCAAAGATAAGATGGTAATTTGTTGAGCATTCAATGTTGTCAATCTTTAAATATTATTGTTTTTTTTTTTTTTTTATTAAATTTACAAATTGATGCGTCGAGTGGTTATTAATTTTAAAGTTATATTGTCTGCAACTTTTAATCATTGTGATAATTTTTAAACATTCATTTTTACCTTTTGTAAAAGTTGAGCAAGAGTAGGTTTTTATCAAATCTGTTCATTACCCCTGCAAAATGCATGAAAATACGATAACCTTGGTGGACACAGGAACCTTTAGCTTCAGGTTTGTTAATATATGAGTGTCCCATAGCCATCTGGGCTCAATTATTGAATTCATGAAAATTTGAACTTTAATTCCCAAAATAAATTGCTGAAAACTGCAGACCATACAGCTTTGAATTATTTACTATGTGTTGTTCTTGGTAATTCATTTAACATTTTTTCTTCCATTTTAATGGATTTGTTGGCAAATGAACGGGGATCGACAGGCTTTCTTTGCATGGGTAAGATGCTACTTACTTGTTTGTAAGATGTAGTTAAAAAGTTTCCTGTTAATTGTTTCAGTTTTCGTACCCTGGTCTCGAGAATTGAAACAAAAACACCAGCTGATTTGGTAAATAATATCTCACAAACAAGTTAGTCAATATCCAATTGTTAAATATAGCTTAAATAGTAAATACGACTAAACAAACAAAGTGGTATGTGCGCCCAGCGAAAACTCAGATCAGCCTCTGTGCATCAGTACAGTCGCATCAGCGTTTCTCCTGTGTGCTGAATGGGTAGCTAAGAGTCTTAGCTAGCGCCATGCAGACAGCGAAGCCTCTGATCAGACTGGGCGGATGCCCAGGCTGATCTGGGTCTTCGCTGGGCGCACATGCCAATTTGTTGGTTTTTTGTCGTGTCGCGGCTCAATTATACTTATACGTGTATGACATGAAGCTGTAGTGAAGAATAATTTTGTGTTTTCCCGAACACCTTTATCTTTTATTTTATTTCGTCCTGAAATGTCCAAGAACTGTTTAGCTAGAGAAAACAGGTGATATGTGCAAGTACAAATATTTCTTGGTTGAAGCATATTTTATTGTAAGTATTTTCTTGCTACATGCGTATTTCACAAATGCACTAACAGTAGATTTTTGTCCTTTTATTTCTAACCAATGCTTGCTCTGTTTTTTCCCTTCTGACTCAAAGATTGTTTGTAATACTATTTTTAGCTCAGCCACTTGAATGTACTGTTTCAGTTATTTTCATTTTGCTTATTCTAATCCCCACGAAGAAAAACTTAGAGCTGGTTGTAAAATGCCAGCGTGTGCTTAGTATTTACTTAAGATAAATGTGATAAATACAGCTGCTATTTTTGGATTTATATTCTATTTCAAATTCAAATATAAAATGTCAAAACAATTACATCGGTAAAGCTGTTTCTCTCACGATGACACTTGCGGTTAAGTTTCTGACTCAATACAATGTAAATCATGCTAAGTCTATTTAACTTGCTAAAAATATACGGCGGCACTTCTGTGATCACAATTTTTGAAGGTAAAGAAGTTTGTTGAAATACAAGTAGAACATAAGATGAATGATACAATGGACACTGGGGTGTACTGCATTATTTTATGGAAAAATATATAATAACTCTTCGCATGCGCCAGTGTTGACTAACCGTCTTTTCTTTCATAAAAGCCGTAAAGGATGGTCAAAAAACGGGACCAAATAGTATTCAATGTGATGACTGAGCTTTGCAGAATACTTATTGAGTCCGAAGGCATGGATTTTCAGACTCACCAGAAATGATCACGAGATTGCCTAACTTGTGGACTGCTAACTTTCAGAACACAATGTCAACTCTCCATACTTACAACAGCTTTGATGCTTTGAATTCAAAAACATACCAACTTCAACCCGTGCTAAAGCAGACAGTCATCTCCCATGAAGCTAAACAGAAATTGCCTCAGCAGTTAAAAATTTTGAATATAAATCAAGTCCATTCTAAACAAAGTGATTATACCCCATATAGGGCTGATAGACTGACTAAGACTTCACGAAGTGGTGGTATTTTCATATTGGTCAGAAGTAGCTTGGATTGTGCTGAGCATTCCAGTTCAGATCGTAATGTTAAATTATCTGGGTTAAACTTGAAACTCTTGGATCTCAACCTTTATATACAGCTGCCCGCTATATTCCAAAGGAGGATTATCCAGACAGTTTGGATCAACTGAGCTTTCCATTAGACTTGACTGCTGATCAGAAAGGTACCATCCTGGTTCTAGGTGACTTTAACCTACCAAATTTTCCTGGACAGACTGTGAGCCATCAATTAGGCCAAAATGTACATGTGGGGCAGTTTATGAAAATCTTTTGGACATCCTGGATTGTTCACCTTGTTCAAATTGTTATAGACAGAGATAAGATTTATATTAAGGACTAACTTCTACAGTGTTACTATAGACGGAAACTCGGCGCCAGGTGTGTGCAGCTATGATTATGTACCGCTGAGCCACTTGGTGAATGTCTTTACAAGAATTGAAACAGAACAGAACAGTGTCATTCTGTCTCTTGATCATATAGTGTCAACACCTCAAGTCAGCCAATGGAATTATTATTGTTATTTCTGACCCACTTATTGGTTGACTAAATTTCCACACCTTTACCTGTACAGGTAACATTGCTATGAGCTGGGATCAGAACCCATGACAGAGAAGTACTGTCTTTAACAAGCCAACAAGACAAGATCATGTGCTTGATCTGTCCCTTACGAGTCACCCCACCCCTCTGACTCAGGTGTTTTGTTTACCTGGTCTTCGCAACCATGATATATTAGTCGTTGAAAAGTTTGTATTAACCAGGGGTTGAAATGTAATGACAAATACGTAATGTGTCCAAAATTTATTCTTCAATATAAGACGGTACTTTAGAGATCAGTATCTTTAAATAACGAATAACAAGAGTCAATTTGTAATTTTGTAAATACAAGTATTGAATAATATTTTTTATAGGAGGGGTGTCTATAAGGCTGTTTTCATGGCCACAACTGATTTTCTTTAAACTTTGTAAACTCAGACTACTATGTGTTGGCTGTAAGTCATGCAATATTAAATCAATTGGTGACAGTTTCTTTGGTGTGTACAAGATGAAAGTGGGTGGGGTATTTCTGACCCAAAGAGGGTTCTGTTAATAAAATACTAATACTTTTATTGCAGCTTAGAACTGGAAGTCTACCATTTCATGAATCCTTATGCAATGCCAGATATGACAAATGATTATAATACTTTTTGTGAAATTTCTACATGCAGTACGTTTATACTCACTTGTATGACATACCTAAATTTTAGCCTTTTTTATTCTCCAACTTTACGCAAAACCACAACAGCTTTTTACACTCAAAGCTATTCCAGTGATATTTTGCAGTTATACAGTATATTAGATGGTTGTTCCAAAATTATGCCGATAATTTTCTACAATGAATATTTTCAGAGTTATCTTCCCTTAAAACTGCTTTTTTATTTTATTTTAATTATTACTCAGTTTTTATATACCGCCACACATAAGTGGCAGGATATGATGTTTCCAAGCTGGTTATCCCCCGCCGAAGGCGGAGGGATATAGGTTTCTCCATGTCCGTCCGTCCGTCCGTCCATCCTTCCGTCCGTCTGTCCGTCCGGATGTGCGTCCGGAGCCATAACTAAGTAACCACTGGACGGAATTTCATGAAACTTAAAATAAGTATATATCTCGATAACCCGCTGATGCACGTCAAGTTTCATTGGACTGGCTTTAGTAATGCATGAGTTATTGCCCTTGAATTGTTTTAAAAACAATAAAAAGAACCATAACTAAGTAACCACTGGACAGAATTTCATGAAACTTAAAATAAATATATAACACTATAATCCGCTGATGCATGTCACGTTTCATTAGACTGGCTTCAGGAATGCATGAGTTATTGCCCTTGAATTGACCTAAAATCAGTAAAATGAGCCATCCGGATGTCCGTCCGGAGCCATAACTAAGTAACCACTGGACGGAATTTCATGAAACTTAAAATAAGTATATATCTCGATAACCCGCTGATGCACCTCAAGTTTCATTGGACTGGCTTCAGTAATGCATGAGTTATTGCCCTTGAATTGTTTTAAAATCAATAAAAAGAACCATAACTAAGTAACCACTGGACAGAATTTCATGAAACTTAAAATAAATATATAACACTATAATCCGCTGATGCATGTCACGTTTCATCAGACTGGCTTCAGGAATGCATGAGTTATTGCCCTTGAATTGACTTAAAATCAGTAAAATGAGCCGTAACTAAGTAACCAATTACCAAAATTTCATGAAACTTAAACTTAATATGTATTGCCATAAGGTGGTTATGCACATAAAGTTTCATCAGAATGGCATCAGAAGTTCAGAATTACTGCCCTTGAATCAATTTGAAATTGACACATTTAGCCATAACTAAGTAATCAGTGAAAAAAATTCTATGAAACTTTTACCAAATACCCATCACCATAACGCATTGATGCAGCTTACGGTAGCTTACGTTTTGTCGAAATCGCTTCAGTTAGCAATGAGTTATTGCCCTTGACTCGGTTTAAAATCAACAAATTGTGTCATAACTAAGTAACCAATGAATGGAATTTCTTCAAACTTAAAATAATTTTGTATTGTCTTGACAGAGCAGTGCACATTAACTTTGATCATAATTACATCAGTAGTGCATGATTTAATGCCCTTAAATTGATTTAAAATCTACAAATTAGCCATAACCTAGATACTGGACTGAACAAAATTTCTTGAAACTGAATTAAAAATGTATCATTATAGTGAAGTGATATTGAGGCAAGTGTTTAAGAACAACTTTAGCTTATGTCTCACTTATGCCAGAGTAATAGTCCTTGATTTGATTTACGTTCCACAAGTTCAGTCCAGTGAACAAAATTATATGAAACTTTTAAGTAAACCATAATAAACGAGTCAGGGCCACTTCGGCGGGGGATATAAATTCACCGAATTTGCTTGTTGTTCATGTGTCTGTCCATCTGACCATCTGTCTCTCTGACTAGCTGCCTATCTTTCCATCTGTCTGTCTGTTCTTTCATCCATGAACACTTCGTTGCTTTTCGATAACTTGAGTATTTTGATGTTTTTTTTAAACTTGGCATGTGCATTGGTCTTGGGAATAGCTGGCTTGGGATTGGGCGAATTTCGATATCTCCTGACAGAATTATTGCCCTTGTCAGTGTCTAAAACGTGGATTATTGTCTGTAATACCTTTACACTTTGAAATTTTTTGATGAAATTTCACGGAAATGATTGAAGTAATATATCCTTTCTGTAACAAGCAAAATTTTGTCTACCAGGGTAATCTGCCCCTGCCTTGGGGATATATACATGTATAAAATCATGAAAATGTTTACAAAGTCAGGGTTGAGTGTGATTTTCCTGAAACTTGCAACAACTTATCTAAACAGTACTCGCTTCCTGTCAAGATCAAAATTTTGTCCCCAGCGGTTATTTGCCCTTCGCATAGGGCCATTTACATGCATAAAATCATGCAAAAACTATATGAAATCAAATTTTTGGTATATCTTTATGAAATTTCACAGAACTGAAATAATTAACATAAGCTTTCTTTGACAACCAGAATTTAGTTAAACAGTGTTATCTGCCCCTGCCTCTGGGATGTACACATTTATAAGATCATGTACAAATCTATATAAAATCAGCGTTGAAAGAGATTTTCTTGAAACTTGCAGCAAATTATAAGTAATATAAGCTTCTTTAGGATCAAAATGTTTTCTTGATGAATTATCTAACCCTGACACAGTGCTATATACAATGTACTTGTATCAAATCATGAAAAAAAATCTATATAAATCAGAATCGAAAAGGATTATTATAAAATAAGTGAAAAACTGTCAGAACAATAATAGCTTCTAGAGATGGTTATATTTTTATCACAAGGTGGTTATCTGCCCAAGTCCCGGAGTTATATACATGTATGAAATCATGAAAAACATCTATTAAAGGTTTGCAGTGACGGGGTTTACGTCGCTGAGTCATTTACAATACATTTAATTATTTCCTATTTCTCCAAATTTGGTCAATTTTAAACAAAGTCATCAAGCTATGATATCTTAATGATTCTAACTGAATTCTGAGCATTCTAAATTAATTATTGCTTTCAAACCATAGTTAACATATTTGAAAATAACAAGTACTCTTTAAAAATTAATCATATAATTTTATTTTATGATTATGTTACTTTACTCTCTACCGACTTTATCACTTATCATTTTCAGATCATTGCTCTTACTGTTTGTTCTCCTCTTCTCTCCACTTCTATGCCTGGAATTTAAATGCAGACAGGACATAAACTTGTACCCTTTAGGGCCTTGTTTCAAATTGCAGAGAATCAATTAACTCATTTCAGAGCATTTGCAAAATTTGCATCGAATGAGTTCCCTGCTTTAACAACGTCATCATCTTTAGATTCTACATTTTATACTGACAATTTACTTCAAAATGTTCATCTATTAGAGTAAGCTTGTTTTAGCTGATAAAACTAATGCCCACTGTCAAATGTATTTGCTTATTGTCACAGAATTGTATCATGTTCTTCCCATTGTCTCTTCCTATTACACATACTCTAAGTAACGTATTTTGCAGCTTGTAAAGACCCAAGACAAGTGCACATGCCAAGTTTGAAGAAAATCCATTAAAAATAGTCAAGTTATCGAAATGAAACGAAGTCTCACGGATAGACATATTGACGTACGGTCAAACAGACAGGCAGATAAATGTACGTTCAACAGCTGAACAAAAAGACAAACAGCAGAAAAAAAAACAAGAGCAAGTGTGCAGGGGCTCACGTTTACCCCCGACCAGTGCCACCGCTTAATGAAAGCTAACTTTTAACACAAAAGTTAAATGCAAATATTAAATGAACAAATTCAAAGTCTTGGATCAGCAGCAGCATCCATGTAAAGTAAACTAGACTATAAAACAAAATTAGTCATGTATCACTAGACTCCATTTTAATATATTAGAACAAGCAAAAAATACAACAAATGACTGAGTCCTAGTTATTGACCCCTGGCCCCACTCATGAGCCTGACCCTGAAGTCCCTATCAAAAGTAGTGCTATAGAGATATCATGAATAAAATATAGAAGAAATTTGCGATGCATTTACAGAGATATATGCAATCAAAAAGGTTTACCCCAAACTTTGACATGATGAAAAGGCCTAAATCCTAATTATTGACCCTAGGCCCCACCCAGGGACCTGATCCAGGGGCACAGACTCTTCACATCAAAGGTAATACTCAAGACATTTCATGGGCCAAATATGAAAAGAATCTGACATGTGGTTACAGAAATATGAACAATTAAAAAAGGTTTAGCACAAAACTTTGACATAATGAAAATGCCTAACCCCTGAGCTCCCCACAGGGGCCTGACCCAGGCGCCTTGCTATTTCAGATCAAAGGTAAAGCTGTAGAGATATAATAAACTAAATATGAAGAGAATCTAATATAAGGTTACAGAAATATGTGCAATCACAAAAGGTTCTATGCAAAACTTTGACGTAAAGATGACGAACGGACAGACGACCAGACGGACGGACGATTGGACGAACAGACGGAATGACAAAAACTATATATCCTCTGACATACTTAGTATGTCGGGGGTATAAATATTCCGCCACTTACATGTGGCGGGGTATAAAATCTGAGTAATAATTTTGAAAAAAAAAAAAAAAAAAAAAAAACGGTTTTAAGGAAAGATAACTCAAAATATATCCATAGTTGAAAATTATCGGCACAATTTTGGAACGACCATCTAATATACTGTATAACTGCAAAAATCGTTAGAATAGCTTTGAGTGTAAAAAGCTGTTGTGGTTTTGCGTAAAGTTGGAGAATAAAAAATGGCTAAAATTTAGGTATGTCATACAAGTTAGTATAAACGCACTGCATGTAGAAATTTCACAAAAGTATCATAGTCATTTGCTATATCTGGCATTGCATAAGGAGTCATGAAATGGTAGACTTCCAGTTCTAAGCAGCAATAAAAATATTAGCATTTTCGTAACAGAACCCACTTCGGGTCAGAATTACCCCACCCACTTTCATCTTGTACACACCAAAGAAACCTTCACCAATTGATTTAAGGTTCTGCAGTACACTTCGGCCATTTTGGACCATATTTCTGCATAATATCACATCTAATCACAGCCCAAATAAAGCAATTTTTTGAAATTAAAGTGGTTCTGTCTCCTACATATAATGAAACTGTATCTCTAAATGTACAGAATGCTATTGTAAAAGGTACCTTTGAAGAGTTCTCATTTTTTTCGTTTTTCTCTCACATGGTCAAAATTTGTCTAAGTCCATTTTATACAAGAAAGTGTTGATATTATACCCGTGATGTCACATGATATTATTCAAGCATTACTGAGTTTGTCCTCCTGAACACACTGTTCACCCAGATGCAACAAGTTGGTGCCCATGCCAAAACATGCTCATATAAGTTTATGGGAAAATGCACTTTTTGAAATGCATGCTACTATTATTTGTCTGTGTATTGTTACCGAAGTGCTAGGAATTTGCCATCAGTGTTGAAGGCAGCAAGTTCCAGCAGCTAAGCCTGGGCAAGTAATTGAAACTGTGGGGGCTTCGAGCCTAATGTGAAGCCATATATCAGTTATGAATCATTCTTTCTATTCTGTAATGTTAACAATTCAATATAATGATTAAAACGTCCATCTCTGTGATTTACTTGTCTTTTAAAAATCATGTTATAACAAGTGATAAACAGCCTAGACTTCTCATTTGCTCCTTACTTGGAGCCCTTTACTTCATTTGTTTGGCTGGGCACTCCTTTTCTCAGAGAATAGTCCACTCTTGATATCTGAAAGTCAAAGTTCATCTCAAGCTACTGGTAGCTCAAAGTCAATTTTCTGATCCCGGAAAATTTATTTTGAGATACCAGTACTTTATAATAACAGGAGATGAAATATGTCCAAACCATTTTCTTTGATTTAAGAGGGTACTTTGAAATATCAGTGTTTGAGATAACAAGAGTTAACTTAACTATATCGTAAAAACTGCATTATCGTAAAAACTGCATTATGGGACATCTACGTTTTCTCAAGATAGCTGTAAGCGACTCTTATTTCAACATCCTACTGAAAACCCTGGAGGGATTTTCTTTCTGTTCACAGGGGCCGAAAATGCCGAGCCCTATTGTTGATGGAAATATCATTAAAATCATGCAGAATTGACAATGTTTAAAAAACCCAAGGTTTGGGAAAAAGCCAACATTCTCAAAGTACTTGGAAAAGCTCTGGCACATACATCTTAATCTTGTCATGCATTTTGCAATTTATATCCTATTGTATTTCTTCCAATAAATCAGCCGGGCCGGGTAGCACAATCGGTAGGGCACCTGACTCGTAAGTCAGAGGTCCTGGGTTCGAATCCCGGTCTGGCCACATACTTTTTCCTTCCGCTGATTCAAGAAGGGCAGTTGTCAGTTACTGGCGAAAGTATGTGCACTTAGTACTGGTTAACCGCTTAGGAGGTCTAAGCCTGCCCAGGAATAGTGTGGTTAGGTTAACTGACCGTCCCAACATGCCCTTAGTTGTTTACCGTGGACGTTAAGCATCAAATCAATCAAATCCAATAAATCTCTCTAACAAACACTCCTTCCCTTATTTTTCTGTAAAGATTGACAAAATAACAAAGAGATTGGCTCCAGAACACCATTTTTATTCATTGACATATTTTTGCACCTACTGCAAGAACAGCAGAGCCTTGTCCCAACATTGGCCAGTATCAGCAGTACTCCCCAGTGCTAAAGGCTGTCTTGGCATCTTCGCCCTCCCATTTATCTCCAAGTGTTAGAATTAATACTATATTTGTGACATGAAATTAAAACTGCCCATAGAATGAATGTTTTCATATATTCTCCCCTATTTCAATTGTTCTGTGTACAACTGGATATCCGGAGTGTTTGACAGCTATGCTGTGATACATATATTTGCTTGTAGACATTTAAAGCCTTGCATTTGTGATATTGAGTCAGAAACTTGATTCATGAAAAATCTCATGCTATAATTTAGATACAGAGTTTAAAAAATAAATTTCACAAACATGTGGCTGAAACAGAATATGTTAGTATGATGCATCTAAATCCATTTGATAAGACAGTTATAGATTTTTTGGATTGTTTTTGAAGAGAATCCCCCCCCCCCTTCCCTCCCCCATTCTTGAAGCTGAAAAAAAATAGTGATATCACTCATTCAATGTCACATCAACGTATACATTTATACAGTCAGAGAAGGGCTGCAACAGGCAAAATTATGCAGCCATTAAAACGATGGTAATACCATTTTAGCTACCTATACAAAGTGGCTGTTGACCGAGAACACGGTAGCAAAAATTACCAGTAACGATGAACGATACTATTGTTAGTGGCTGTCGACCGAGCTGAAAGTGCTGTTGATTATCTTTGTCTAAGTCCATTTTATACAAGAAAGTGTTGATATTATACCCGTGATGTCACATGATATTATTCAAGCATTACTGAGTTTGTCCTCCTGAACACACTGTTCACCCAGATGCAACAAGTTGGTGCCCATGCCAAAACATGCTCATATAAGTTTATGGGAAAATGCACTTTTTGAAATGCATGCTACTATTATTTGTCTGTGTATTGTTACCGAAGTGCTAGGAATTTGCCATCAGTGTTGAAGGCAGCAAGTTCCAGCAGCTAAGCCTGGGCAAGTAATTGAAACTGTGGGGGCTTCGAGCCTAATGTGAAGCCATATATCAGTTATGAATCATTCTTTCTATTCTGTAATGTTAACAATTCAATATAATGATTAAAACGTCCATCTCTGTGATTTACTTGTCTTTTAAAAATCATGTTATAACAAGTGATAAACAGCCTAGACTTCTCATTTGCTCCTTACTTGGAGCCCTTTACTTCATTTGTTTGGCTGGGCACTCCTTTTCTCAGAGAATAGTCCACTCTTGATATCTGAAAGTCAAAGTTCATCTCAAGCTACTGGTAGCTCAAAGTCAATTTTCTGATCCCGGAAAATTTATTTTGAGATACCAGTACTTTATAATAACAGGAGATGAAATATGTCCAAACCATTTTCTTTGATTTAAGAGGGTACTTTGAAATATCAGTGTTTGAGATAACAAGAGTTAACTTAACTATATCGTAAAAACTGCATTATCGTAAAAACTGCATTATGGGACATCTACGTTTTCTCAAGATAGCTGTAAGCGACTCTTATTTCAACATCCTACTGAAAACCCTGGAGGGATTTTCTTTCTGTTCACAGGGGCCGAAAATGCCGAGCCCTATTGTTGATGGAAATATCATTAAAATCATGCAGAATTGACAATGTTTAAAAAAACCAAGGTTTGGGAAAAAGCCAACATTCTCAAAGTACTTGGAAAAGCTCTGGCACATACATCTTAATCTTGTCATGCATTTTGCAATTTATATCCTATTGTATTTCTTCCAATAAATCAGCCGGGCCGGGTAGCGCAATCGGTAGGGCACCTGACTCGTAAGTCAGAGGTCCTGGGTTCGAATCCCGGTCTGGCCACATACTTTCGTTTCTCCTTCCGCTGATTCAAGAAGGGCAGTTGTCAGTTACTGGCGAAAGTATGTGCACTTAGTACTGGTTAACCGCTTAGGAGGTCTAAGCCTGCCCAGGAATAGTGTGGTTAGGTTAACTGACCGTCCCAACATGCCCTTAGTTGTTTACCGTGGACGTTAAGCATCAAATCAATCAAATCCAATAAATCTCTCTAACAAACACTCCTTCCCTTATTTTTCTGTAAAGATTGACAAAATAACAAAGAGATTGGCTCCAGAACACCATTTTTATTCATTGACATATTTTTGCACCTACTGCAAGAACAGCAGAGCCTTGTCCCAACATTGGCCAGTATCAGCAGTACTCCCCAGTGCTAAAGGCTGTCTTGGCATCTTCGCCCTCCCATTTATCTCCAAGTGTTAGAATTAATACTATATTTGTGACATGAAATTAAAACTGCCCATAGAATGAATGTTTTCATATATTCTCCCCTATTTCAATTGTTCTGTGTACAACTGGATATCCGGAGTGTTTGACAGCTATGCTGTGATACATATATTTGCTTGTAGACATTTAAAGCCTTGCATTTGTGATATTGAGTCAGAAACTTGATTCATGAAAAATCTCATGCTATAATTTAGATACAGAGTTTAAAAAATAAATTTCACAAACATGTGGCTGAAACAGAATATGTTAGTATGATGCATCTAAATCCATTTGATAAGACAGTTATAGATTTTTTGGATTGTTTTTGAAGAGAATCCCCCCCCCCCTTCCCTCCCCCATTCTTGAAGCTGAAAAAAAATAGTGATATCACTCATTCAATGTCACATCAACGTATACATTTATACAGTCAGAGAAGGGCTGCAACAGGCAAAATTATGCAGCCATTAAAACGATGGTAATACCATTTTAGCTACCTATACAAAGTGGCTGTTGACCGAGAACACGGTAGCAAAAATTACCAGTAACGATGAACGATACTATTGTTAGTGGCTGTCGACCGAGCTGAAAGTGCTGTTGATTATCTTTGTCTAAGTCCATTTTATACAAGAAAGTGTTGATATTATACCCGTGATGTCACATGATATTATTCAAGCATTACTGAGTTTGTCCTCCTGAACACACTGTTCACCCAGATGCAACAAGTTGGTGCCCATGCCAAAACATGCTCATATAAGTTTATGGGAAAATGCACTTTTTGAAATGCATGCTACTATTATTTGTCTGTGTATTGTTACCGAAGTGCTAGGAATTTGCCATCAGTGTTGAAGGCAGCAAGTTCCAGCAGCTAAGCCTGGGCAAGTAATTGAAACTGTGGGGGCTTCGAGCCTAATGTGAAGCCATATATCAGTTATGAATCATTCTTTCTATTCTGTAATGTTAACAATTCAATATAATGATTAAAACGTCCATCTCTGTGATTTACTTGTCTTTTAAAAATCATGTTATAACAAGTGATAAACAGCCTAGACTTCTCATTTGCTCCTTACTTGGAGCCCTTTACTTCATTTGTTTGGCTGGGCACTCCTTTTCTCAGAGAATAGTCCACTCTTGATATCTGAAAGTCAAAGTTCATCTCAAGCTACTGGTAGCTCAAAGTCAATTTTCTGATCCCGGAAAATTTATTTTGAGATACCAGTACTTTATAATAACAGGAGATGAAATATGTCCAAACCATTTTCTTTGATTTAAGAGGGTACTTTGAAATATCAGTGTTTGAGATAACAAGAGTTAACTTAACTATATCGTAAAAACTGCATTATCGTAAAAACTGCATTATGGGACATCTACGTTTTCTCAAGATAGCTGTAAGCGACTCTTATTTCAACATCCTACTGAAAACCCTGGAGGGATTTTCTTTCTGTTCACAGGGGCCGAAAATGCCGAGCCCTATTGTTGATGGAAATATCATTAAAATCATGCAGAATTGACAATGTTTAAAAAACCCAAGGTTTGGGAAAAAGCCAACATTCTCAAAGTACTTGGAAAAGCTCTGGCACATACATCTTAATCTTGTCATGCATTTTGCAATTTATATCCTATTGTATTTCTTCCAATAAATCAGCCGGGCCGGGTAGCGCAATCGGTAGGGCACCTGACTCGTAAGTCAGAGGTCCTGGGTTCGAATCCCGGTCTGGCCACATACTTTCGTTTCTCCTTCCGCTGATTCAAGAAGGGCAGTTGTCAGTTACTGGCGAAAGTATGTGCACTTAGTACTGGTTAACCGCTTAGGAGGTCTAAGCCTGCCCAGGAATAGTGTGGTTAGGTTAACTGACCGTCCCAACATGCCCTTAGTTGTTTACCGTGGACGTTAAGCATCAAATCAATCAAATCCAATAAATCTCTCTAACAAACACTCCTTCCCTTATTTTTCTGTAAAGATTGACAAAATAACAAAGAGATTGGCTCCAGAACACCATTTTTATTCATTGACATATTTTTGCACCTACTGCAAGAACAGCAGAGCCTTGTCCCAACATTGGCCAGTATCAGCAGTACTCCCCAGTGCTAAAGGCTGTCTTGGCATCTTCGCCCTCCCATTTATCTCCAAGTGTTAGAATTAATACTATATTTGTGACATGAAATTAAAACTGCCCATAGAATGAATGTTTTCATATATTCTCCCCTATTTCAATTGTTCTGTGTACAACTGGATATCCGGAGTGTTTGACAGCTATGCTGTGATACATATATTTGCTTGTAGACATTTAAAGCCTTGCATTTGTGATATTGAGTCAGAAACTTGATTCATGAAAAATCTCATGCTATAATTTAGATACAGAGTTTAAAAAATAAATTTCACAAACATGTGGCTGAAACAGAATATGTTAGTATGATGCATCTAAATCCATTTGATAAGACAGTTATAGATTTTTTGGATTGTTTTTTAAGAGAACCCCCCCCCCCTTCCCTCCCCCATTCTTGAAGCTGAAAAAAATAGTGATATCACTCATTCAATGTCACATCAACGTATACATTTATACAGTCAGAGAAGGGCTGCAACAGGCAAAATTATGCAGCCATTAAAACGATGGTAATACCATTTTAGCTACCTATACAAAGTGGCTGTTGACCGAGAACACGGTAGCAAAAATTACCAGTAACGATGAACGATACTATTGTTAGTGGCTGTCGACCGAGCTGAAAGTGCTGTTGATTATCTTTGTCAACAGCCACTTTTGCATGTATGGCTAATGAATGTTTCTGTCGACAGCGCAGGTAGAAAAATTGGTATTACCCACTTTTAAATGTGGAATATTCAACCTGCATATCAAAGAAATTTTTCAGGGTTACTCCGTAACATATGCTAAACAAACACACAACCAAATCCACATACCCACCCACACACCAAATTTTTGACAGAGACATGATGCATACTGACATATGTGGTCAGAAGAAACAATGCTGTTTGCTACAGGACTTTATAAGATTGTAAATATGGCAACAGTTTCACAGGTAACTTCTACAGATGAAATAGGTATTAAATATAAGGCCAATAAAATGATACGCGTGTTTTCAGTAACATTTGATTTCCAATATAGATGGTATATCAGACTCGTTTTATATAAAAAAAACCTATATTGAGAAAATAGGGAGCCAATATGGATGACTAAGGGAATACCCAAGAAATCTTTCCAAACATGTCGGTGTTGCAGTGGAAAAACTCTAGACATCACTGACTTGCCTGAAACATGCAACTTTTTAATGTAAGCCTAAGCAGGGTATATGTCAACACTTTCTTGTATAAAATGGACTTAGACAAATTTTGACCATGTGAGAGAAAAACGAAAAAAATGAGAACTCTTCAAAGGTACCTTTTACAATAGCATTCTGTACATTTAGAGATACAGTTTCATTATATCTAGGGGAAAGAACCTCTTTTATTTAAAAAATTTGCTTTATTTGGGCTGTGATTAGATGTGATTTTATGCAGAAATATGGTCCAAAATGGCCAAAATGTACTGCGGAACCTTAATATTGCATGACATCACAGCCAACACATATTACTTTAAGTTTACAAAGTTTAAAGAAAATCGGTTGTGGCCATGAAAACAGCCTTATAGACACCCCTCCTTCACTTTCATGACACACGCAAAACATTTGTTACTTAAATGTCTATGAACTGGTCTCCTGTCTTCAAATTGTATTACTAAGCACGCGATTTCGACGACTCCATAAAAGCTCAAAGGCATGATTACAGCCCTTAAATAATTTTATATTATGTCGCTATTATTCAGTGGATAACCTCGTGTACTTAAAATCGTATGACCACACGTGTAATAACTTTTGGGCGCGTACATATAACGTCATTGAAAACGAACGTGTTATCAATAGATTTTCTTATTGAAACAAGAAATGTTACAGTGGTAACAAATGCCCCCGAAGGCCCCTTAAACTGACCTGTGAGCCCTAGTTGTGACCTTGACCTTGGGCACAGAACCCGAGTCTTGCACATGACATACACTCTCATTTCGTTTTACTTTTCTGTAATGTTTAAATGCACTTTGGAAGTTTAAGAGGATTCAAGAGGACTTAATTCAACCACTAACCAAACTGTGTTGTGTCCTTGACATTGGGTGTGGGAACCTAATGTTGCACCTTACATAACTTATTATTATACTTTACTTTTCTTTACGTTAACATTTTATTATGCTTTACCTTTCAGTGAAACTCGATGATATTCGCTTCAGCAGTTCTGAGTCAGTTCAGAGACATGAATTGACCTCTGAGCCCTGACTGTGATCCTGACCTTGGACAACAAAACCATAATTTGTTTGCGACATATTCGCTCACTGTTTTATACCTTTTCATGAAGTTTAATGAAGTTTGCTTCAGTAGTTTTTAGGTAATTGAGGATGAATGACTTGACCTTTGACCTCTGGCTATGACCTTTGACCTTGGGTGTGGGAACCTATGTCTTGTACATGGTAAATAATCCCATTACGCTTTATCTTTCTTTAAAGTTTGCTTTGGTACTTTTCTGAGTATTTGCCGAGACATGATTTGACCTCTGACCCCAGATTGTGACCTTGACCTTGGATTTGGGATCCTAAATATTGTGTGCAACATACCATCTCATTATGGTTTACCTATCTGTGAAGTTTGATGGCATTTGCTTCAGCAGGTTTTAAGTTATCACAGAGGCAAGATTTGACCTTTGACCCCTAATTGTGACCTTGACCTTGAACCTGGCAACCCAAATCTTACGTGCAACACAATTTCTCATTATGTCTCATCTTTCTGTGGAGTTTCATTAAATTTGCTTCAGTAGTTTATAAGTAATCGCTGAGAGCCAACTGACTTTTGACCCAACCGTGGCCTTGACCTTGGGCGTAGGGACCTAAGTCTTGTGCACAACACACCTTCTCATTATGCTTTATCTTTCTGTGAAGTTTCATCAAATTTGCTTCAGTAATTTTAAAATTATCACTGAGACTCGGTTTTGAGACACAATTTGACCTCTGACCCAATTGTGGCCTTGACCTTGGGCATAGGGACCTAAGTCTTGTGCGCGACACACCTTCTCATTATGCTTTATCTTTCTGTGAAGTTTCATCAAATTTGCTTTAGTAGTTTTAAAATTATTGTTGAGACACGATTTTGAGACACAATTTGACCTTTGACCCAATTGTGGCCTTGACCTTGGGCGTAGGGACCTAAGTCTTGCGCGCGACACACCTTCTCATTATGCTTTATCTTTCTATGAAGTTTCATCAAATTTGCTTCAGTAGTTTTTAAGTTATCGCTGAGACACGATTTGTAACGGACGGACGGACGGACAGTCCGATTTTAATATGCCACCCGAAGTTCCTTCGGGGGCATAAAAATAACCATTTTGACGGCGATAAGCCCCTATTTCAAAAGGTCATATGATAAACAGAATCTTACACTAGTGGTCATTTCATATGAAATTTATGAAACTCGCCTAATGCTCCTTTTATGATTTTCATATGAAATTAACACTCGTGTAAGATCCCGTATGTCATTAAGAGCACTTTTCACACAATTCAATTGCACAAACTAATATAAACTTTTAAAGCACACAATGCATTAGCTATTCAATGTTGTATGCTCGTTGAAAAAGTACCATGTCATCTCAGTCCATTAATGCCTAGCTTGTAGTTAAGGTATACCTCCATGTTTATTTCATTGCCATTTTACACAGTTGTTTTAACTTTGATGACTTCAAGTTTGCCCCATTGGCTGATTTTTTTTCAAATTCAAATTCAAATCAGTTTATTGTCTCCACACCAATACAAAGATGCATGACAAAACATTGAGACAAAAATATGCATCACACAACAAACATATCCAATAGAACACAATAGTGAATACTGCACCATGGACTGCCTTTACCAATTAACCAATAGCAAAAATACAGTATATGCATCATGCCAACTGTATTGCACATACGAGCAGTATACATACATACGTATATATACGGTCAAACCCGTCTAAAGGGGTCACCAATCGGAAGAACAAAAAGAGGCTGCTTTAGACAGGTGACCCCTTAATACAGGTTCATTTGCAATGTAATTTGATTCAATGGGACCCAGAAAAGGTGGCTGCCTAAGGCAGGTGATCCCTTAATGGAGGTGACCACATGAACAGGTTTGACTGTATATACACATATACCACATACATATTTTACTGGCTTAATGCCCTAACTCACTTTTAAGGCCTCACGTCGAACAAGAAAAGCATCATCAATGAACTTCATTAGCAAAATTGTAAGTTCAGCATCAAAATTATGTAGGTAGATATGGCCCTTAAAGAGCTGAAGTATTTAAGTCTAAGCGAATCATATAGTCTACAGCTCAACAGAAAGTGTAATTCATTTTTCAACAGTGTTGTTACAAAAAGGACAACAGCGATCTGCCCGCTTTAATTTACCATATCTACCCACTTCAACCAGTAAAGAATGTACACTTATTCTAAAACGAGAAAAGCAACAGCGTGTGTATCTGTCGACATCACGGCAAAGTAGGTATTTTTCTAAAGTAAAATTGGTCCTAAACTTACTGAAAAAGTCAAGTTCTGAAAAGGTCTTCGTTTTACTGGCACACCTATCCATATAATTTTGTTGCATTTTGAGTTGAAGAGCATTGATCAACTTATCAACTGCAAAAGTAGCCGTATTATCCCAGACATGTAGAAAACCAAACCGTGATAAAATCTTCTGGATACATAAAACCTAATTAGTATTACTAGAAGTAGCTTCAGACAAACTTACATAACCTAAAATATTTTTAGGCAGTTGAAGCAAATGAAGCCAAAATTTAACTGACTGGATCATAATATAAAATAGAAACAGGGAAGGAACCCAGCTCCCCTCTAACAGCAATATTAGTGGAGTACTTGTTGACTCCCAATAATTGTTTAAGGAAACGTAACTGAAACTTGTCAATTTTTGCGTATCATATTTATCTTCAACGGAAGAAGTAGGTTGCATCTTATATATCTTCATAGCAAGAGGGCCCCAGTAAACCTTTCTTACATAAATTTTTAAAATCGATTTTAACAGACGAGCGAATTGTTAACCCTAAATATTTGTACTGGGAAACCACTGCTAGTTGACAGCCATTATAATAGAAATTAATCTTAACCATTTGTCACTTCTATTAAAAAAATAACTAGAGTTTTATCTGTATTTAATTCAAGCTTCCACTTCTTTAAATAACTACTTAAATGGTTAAGGGAAGTCTGCAAACCCTTATCAGATGCAGAAAGCAAAACAATCTCATCTGCATACATTAAAAAGCTTAGTTTTTCTGCAATTATTGACACAGGGTCACAAAAATTACCAAAAATAGTAGGGATATCATTAATGAACACGTTAAATAGTTTTGGACTAAGGACACAACCTTGCCTCACACCTATATTTGTACTAAAACTTTTGGTAATATGACCATCAAGCTTGATAAGAACTGGACATCTGCATACATACGTTTGATAACTTGAAAAAAAATTCCCCGAATACAATATTGTTTAAGCTTAAGCAACATACCTTCCCTCCAAACCCCTTCAACTGCTTTTCTCAAGTCAACAAAACAGGCAAATAAATTCATTTTCTATAAATAAACGTGTGAATGATATTATGTAAAGTAAAAATATGATCGCTGGTTCAATATCCAGGTTTAAGCCCGATCTGACACGTAGACATGATATTTTCTTGATCTAAAATTTTCTGCAATCGAAAATCTAAAATTTTACCGAAAAATTTACTTAAACAGCTAGAAATAGCACTTCCCCGATAATTAGAGGGATTATCAGCTGTCCCCGATTTATACATCGGTTTTATTATATCATTACGCCAGATATCTGGAAATGAGCCAGTGCTAATAATAGAATTAAATAACTTTAAGTAACATGATGAGTATAAAGGAACAGAGCATTTAATCATCTCGTTACTTATAAGATCAAATGAGCAAGCTTTGTTGTTTTTTAAGACTGGAGACTGCAAATAACAGCTCCTTTTCCGATATTGCGTAGTCTAACAAATTATTATTGACAACACTACAATTATTATAAAAGTCAGATGGTGCAGAATTATTCATATTTTTACACATAAGTTACTACATTCTGGGAAGTATCATGAAAATATTTAAAAAGGTATTCAAGTTATTGAGCGACACGAAATCACACATAAAACCATCAAGGGGAAATAACTGAAAAAGTAAGAAAGCAAAAGTTGTCATTCTTGTTCGCGACACATTATCATGACCTGTTCTACAAATCTATGAAGCATCATGAAAATATTTCAAAGGGTATTCAAGTTACAGGGCGGACACGAATCTGCCAAAAATTCACCAAAGAGGAGATAACTCAAAAAGTACAATAGCAAGAGTTACCATTCTTGTACGCGACTAATTGTGATGACCTGTTCTACATAACTGTGAAGTATCATGAAAATATTCCAAAGGGTATTCAAGATATAAAGCGGACAAGAAAATGTTTACGCACGGACGGACGCAATGCTCATCGCTTTATCCCCCCGAACCTTTCGGTTGGGGGGGGGGGGGGGGGGGGGTAAAAATGTAGTCAACAACCTGAAAAATACACACACAAAAAAAAATTAAACTTAATCTGAGAAACATATCCAAACAACATGCATACTCTCGGAACATGACAGAAAGATCTACAAAGTTTCAAAAACGTTGATACAAAATTTTATCAGCAGTTGCGCACACATGGTGTCCACTGTCGGTGCACTTTGATAGTATTTTAGATGGAAAAATGACGAAGCTCACGCAAAATGCAATAAAAATTCATCTAGAGATTCGACGCTTTGTTAGAATTTGAGCTTGAAAGTACTAGGTTCGATAGGCAAAAAAGTAACAAATACTCATCTGGAGATGCAAGTTATGCACATTCTCAGATCATGTCAAAATGCCTGCAAAGTTTTAATGTGATTGGTAGAAAACCTTATCAGGAGTTGCGCACGGGCTATACATTTGTTATAGGCCTAGAAAAAGACTGAGTTCGAAACGTTAAGACAATGAGAAATAATATCAGATTGTTTGTTATGCACATCTACAGACCATCTTAAGCCGCCTGCAGAGCTTCAAATGATATGAGCCGCGTCACGACAAAACCAACAACGTGGTTGTGCGCCCAGTGAAGACTCTAATCAGCCTAGGCAGCCGCCCAGTTTGACTAGACTCTTCGTTAAGTGCTCAAAGGGTAGCCAAGGGTTTAAGCTACCTTCATGCGGACAGCGAAGAATCTGATCAGACGAGGCGGATGCCCAGGCTGATCTGAGTCTGCGCTGGGCGCACAACCGCATTGTTGGTTTTGTCGTGTCACGGCTCAATTATTATATGAAAAACTGTTCACAAAGTACCTAAACGGTAGGGGTTATGATGCCAAAAAATGTATAAGTTCGCACAGCGAAAGAATAAAAGATTATTTGACCACAATCCCTAAGTCACATGCACATCTACAGATCATGAAGAAGAAGCCTGCAAAGCTTCAGAATGATATCCAGGTCAGCATGACCTTATACTGTTATTGATAATTGAAACATTGGCATGATGTGCTATCACTTTTGTCCACAGGCTACAAGTTCAAATTCTGGTGAACTTTTCAGCATGGAATTGTTTATTTACATAGATGGCTGATAAGCCGCTGTAACTGTTGCTTAAGTGGCATCCTGCTGCCAAACCGTGGTCAAGCTGTCTTTGAGCTTTTTGTTTTCTTATGCTATTAGAGGCTAGTTAACAAATAACTATAACAATTTTATCTGATCCTTGACTCAAGGGACATTCCATAGGCTGGAGCATATAGTACTATCAGCCAGCGGCATAATATAACCTACCGTATTAACCCGATTAAACGTTACGGGGGACGTTGTATTTTACTAAATGGGGCGTTACATAGAGTATATAATGTAGAAAATCGGACATTGCCAAAATTCATCTATCTATCTACCTAGACCACCTCAATCCCGTAGAGAGCACTTTCGAGCAGGTGAAACAGTATTAAGGTGAATGGGTATGCTTCAGAAGAAGCAAGTTTACTATTTTTGTCTCCCTTCTTAGTAGGGACCAACTCTTAAAGGAAAGAACTTTCTCCTCTAGGATCAAATTCTTTCATTTAAGAGTTGACTCCAAGTCAAATAGCTACCACATCCAGAGAAGCAAACAGAAATTTATGCAATGTGATGTAACATTATATTCGGAAAAGAGGCAGGGGGCGTTTATTACAGCAAGGGCGTTTATTTGGAGTTATACGGTCTATTGGCAAGATAGCGGAGGTCAATATTGTTATATTGTTTTCGATATCACATTATATGAAATCAATAACTGTTTTCTATTACAATAAAAAAAATCACCAAATCTGACTATATTCCCGCTGCAGCCTTCTGTATAAGGCCTAAATGAAGAAAACAAAACATGAAAAATAAACAAATCTATCATGTATGAGCGGTCTATCATGAACAGCTGTTGAGAAATCTGGTATGAAAAATTTCATTAAACATTGTATTCAGAGAAAGAAAACTGAAAATTTAAATGGAATAATTATAAGCAGGGAGAAAGCTGTTCATTATCCTGCAATACAAGAAGTCATTCTAAAGTCGTATACCAAACGTGAACCTTTTACCTAAAACAGCTGCTGAGAAATCTGTTACGAAAAAAAAATCATCATTAAATGCAGGGGAAGAAAAATATACAAATGCTAGGAAGAACAAGCAGGACAAGGCTGCTTTTCTATCCAACAATACAACTTGTCATTGTCAGACTGTATTTTCTACCTTGTAATCTGTTACGAAAATTCATAATGAATGCATGGAGAGAAAGAAAAAATGAACACTGTAAAGAATGAGCAGACCAGTTCTCAATTCAACGGTACAAAAACATTGATATGCCAGATATGAACCTTCTATCTTGAACAGCTGCTGAGACATCTGCTACGGTACTGAATGCAAAGAGAAAGCGAACAAGTACTGAGAAAGGTATGTATAGGAGTAAACCGGTTCTCGGTACCACGATACAACTTGTCATTGCAACCTTTATATACCAAAATTGAAATTTCTGTCTTATATGGTTGTGGTTTGTGGATATACCGATATCTGTGACCGAAAACTGTTACGGAGGAACGGACATGTAAGCCAGTGTTCTGAATCTCCAACTCTCCCAACCCACCACACACACTTGCTAAAATTGGGAATGAAAAGAAAGAATATAAAAAAGAAGGCTTGTTTCTCATCCCACACTTCAACTTGCATTGTCAGAGGGTATATCAGTATAAATTCTTAACCTTGAATAGTGACTGAAATGTGTCACGAAAAATCCTTTAGGAATGCATGGAGAGAACGGAAAATAATCAAACACTTGGAAGAATGTGCAGAATAAACCAGCCCTCAATCTCACGGTACAACAAGTCATTGTTAATTGATAATATGAAAATGGGATCGTCTAAACTGAACAAAAAATTTCAAGTACTGAATGCACAGGGAGACAGAAAAAATAAATAAATACAATAGGGGAGAGTCGGGTAACTTCGGACAGGCGGGTAAATTCGGACATACCATTGCAAACAGTGAAAATCCTGATGAGACGGCTCATAATGAGCCGTCTCATCAGGATTTTCACTGTTTGGCCAGTTATTGTTTTGTTTTAGCGTCAGACAACTGACATATAAAGGGAAAAATGTCACTGTCCGAATTTACCCGCTGACCGAAGTTACCCGACTCTCCCCTACTGGGAAGAATATAAAAGCGAAAGCCGGTGTTCAGTCCCTCGATACAACTTGTCGTTGTCAACCTGCATACGTAATATAAAATTTTATATTGCAAGGTTACTAAGAAATATGTTACGCAAAATTACAGTACTTCTTGATTGCAAGGAGAGAAAGAAAATTAAACAAATACAGACAAAAGTATGTGAGATACAGCCGATTCCACTGGCCGGTTCTCATCCTACGATACAACTTGCAATTGTCACACGGTAGGGGAGAGTCGGGTAACTTCGGACAGCGGGGCAATTCGGATACTGACATTGTTTCCTTTATATGTCAGTTGTTTGGAACTAAAATAGAAAATAACTGGCCAAACAGTGAAAATCCTTATGAGACGGCTCATAATGAGCCGTCTCATCTGGATTTTCACTGTTTGCAATGGTATGTCCGAATTTACCCCCATGTCCGAAGTTACCCGACTCTCCCGTATACTAAATACGATTTTTTTGCGGTTGTTGAGATATCTTTGACCAAAAAGTATTATTAAACTACGTAAGGGCTGACAGTTGGAACGCCGGACGGAATGACGGTAAGAAGTAACACACACACACACACACACACAACTTTTTTCAACGCGAGCTATACACCTGGAAAAAAGTTAAGCACCCCCAGTAAAAATTCATTTTGTTCCATCGAGCATCATAGAAAGAAAAAAAACAGATGTTAAATTGATTTTGAATACAATTCAAAATTCGGTACATCTAACAATGTTCTGACTGAGTTTGGGGCCATCATTTGTCAAAATGATGATACTTTTTTCTGGAATAGCACGACGGTCTTTTTTTATGTAGGGGTTGAACTTGACACTCTTATTCACGGACTCATTGAGTAACATAACATTTACAAGCTTTAGCCTTCATATGCTTGTCAAATCAGTTATTTTTGGCTATAAACAACTGATGAAACACGAAGCTGCTTGATTGCAGCCCCAAAGTTAAACAAGCCTTTTTTTCGTTCACAACATAGCGCGCTTTCAATTAAAATTTTTGACTGATTTACTTCCTACTGATGCCCATTTACTCGGATATCAAGAAGCAGTATATCAAAGATCAATAATTACGAAAAGAAACGGTTTGGAAAACTACCCGTGAAAAGTTGTGAAAAGTTTAAACTTCTGCAACAATAATTGGGGGTGCTTTACTTTTTTTCCAGGTGTATATTAATATATTGTATGGCTTACATAAGCGTAAACAGACATTATAATAGTTCATTCAAGCACTTCTGTCAAATAATTAGGGTCATTTAAATAGTATTCATACATCTAGCACTGAACTGTCTGAAGAAGCCTCATCTTTGGTCGTATTATCTGAGATATTTAACTCCTCTGAATTTTTATCATCTGACTCACTAACTTTGTACCAGGTCTCTTCCGAACTTCTGTTGTGCTCTTCGCTAGCTTTATGCCAGGTCTCTTCCGATTTGCTGTTGTGCTCTTCACTGACTTTATGCCAGCTCTTGTAGACAAGATCAGTTACTGCTGGGCATTGCCTTCTGTTGGGGAACCACAGCGGCATCATGGTAGGAAGAGAGTAACTATGACCGAAATTTAGCCAGGGTATATCTAGCGAAAAAGAATCAAATAGATCTAAAATAATAAAGGTCTATTGCACACTATGGGCGTTTATGACTGTGGATTTCGAGTACTTCACGCTGGGAGTCGTATAAAGCACGAAGTGCCCAGTCGAATACACCCGTAGTACTTCATGCTAAGAACTGAGAAGCACGAAATGCCCAGTACTTCACGAATCTTAGCGTTAAGCACTTTTTCTACAGAAAAAAGTGCTTCACGCATAGAATCATGAAGCACGAAACGCCCAGTCGAATACGTCCTATGATTTACTGACCCTGAAAGGGCATACCATACACTTTATTAACTGCATTTGCGCAATTTTTACAGATCAAATCTAGTGTAGGTTCTCATACACTTTAGACACAAAGACCTTGAGAACAAAACATCTTTAAAAAAAATAAGCTAGAATTTTGTATTGGACAAACAGTTATGGATCAAGATGTACATGACCTAAATAATTTTAATCGCTTTTTACAATTTGGTATTCACAGTATCCGAACTACATGTACATTCTCTTCCGGTTTTCATAGTGTTGAATCGAGAGTACAAACGTTCGCTTATAACCAGTAGTCGGAAATCATAATGTTTTGAGATTTTATGTGGAATCTGCTGCGTCATTTATAGCTATTCAGCTTCGAAAATGTAAAGGGGTAAGTTTAATATAATTTGCTCTTCGGTCTTTTTCTTTATTACCCTGTACAATGTCGTGTATGGGTGGGTAGTAATTAGTACAGTATTCAAATCGCCCTTGGCATGATTCTCAAACCATTTTGAGCATTTTCTTACATGTTTTATAAAAAATCTTTAGAATAAACGGAAGGCGTTATCAATCTACAGTTTGTTAGTTTTGATAAAAGAATGATAGCCAGGTTTTGCACGACACAATCTCGTGTTAAATTAAGCTGTTCTGAAAAAAAAAATCTGCGACGTCAAGGAGTTTTTCATTGTACAGGGCAATAAAGTAAAAGACCGAAGAGAACATTATATTAAACTTACCTCTTTACATTTTCGAAGCTGAATAACTATAAATGACGCAGCAGATTCCAGATAAAAACTCAAAACATATGATTTCCGGCTACTGGTTATAAGCGAATTTTGTACTCTCGATTCAAGACTATGAAACCCGGAGAAGATGGTACAGTGCGTTCGGATACTGTGGTATTGTTATGTCCCTTTTCTGACTAACGTATTACTAGCAGTTCAAACATAAGCAAGGACAATGATAATTGGTTCTGTTCAGGGCATAGATTACCTATGAACAAAATAATTCAGCCGCGACACGACAAACGAACAATCAGATCAGCCTGGGCATCCGCCCAGTCTGATCATAGTCTTTGCTGTGCGTTTATAGCGTAGCTAAGGGTCTAAGCTACCTCCATGCCGACTCTTATTAAACTGGGAGGATACTCAGGCTGATCTGAGTCTTCGCTGAGCGCACATACCACTTTGTTGGTTTTTGCCATTTAGTAGCTGAAATTCTCTAAATATTGGATGAGTTATAGCCCTTTACTAGGTTAACATTTCTAAGAAGGCAAGCATACGGTTGGGGCATGATATTTCATTAGTTTCAATGTTGTTTACAGCGCTGATTGATGACACTTACAGCGTGACGTTGTGTTTCCATAGCAACTGTATTCCCATCCTGGTGGCATGACGAATTGTGGCTGCTGACTGGACAATAACTGTTGTTGATCTCGTATCAAGCGCTTGGGGATGTTTATCTCGCCCATGTGTGGAAAGACGTCAGGCACTCTTGCGTCTAAAGGTGAATCATAAGTAAGGTGGAAATTAGTATTAGAATAGTCTAGCAAACAAAATAGTTGTCAATTTTCACTTCACACCTTCGCGATTAAATATTAGCGAACAACATCGCGTCAACAAAGCCGCAAACTCTCGTGCATTGTACTCAGATAAAAATATGTAAATTGTTGTTGGTTGGTTGATTTGATGCTTAACGTCCACGGTAAACAACTAAGGTCATGTCGGGACGGTCAGTTAACCTAACCACACTATTCCTGGGCAGGCTTTGACCTCCTAAGCGGTTAACCAGTACTAAGTGCACATACTTTCGCCAGTAACTGACAACTGCCCTTCTTGAATCAGCGGAAGGAGAAACGAAAGTATGTGGCCAGACCGAATATGTAAATGGTAAAGGTGCAAGAGACTGTGGTAAAGTAGCTTAAAAATGAGGAAACTAATTATCACATACTTTTAAATCATCAAATACCAAAGAAGAACACCAGAACGGATCTCAACAGTGATTTCAACTACCAGTAAAATTAACGTTTTTCTTGCATCTACGATACGTAAATAGCATCTGGCCCCGAGGTTATAAAACTTTTTTCGTGCTCAACTCAGCTGAGCATGAAATTTTACCTGCTAATAAATAGCAAATTACAGATAAGTTCAGTTCCTTGTTTGCTCAGTTTAGCTGAGTATGAGATTTTTCTGCTTATGAATATGAAATGCAACATCAGTTGGCATTTTCATATTCATCAGCAGAGAAAAATTTCATGCTCAACTGAGTTGAGCATGAAAAAAGTTTTATAACCTCGGGGGCCTGAGGGCCAAACAGATACCGGCAAGTATCGGCCCTCCCTTTATCACTCTTGTTGCTGTTTGAAGGCTACAAGAATGACCATATCACTTGAGTATTAGGCTCAAATTTCGAATTTGCCGAGAAAGATGTTGAAAACTGAGGTCGAAACCAATAAATGGGTGAAATATCAAAGGAGTCCATCAGCTGCATTTATCAAGACAATGTCTATACCTACTCTTTGGTCTGTTTTCGCATTTTCCTGTATCGGATACACCTCTTTTTCTGTAATGACAAAAGGTTGTCTTCAACTTGAAGTCTATGATTTAATTAAATCTATCTATAAATAATACTGAAATAATGCTATCTCTTTCATTTGTGAGAATAGAGAAAAAGGTAATATTTTCACCATTAAGCCATTAAATGATAAGGCAGCCCCTCAGTTTCAACCTGCAACCTGGACGCATTACGTTCACTCAACATTATTCACACTTGCCACTGACTTCCCATAGGTGAACCCTTTAGAGCAACTACCTTCATACACCGATGAGGGACAATTGATCATATGACGTTGTCGTCAAGCGACGTCTTATGTAAACAAACGTTTTGACTGGTTCTTGTAACGTTCGATCGACGCCACGTCAGGGCGACGGCTGTTTAACTTTATGGCCGAACACATCGTTACTAACTTTTCTTCGACCCATATTTTGACAATCCACGAAACCGGCACAGACTGGTTCACAAATAAAGTGTAAATATAAGAATAAAATTTTGATTTTTCAGCGTTCATCGTGTGAAGAAGCCAGTGGTCGTCGCTAAAATTCTACAAGAAGCGCTTCGCGCTTCTTGAAATTTTAACTCCGCCCACTGGCTTCATCACACGATGAACGCTGAAAAAATCAAATTTTAATTCTTAAGTGAATCAAAGTTGATTCAATGTTGATTCGACGTTGTGTGCCTGCTGACTGTCAATGTCAGTCCCGCCATACTGAGTTCAGTCCAAATAGCAACGCAGATTATGAGCCGCGACACGACAAATCCAACAAAGTGGGATCCGCCCAGTCTGATCAGAATCTTCGTTGTGGGCTTATAAAGGGTAGCTTTAGGCCGAAGCTACCTCATGCAGACAGCGAAATCTCTGATCAGACTGGGTGGATGCCCAGGCTGATCTGAGTTCCCGCTGGGCGCACATGCCACTTTGTTGGTTTTGTCGTGTCACGGCTCATTTTTCAAACAGGGCAAACTACATCTGGTTTGGGATCCTCATCTGATAAGATACTTCAAAAGATGTTCGGGACATCCTTTGCTTTTCTGCCATTTTCACAAAGGGAAAGAAGTTGTAACTTCCTGTTTGCTGACCTGGACGAGGAAACCTTTCCAAAAAGGGGACAAGAGGGGCAATTGTTCTGCTTTAAGAGTGACCCCCATTGAGAAAGGAGGCAAAAATAAAAATGACAGAGTTGCCTCACCTGAAGGTATACTCATTCTACTTAAGTTGATGGCTATTTCTAAACGCTATCCACTGTCTACTTTCGCCTTATGAGTTCCAGTTTGGGTTAAAAGATATGAGTCTGTATTTATTTCCACTGAAATCCATCCCAAATTATGTAAATGGTTGGTAGAGCCGTTGTATAAAGATACTCTAAACACTAACTCTTGTACATAGCCAATTGGCTCATCGTTCTCATATGGTGAGTGAGTGAGTGAACTCGGGTTTAACGTCCCAACAACAACGAGGTCATATGGAGACGGGACCTCGGTTTAAAGTCTCATCCGAAAGACCGGAGAAGCGGGGGATCGATCTTGCGACCCCTGGATTGGTAGTCCGGAGTGTTATCCACTACACTACAGCCGCTCCTCGTTCTCATATGACTTTCCTATTTGTGTTGGCAGAGGGGCTAACGCTCTGGACTTGCGATCCAGGGCCCAGATGTTCAAAGCATCGTTAGCCTAACGAGCTCGTTAAGAGGTCAACTCGTTAAGCGTTTTACAACTTTATAGCCAAATACACTGATATTTCTGTTGAAAAAATGTGAGAAGCTTTTGCAGCTTCTCCCATTCTTCAACATAAAATAATGGCGTATTTATGATATTAACTTTTGAAATTTTAATGTCTCGTTAACTAACGATGTCGTTAGTTTTGAACAACCGGGCCTAGATTAAGAGCTCGAGTCTGGCTAACCGTAATTCTTTCCTTATTTCTCGATTTTTTCATATCTTTCATCACATTTGCCCCATATGATTTAAACAATGTTGTGAGGGCCGTAAACCCAATCTAAATAGAAAAGTGCCAAGATCATGGGCCATGGGCTGGGAAAAAGAGAGCGGAAGCTGTAATCGCATTACATCCCGCTTAAAAATCATGACATTAAGTATACCTGACACCTATGGACGGACGAAAGGCGCCCCGTTACAGCAGCTATGGATACGTTTCGCTGAGGTGCGTGAGGGGGGGGGATAACGTTGTTACGAGAATTGAAAAAACACACACATACCCGGCAGTTGTGACCGCCATTAAGAGCCCCGCTAGCTCAGAACAGGAGGTTTAGCGCTGGCCTACTATCTAGCGGTCCCGGGTTCGAGGCGGGAATCATTTCAATCGTAAACGGGGTTCCATTGCACAAAGCCTTTCATTATCACCCACCCATCGTCCTGATATGACTGAAATGCTATTAAAAAGAAGGTAAACTCGCAAGTCCTCCATCTATTGTGACCGCCATTAAATTTCTACAAGGAAGATAATTTTAGGGCCTTGATAATCATGAGATACTTGTCAGTGTAAGTCAAAGTCAAAATCATTTATTCACTCAGTCCATTTACAATGGCAACATGAGGTAATACTAACAGTGCATATTTGTACGAAGCTTCAGAACAAATGCGATATATTATTAACCCTGGTACATGTACTCTACATATCATTCGGATGTACCCAAGCTGATGAGGGGCTACAGTCTGGAATACTAGGAGTCCAGACCAGAGCCCAACATCAGCACTGTCATGTAATCTAGCCAAGTTTCCCTATGCCGATTGGGGCTATAGCCTAGACTACAACGAGTCCAGACTACAGCTGTTCTGTTCTGTTCAATTCTCGTACCAGACTACAGCCCACTATCGACATAGTTATATATGTATATAAGGAGTTTACTATATAAGGGTTTTACGACCTGTCGACAATATTTCAGTCATATGTATGATAAACATAATGCATAGTGTTAAATACCAATTCAACCAACATGACACCTATAAGTATGATCCATACTAACAAAGACCGCTTTTACCAGCACATTCAATTTTAACCAAGTGTAACCCATGTACTCTACATATCATGCCGATATACCCAAAGCTGATGAGGGGCTATAGTCTGGAATACTAGGAGGCCGCTTAATCACAACCTGAGTTACGCGCGTTAAGAGCGTTAACCCCACTATCATCACGAGACAACGAATAACGAAGTTACCGTATTAATCCCAATAAACGCCCTGCTCTAAATAAACATTCCCTGCCTCTTTCCGATGCTATATTAACTTGCATGAATTCCTATTTGCTTCTCTGGATGAAGCAGCTCTTTGAAATGGGGTCTTCTCTTCAAGAAAAGAAGTTGCTCTTTAAGAAGCATTTTTTTTCTTTTTAGAGTTGATCCCTACCGAGAAAGGAGGCAAAAAGTAGAGCTGCTTCATCCGGGGCCGTATTCATAAAGCCACTTAAGTCGTTGCTATGCTGTTGCTAAGGCTAAATATCTATAAAGGAGCTTCCCTACAACTATGGAATTTGCTCTGGAGGAACAGTCTTTGTAAGACTGTTCCTCCAGAGCAAATTTCATAGCTGTAGGGAATCTCCTTCAAAGAAATTTAGCCTTAGCAACAGCATAGCAACCACTTAAGTCGTTTTATGAATATGGCCCCTGATAGGATACTTATTCACCTTAAAGACATTTGCTAGGAAATCGCCATTTTTGTTATCCTAAAAAATGAAAGTTACACTAGGGTCAATATTTTACTATAAATGGATAAAGAAATGGCTAAATATTGGTCTAAATAATACTTCTGGGTCATTTTACCATTATTTGTGCTAAAATTAACCCTAAACTTTAAGAAAACAGTAAAATAAGGATTTTTTGCAATAGTTTAATTTTTGACATTTGTTTAAGTTATGATTAATCCTAGAGGATTATAAATTTCTAAAATGATTTATTTTATTCATATCATGATAGCTTATGGTGTGCAAGTACAATGAAATTTATCTGAATGTGTAACAATATCAAATGTAAAATTTTCCATGTGATTTATGTGGAGGTAGGGTAAAGTTTGTCAAGTAAAAAAGAAATAAGCTCGATGACCCCTGATTTTCTTTTAATTTTCTCTTTGCTGAATAGTTGTGTTTTCAAATAAGATTTGTTTGATTAGAATTGCAGTATAGCGTTTTTCTGTATGGTCCAAAATATTACAGATTGAGGATTTTTCAGATCGTAATTAAAATTGATTTTAAAACATCTTGTTCCAGTGTGGTAATTTAGCCTTTGATGAACAGGAGTATCTTTTCTTGTGTCATACTGACTTGACTGAGTGATTTAAAGTAACATAAATTCATTTTGGAACTTATATTTATCTCTTGGGTTGTTTAGTGATATTTTTCGGGAGAACAGTCTGGGGTGTATCTTTCCAGTTCAAATTTCTTGAGATTCTGCACGATGATGTATATTTTTATTTCATCATTGGTGAGCCTATATAAAGTCAAACCTGTCATAAGGGGTCACCCCAGGGGACCCACAAAAACTGGCTGCTTAAGACAGGTGACCCCTTAATACAGGTTCATTTGCACTGTATTTTGGTTTAAGGGACCCTAAAAAGTGTCTGCTAAAGACAGATGAGCCCTTAATACAGTGACCCCTTAAGACAGGTTCGACTGTATGAAATAGAAGATACACCGAGTCTTAAACAGATTTCAGTGTAGGCAAATGTCCTTAATATTCTTATTAGAGGTATTTTGGCAGTGGCTGATTTACTACTCTTTCGTAAAATGCAACGCCTTCGGTATTAGATAAAGTAGGGCATATGACTCAGCGGGCACTTGACGTCGTACTGACGTCGATGCGACGTAATCACGTCGCATCGACGTCAGTATGACATCATTTGGACACCATGTGCTTGCTGGGGACATTCCTCGGTAGGTGTAAAGACAAAGCCACTTACTTCTCAACTGTAACGTCTCTGAAAGCTTTCGCAAACGGATTGCTCTGTATTTTTAGCTGTGTAATGGCATTATTCTGGTACGCTGTCACGGCAATGAATGTTGTTTCTGGGAAGTCAAAAGGCGTCACGCGGCCGCCACAATTCTCTTCTTTTATAGTGACCATCACTCTATACTTATGCATTGAATGAAGTAGAATCTGAAAAAGAAAACTTTTTCATGATTCTTTTTTTACAGCTTTTGTTTCTATGTTTAGTGTTATACATGCACTTTTTGCATTTACCTTTTGGAGGTGCATCTTATGGATTCGTTCCGCTAAAGCCTCCTGGGGCCGTATTCATAAAACGACCTAAGTGGTTGCTATGCTGTTGCTAAGGCTAAATTTCTTTGAAGGAGATTCCCTACAACTATGAAATTTGCTCTGGAGGAACAGTCTTACAAAGACTGTTCCTCCAGACAAAATTTCATAGTTGTAGGGAATCTCCTTTATAGATATTTAGCCTTAGCAACAGCATAGCAACGACTTAAGTGGCTTTATGAATACGGCCCCTGGCGAACAAGGGGTGGTCGGGTCGGGCGATGGTGCTGGGTAATTTTCAGTGCCGGTGCGTCCTACTCATTTTGGTATTAGTAGGGTCCTTGCCTACTGTGCTTACAGTAGGTGCAGGTGGGGGGGGGGGGGGTGTTTGGATACTTTTATCTTGTCTATCATTTCTATTTTCTTTCTCCCTCTATCTGGAAGACGGCCCGATATAAACTGAAATACTGTCTCAAAGGACCATTAAACCCAAATACCAACACCACCTAACAATCTTTATGAGAAATGGATGAAAAAAAAAAGAAGAAATAATGCGTTTCAATTATTTTATGCTTTTGAATGACAGCTGTCTGATCTGGGTCTACAATGCTTTCTTAAGACAGTTCTATCGTAAAAAATCTAAGTAAATTACGATACCGTATTTTTTCTGTTATAACACGGAGTTTTTGTTTGTTTTTGGTGGGGGCGGGGGGAGGAGGGGGGTCCGTCAAAACAAACCCAAAAATCTAAAACCGTCGGATATAGATTTTTCGGGATTGTTTTGGCAGGGAAAAGCCATCTTTTAGAAGAATTTTATGACTGATTTAGATATTTGGGTATCGTCATTCTTGAGACGGGACCCCCCCCCCTCCCGCCCACCACCACCCCAGTTCTTATAGCCGAATAAACACAGTACTCACCGACTCCTTGGATTCCTTGTTATTTGTAAGTTTGACTTTTGCAAACGACACATAGCTTTTAGCCCACTCGGCTCCCGTAGTTGGTGAGTCCGGATGGACATACACGTGCCGTGCTGATCCCGGGTCTGCTATTCCCATCGGTAGCCATTTATTGTTGACATATTTATAGCGTCTGTTGTCTGCATCAATAATCTCCATGGCAACGGAATATAGCTGTCCTGGTTCAAGTCCTTCTACTGAGACAATAATGTGCGGGAACATCCGTCTGTATGTAATGAAAAGATATGTTTGTTACCAGTACTTCGGATAGGAAGAGGCAAAAGAAATAATTTTAGAACATTTTTCTATATTACAGAGAAAATCCAGATGAGACGTCTCATAAGGATTTTCACTGCCCAGCTATTTTTGTTTTAATTCCAAACAACTGACATATAAAGGAAACTATGTCACTGTCCGAATTTATCCTACATTACCCCAGAGGCTTGAAATTTACTGCCAGATGGGAATGGAAATGTGCGGTTGAAAGGGGGGGGGATTTCGATTTCATGACAAGCATGTCCATTTACTATATATTTCAGAGGGGTTTTCTGAAAATTTTGAATTTTTACATGCAGTCATATGTAGTCTAAAAGCAGATGTCTGATCTTTGGCTACACGGTTTCCATACTGGCTAGGTCCCTGTTATGGGATGCTAGACACCAACATAATTGAGCCGCGACACGACAAAACCAACAATATGGTTGTGCGCCCAGCGCAGACTCAGATCAGCCTGGGCATCCGCTCAGTCTGATCAGAGTCTTCGCTGTCCGCATGGAGGTAGCTTAGGCCCTTAGCTATCCTTTAAGCGCTTAGCGAAGAGTCTGATCAGACTGGGTGGATGCCCAGGCTGATCTGAGTCTGCGCTGGTCGCACAACCACGTTGTTGGTTTTCTCGTGTCGGGGCTCATATCTTAATGAACCTTCTGAAATTCTTCTATAAGATGGGGTTTCCCCCTCTCAAAACAATGCCAAAAAATCTTGATCCGTCTTATAGGACGGATCGAGATATTTTGGTATTGCTTTGGAAGAGAAACCCCGTCATGGCTTATAACCGAAGGAATATGGTAATAAAATTTAAAAGGCAAAATAGCTTATCCTCATATAATTGGTATATTTACACCGTCTATCATCACCACCGGATATAGCTTACCACTGAATGGAAAGTGAAAGAGATGCGCGATTGGGTGCTTGTCGGAAATGACGTATTTATTGGTAATGTATCAATGTTTCATAATTGAAATACTGCACAACACAAGAGGATACAGTCATCGTATCTATTAAGTAAGTATTTTATATAAAATACTTGTCAAATGTTTGGTATGAAAGGATAACTCGATGGCTGGTACCGAAAACAAAGTACTTTGTAACTATTTCACTGCTTTCTCCCCGGGTATTTGTACATTTCTGTAGCAGATTTTGCCATTTTAAGAAACAATGTTTTAGGAAACATTGGCATATTCCAGAATTTCAGCCGTAATCACGTGGTTAAGCCTATTATTACCTAAATGATAAATTACATGTTGTACGGCGAATTGAAGAATACAAATTCAAAACTATTCGCCGTACACAATTGTTCATATTTACCGCCAATTGTAGCCATAAAATCATTAAACTGCATTTGAAACACACAAAAGCCATAGGTAATGCTAGTTGCTAGTTAAAACAGGTAATAAAACTTGTATGTCAAGATATCGATGTAACTTGTTTTTTGTGAAAGCACAAGTTCTCAGGCAGTACCAAGTACCGATAAAAGTGTGTAATTATAGCAATGCCAACGAACAGACCACAAGAAACACGAAAACCAACAAAAACAACCTGTTCTTGGTGTACCTTATATAAATTGATTATGCAGTAACAAAATAGAATTTGGCTTCAAACTCACTTCGATTCGGTTGTAAGCTATTTCCGGTGGTGATGATAGACGGTGATATAGTCAATTAACAAACCTTCCGCCCCTATTTATGATCATTTCAGTATGTAGTTTCCTGAAAGAGCGCCAAAGCTCCTCTTCCTGAAGTCTCACGGATATACCGTTCACTGTCCGAATGATGGCGCTGGAGGAGCTATCGTCTGCGTCAGAAGTTCGTCTGCGAATATCAGTTCTGCGTTTGTCGTCTTCGTCAAAAGTGTGTCTGCGAAGGTCGGCTCTGCAGTGTCTCTTTCTGTAGTCGGTGATATCAATGTCTTCTGATTCTGCACTTGTAGGAAATTTCTGTGTTACAATAAATAAATGAATGAATAAACAGAATCTATACTCAGTACCTCTAGATTTTTTTTTTAAAAAAACTTATAGTGAAAAATTAGTTTCAAAACTATTTAAAGATTGAGTCACACAAAAAATAATCTGCAATACACGTGCGAGAAAAATCATTCTTGCAAAAGATCAACAAAAGCTCGCTATAACATGTCATGTTTGGCTCATTGAATAAAAAAGTAAAGGTTTCCCATAGCCTAATAGCCGTGGGGCAGTGGGGGTTAGAGACCCACTGTATCTTGGGCACAGCTGATGAAAGGCGGAGCCCATCTCTTTAGCTTCTTTCGGTTCTGGTGTTTCCGTCCCTACGGTCGCACGGACTTTCTCCATAGTGCCACTGCAAGACGGAGCCCATCTCTCTCCTTTCGCTGCCTTATCCTTCTCCGATTCGAAAAAGGTACCCATTTACAGATGGGTTGACAGAGATTTCCAGTCGTCGGATGGCGACGGTGAGCCGTGAACTCACGACCTTCTGGCGACTTTCTACACCATAACCGAGCCACTCTAAACACTCGACCACGGCGCCTCACATTAACTAAATTTAGATAAAGATGGCGGTCAAATGGTGCAGAAATTTATCAGCATTTCCGCTGTGCGACAGATCGGTACGGAAACAACCGACTATTTCGACAATTTAGCCGCGACACGACAAAACTAACAAAGTTGCATGTGCGCCACGCAAAGACTCAGATCAGCCTGCGCATCCACCCAATCTGATCAGAATCTTCGCTGTCCATGGAACTAGCGTCATTCGCCTAGACTGATCAGAGTCTTTGCTGTGCGCTTAAGGGATAGCTCAGGGTCTGCATAGCTCAGGCAAAACAGAGACAGAAGTGACAACATAACGTTTTTACAGCTGCGACTACTCAATTCAGTCTGCGATACAACAGCCTGCATTTCGCGCCTTAGGATTTCTTAAAAATGATATATGTTGAGGCTCTGACCAGACTGCGCGGATGTACAGGCTGGTCTTACTCTTTTTTCGTTGAGCAACTTTTTTCGTGTCACACAATATCTGAATACATGACCTGGAACTGGTAAAGATCCAGACTCTTTTCGCATTGGAGATGGGACGGACAGGCTCGAAGCCTTGAGTGTGCAACGTGGATGCGTTCTATTGCCTCCTGGGTTCGAGGTTATAAAACTTGAGAATAATCTCAAACTCAAAATAAAGCACACTGATAGGCTGATTCCGAGCATGTGCTCGGCAGCAGCCAGTCATTGTGCTTTATTTTGAGTTTGAGAATGTACTAAAGTTTTATAACCTCTGGGCCTGGGGAACATCGTTATAAGAACAGAACAAGTAAAAGCAAGAGCCCCGATAGCTCAGTGTAGTGACTGCATGTATCTTCTAGGTCACTGTGACCTGTATTTTACTGTTTATTGATATTGTCTCATATATATCAATATTTTAGAGGTTTGAATTATCCTGAGGAGAACTGTTTATTCTGACACTGCACTTGATCTCAATTCACTTGGTCGGTATTTTTCCATATTAAACTTGCGCTTTTTAAAGTCAAGTTCCGGTAAGTCGTGCTTTATTGCAGACCTGGGGACGATTACATGCCAATGTCACAGTATCCGAACTCACTGTACCATCTCTTCCGGTTTTCATAGTGTTGCATTGAGAGTACAAAGTTCGCTTATAACCAGTAGTCGGAAATCATTATGTTTTGAGATTCTATCCGGAATCTGCTGCGTCATTTATAGTTATTCAGCTTCGAAAATGTAAAGAGGTAAGTTTAATATAATTTGCTCTTCGCCGGGTCTTTTACTCTATTACCCTGTACAATGAAAACCTCATGGCTGTCACAGAAATTTTATTCCGAACAGCTTAATTTAACACGAGTTTGTATCGTGCAAAACCTAACTATCATCCTATTATCAAAACTAACACATTGTAGATTGATAACGAGTTCCGTTTATTTTAAAGATTTTATAAAACATGTAAGAAAAGGCTCAAAATGGTTTTAGAATCATGCCAAGGGCGATTTGAATACTGTACCGTTTACTATCCATCCATTCACGACATTGTACAGGGCAATAAAGTAAAAGACCGAAGAGCAAATTATACTAAACTTACCTCTTTACATTTTCGAAGCCGAATAACTATAAATGACGCAGCACATGCCGGATAAAATCTCAAAACATAATGATTTCCGACTACTGGTTATAAGCGAATGTTAGTACTCTCGATTCGACGCTATGGAAACCGGAAGAGCTGGTACAGAGAATTCGGATACTGTGAATGTAATCGAGTACAATTACAATTACTTTTTAAAATCATGATTACAGATTACAATAACAATTATATTTTTTCTCAATGTAATTGATTACAATTACTTTGCAAAGTAATCATGATTACTTTATGATTGCATGTGATTACATTATACAAGGCCGTCGTAGGCAGTCCGGCCGGTCTGGCCATGGTCGGGCCACTTTTTCGGCCGAATATGGTATTGGCCGCACCACTTTTTTTCATTCGGCCGAATATGGTATTGACCGGACCACTTTTTTTCGTTATTCTTTCTTTACCTTGGTCTCAAATGCATTTAAATCGCTTCTAGAGACGTCCTGGATTCAAATATTTTCTCGGGAGAGGTCCCCCGAACCCCCTCACGAGAGAAAGGACACCCCATCTCGTGCTCTCCCCCACTCGTGCCTTCGGCACTCACAGAACACCTTTGGCAGTTTTTAAAAGCTGGGGTAAGCATTTGAAATACAGCAAGTATACTCAAATAATAAGTTGAGTTTCACAAGCAAAATGGTCTCAAAATGCATTAAAATCGCTTCTATAGACGTCCTGAATTTAAAATTTTTCTCATGGGATGTAAATACTCATAAAATCAATTGAGTTTCACAAGCGAAATTCGTCTCAAAATGCATTGAAATCGCTTCTATCCTCTATTCGAGCGTGGAATTCATTATCTGAAGACATCAAACAGGCCACATCTGTTTCCTCATTTAAATACATGCTTAACAGAGACCTAAAGAAACCTCCTAAATACTTCAACACTGGTACACGGATCGGGCAAATACTGCATGCACGGCTTAGAATGGAATGTAGTTCTATAAATTCTCATCTCTACCGTAAAAACATTGTTCCAAATCCCTCCTGTGTATGTGGTGGCTTCGAAAGCACAGCTCATTTTTTCTTCACCTGCCCTAGGTACACATTGGCGAGAAACAGATACTTACCAAACGGTCTTCACAACTACACTACTCACGACCTTTTGTTTGGTATAGAAAATGCGTCACTTCATGAAAATGAATCCCTCTTTTTAAAAGTGCAGGACTTTATCATTAAGTCGGGCAGGTTCGTCAGTATATAATAATCCTATTTCTATTACTTAAGTATTATCCTAGTCTTCAAAAAAATGCCATATATATGATGCCTTTACTGGACAAGGCATGGCCATGGTCGCGGGACTATGTCTCAATCAGGGAATCGGTCTGAGCTTTCACTGGTATTTTTTTTTTTCTCAGTTTACTGCTTTCTTCTTAAGCTGTCGAACGAGAATGGTTCTTGTAAGTTTTATTCTTGCACACACTTATTACCTGTGTGAGGGAGTAAACCTTGACAAGATATTTTTTCTGCAGTATTCTAAATACAGAATGTCTTTTTTTCAGTATTATTTATTTACTTATTTATTCTTTGTTATTTTTTTCCCTTCGAATTATCTGTATTCTGTTGCCTCAAGTCTGTCGATACATCAACAGTCTATAAAATCTAATGTATTCCGTCTACAATAACTGTATTATAGCGTATAATCCAATACTCAGTATAGAGGTACTTTCGCTTTTCTCTTATATTTATTCTTTTTCTTTACATGTCATTTTCTCTACATGTATGTTTGAATGTTTGACGTTGGTTATTTTGTATGTCTCGTTCCATATTTATTGTTGAAATTATTGGTTTACAAAATGTGTGACTAAGCCATTCTGTTACTGTAACTGATTTCATGTCTCAGGAGATGACTTCAATACAAGCGTTTCGCTTACCGTCAGATCCTGTACCATGTTATATTGTACTTTTCTTGTAACTATGTAATTTACATTGAATAAATATTGTTTAAACCAAAATCGCTTCTAGAGTCGTCTTAAATTCAAAATTTTTCTCGGGGGAGATCCCCCGAACCCTCCTCACGACAGGGGATTACCCTTCTCGTGCTCTCCCCCGCTCGTACCTTCGGCACTCGGTGCGTTCCATGGCCGTACCACTTTTCAAAAGCCGACGACGGCCCTGTTATACAAGTGCACAAAATGATCATGACTGTGATAGTGCAAAAACTCTATAGTCAAAAAGCCTTAACTAATTTATATCTAAATCAGCAAATAATTGGTGGCTTACATGTAAGTGCTACGAGGTAAGATACACTGTAACTTCTAAAATAACTTCTGAAGAATTTGACTTACATTTTAATCTGAGCTAAAATTCAATACATGCTATGGGTCGGGTCCTAAATATAAACACATGCTTGAATATTTTTTCTCCCTCACTTATTTAACCTATATTTATTTGAAACATCAGACATATGTTTCTACACTGTCTCCAATGTCATAAAATTGCTTGTGAAAGACTAGTTCAAAGTCTTAAAAGCAAGGGGCCAAACACTTCCTGTAAATTTATTTATTTCAGAACGTTTTAACTAACAACGTATATATTTCATTTTCTTATTCTTCTTGCTCGCCCTCAGTCACACAAAAGTTGGCCCAATCTGGCAAAGAAAGGAACCAAGATATTGGCTTTTTGTTGTATGCAAAATACACAGGTGTCATAAAGCAGTCAGGTGTTACAGTTAGCTTAATCCAAAAAGAAGGTGTGGAAGTCAGAGATGGGTTGTATTGCTCAACTTTGCACCAATAAACACAGAACAGTCTGTATGTTTGAAAAAAATCATGTAAATCAGTCCTAAAAATATATGTCAACCAAGGCAGTTACCAGTCTTAACCTTAATTCCATGCACTCAAGAGTACCAAAATCTCACAGTATTTACATTGTGACGAATTTATTTTAAAATATTAACCCATTAATGCCTAGCATCCCATAAAAAGGACATAGGTATACAGTGCGGACCCAGATCAGATGCTCAGAATGCAGCATTTTGATCAGGGCACTGCTTGCATAAATTTTTAACAGTTTATGTAAAAAGATATAAAAAATATGTCAGTCACCTTTAACTGCTAAATGGACCCATCCAATTTGTTGGAATATAAGAGTCCATCAGGCATAAACAGGTAAAAAAAAGTGCATATTAAAAAAAAAACAATGATTATGCTTAAATTTTACTCCCCAAAAGAGTATAAAGAGAATTCTCTTTTGTCAGTTTCTGAATTTGGTCTGCTGCCTTTGTGTACAATTTAGATCAGTTTTCTGTGTCTTATTCAGTTTGAAGACACTTTGAAAAAATCAACTGCTTTCTATTATTATTTTGCACAAGTCTTTTAATTAAAGAAGAGCAAGATTCTTTTTTTCACATTTCTGAAAATCAATCAAAGTAATCAAAATGTGATCATAAAGTAATTATGATTACAGCTCATTTTGTAATGTAATTGATTACACTACGATTACGTGTAATCTTAAAAATGCACGATTACAGATTACTTCGTGATTACTCAGCAATTGTAATCAATTACAAGTAATCACGATTACAGATTACAATTATCCCAGGTCTGCTTTATTGTCTAATGACAATTCTTGTTCAACAGTTTGTCAGTCATTCATGTTTCAATCAGGAGGAGCCCCGGTAGCTCAGTAGCTTTAAGCGCTGGCATGCCGATCTAGTGGTCCTGGGCTCGAGATCCACTGAAAGCGGGAATCTTTTCAATCGCTAACGGGGTTCTATTGCACACAGCCTTTCATTATCACTCACCCCTCTTCCAATACTGTTTAAAAGGACCTAAAATCGTAACCAAGCTGACCTATGCATGTATATTTATTTTTATCTTTATTCTTTTTTTTTTGTATTTTTACACCAACCACCTCAATGTAGCTAAAGAACATGAGCAAACAGAAAACGCTTTAAGGCAGAATGGACTTCCGACTCCTGCGGGAACCTAACCTTGTATCGCTACATCAGCAGGCCAGCGCTTAACCTAATGACTTACCAGGGCTCCAAAGTGATGAAATGAATCGTAGGACAAAATTCTGTACCTTGTATATTTCCTCCTTGATATCAGTATTAGACGAACTATCTTCTGCAAATTGGTAGTGTGTGTTTCGTAAGGGAAAGCCACCATCCACACACAACACCATCTCATCTTTTTTAGCATAACTATCCCTTTCTTGATCATCGGAAGTATCTTCATTCACATCATTTCTCCTTTCTGGTCTTCTGATTGACAGATCGAGTGCGCCCTTTAATTTAGAGGTACAGGTATATCAGATAGATACTTTATAGATAGATACTTTATTAATGCATTAGACCATGATGGCCCATGAGCATATATATACATATAACATACAGAACAAATATATTGCAGGATAGCGGGAGGCAAATATGAGGTACTATTCACATGCAAGCAATTTGATAGGAGTATACAAGTAAATACAAACCCTTAGGGAGAGGTGCAGAAGGTTAATCTCTACCGTATCCTAATAATATTTTGACTGAAATTTTCTACATGAAGCACCAATACCCTTCCGAAAACAGTGAACTATTCTTCAAAGATACACATGTATAGTTTTCGATCTCAAATCATTTAAATAAATGCTTACATGACAGTGTTACGAATGGAAAACCAACGTGCAAGTGATCGGGCATAGACCCTCCCTAACATGCAGTCAGTCCCATTGTATCACGGAGATGCTTGTATTGTTCATTTGTATTCATAAACATGTTTGAAGTTGAATACTTTAATGACTGCTTTTTATCTGTTTCCTTATACATTCTAAAAACTTCTGATACACTCAGCAATCACTGCAGAGTTAATGTTGCTCTTTTAATGTCCCGTTGCATACTGCTAATTAAGAAACGGTATCGGTATGTACAACTAACCGAACCTTTGCAACAGGACAATAGAAAACAAGTATGGATATTTATGACAATCGCACTCTAAGGTTTTCATTTATAATAGGAACTAGCCATATATATACGATAGGCATTACGGGAAGAAGAAATGAAACCGGTAACTCGATTTAAGTGTAGAGATTTCTGTACAGTTTAATTCTAGTAATCAACAAAAAACCCCTCTGAAAGTAATTATAGGTCGGTCGCGCTATATTGGCAATGTTTTGTTAACATTTTTAATGTCAACAGTACCTGTACTATCACTACGGTGCAGTTCATGTAACTTCTTGATCTATGGTCATAATGGCACATTACGGTTAACTGGCAGTTCTAATTTATCTAAATGACACTTTTGAAAGCTTAAAGACAGGATCTGTCTCTAGTTAAGGAATATCATTGATCAAAAAATTGATAGTAACAAAATTATTCAAATTTATTCTTTCATTCCCGTGAGTTGGATAAGCTGAACTCTGCTATATAGCCAATCAGTCACCAAATCAAAATAAACACAAAACAATAACATTGCCAACTTATCGCGTCCGGACTATAGAAACAAACATTTGTTTGGATAGGATAGCTTCATGTCCCAATACCAGTAATGCGAGGGAACTTGGGATGTTGTATATGGAATGTTGCATCCGTATATTACATTTATCTCAATATGCGTAATGGTAAGATAAAATTTTTAGCCACAACACGAAAAAACTAACAAAGTGGCATGTGCGCCATGCGAAGACTCAGATTAACCTGCGCATCCGCCAACCCTTACCAGACACTGCGCTGCCGTGCTGAAAGTGTAGCTAAGGGTCTCAGCTAGCTCCATGCGGACAGCGAAGGCTCTGATCAGACCAGGCGGATGCCCAGGCTGATCTGAGTCTTCGCTAGGCGCACATGCCACAGTGTTGGTTGTATCGTGTCGCGGTTCAAATATTCTGTGTATCGTCATGCTTGTCAGATGCATTCCTTTCTGAGGAAAAATCAACAATCAAAATAATAATCCCAACTCGAAACTGACGACAGTGGGAATCAAACGAATGCTTTACCAGTGCAATTTCGTACGTTTTTCTCCAAAGCAAGAGAAGTTTCAACTGAAGATTTCCGGCTGAAGTCAAACGACTATATATGATATATACATAAAACGAATATGTGTGGTAGTGTTTTTGTGTGCCCTACTGGTGTCTTTGTCTGTGTCTGTGGTTTTGGAGTGTTTTGTATTTCCAACCCAACAGAGCTGCAAATATTTAAATACTGTCGATATCTCAAGTTCATCTCAAAATACTGTAATCTAAAAGTAAATTTTCTGGTCCCAGAAAATTTACTTAGAGATGATAGTTGTTTTAGATAACAGGATTTGAAAAGTTTAGACGAACATGAAATGTTTCCAAATTATATGCTTTAATATAAAGAGTACTTTTAGATACTCAGAGTTAAGATAACGGGAATGATTGAAGCTCTTGTGCGTTTAATTACCAGTTACCTTTCTCCCTTTTTTCCTCAATACTTCAAATTATTTTAATTTTTAAATGTGGAGACTAACCGTAAGGCATCTAATATGTATTGGGCAACTTGCTTTTTTTTTTTTTTTTTTTTGGCGTTTTCAGCAGATTTTTTATTCACTACAAATCACCAACATGAGTAAAGAAATAATTAATTTTGACTTACCTGCAAATCGTCCATTATCGAATGTTGAAGAAGAATATTGCACACTGTAGAATTAGTTATTTGTGTATTATTTGTATATTAATTTATACATTTATTTACTTGTTTTATCTATATCGAATGTTTCAAACTAAACACAATACCATTTTTTCGGAGGCGCATTGTTATTTTGGTGTGAAATTTGTTGATGGTGCTACTTATATTCGCCGTTAGTGAATGCGATAATTGGTGGCACTATTCTGTAAGGCCAAGCAAATCAAAACTTTGTGTCTATAGTGATAGTTTTTATACTATTACTGAGTTCTCTATGATCGCAAAATGTTGTGAATCAACATTGAATTAACCTTGATTCAACGTCATGACGTTGAATCAAGGTTAATTTAATATTGAATCAACGTTATATGCCTGCAGGGTAAGATAGCGTGAAAAAGAACCGATCAGATTATAAGTATTTACTCTTTTTCTTCAACCTATATCAGAAAAGCGAGGAGTCTTACTATTATTAAAAGTACATGTAGTAGTATTTCCGTTGTTGATTATTATTCTTCCTAGATGAAAATGAAAAGACTGGTCGCGATGTGTCGCTTGTATTATAAACGCGTTTTTAATAACATCTATAAATAAATTTGTACATTTACCCAAGCAACTGACGAATTATTTTGCTGAACCATTTAAAAGTCATGTTTGCCTTAAAACCGAGTTAAAACCGTGTTAAACATAATAATGCAAAAAGAAAATAGACAGAAAATGTACAAAACTCATCCTGTTTTCCAACTCGCACTAGATTAACTTTGCCTGGCCTTTCTGTTTTGCATTTATACAAAGATGTCTGTTTTGCACCTATAGAAATGAACATGTCAACGCATTATTAAATTTACAAAGGGTGTGAACATGTCTTTATCACCCATACCATACTGAACTGAAGTTTTCGCTCCTGATTCAAAGGTGTGAAAGACCTCTGAGTAAGTGTAAAACATAAATTGTTACATGACAAAAACCCGACATTAAACACAAACAGGTAGACTGTTATTAAAGGCACACAACGTTGAATCAACATTGAATCAACCATCAAACTGAGGCCTCGGTTCGTTGACCACAACTGAGATGAGAAGCAAAATAAAAATTGTAGAATTGCTTCCCCTGATAGTGTACCCAGTTATAGGTACCATAATTATTTGCGCTGCATCACGGCAAATGATACTATACTACACACTGGACACATAACGTTAAATCAACATTGAATGAACATTGATGCAACGTCGTAGCGTCGAATCAACCTCAGCGTTGCATAAATAGAGATTATTATATGGCAATTTTCATATCATACCAGACTCCCATATCAGCCCGAGACTCTCATATCAGGAGAGGGCCGAAGGATCGAGGGTCGATACGGGGTATTATATGAAAATTGCTATATTATAATCTATTTATCATGTATTTTTATTATGACCAATTTTTTCCTGTTTGATAAATGCAAATCATGCTTTTAAAGAATAGAGCAGAATAAACACCGAGCGCTCCGAATGTGGTGATATGGCTTTTTCGCCCTAGGGATGATATGGGTCACGTGGGGTGTGATACGGATGATATGGCTTTTTCGCCCTTGGGATGATATGGGTCAGGTGGGGTGTGATACAGATGATATTAGGTTTTCTCCCTAGGGAGTGTTATGGGTATTGGCCACGTGGGGTGTGATACGGATGATACGGGGTTTTCTCCCTAGGGAGTGATAAGGGTTTTGTCTATTTTTGGAGTGATACGGCCTTCGAGATATGAAGCCCTCGGTCCGATATTGGAGTCTTGGGCTGATAAATCGGGTGATAACGAAAAACCCAGGTAATAAACTCTATTTATTACATACACTCTCGGACGCGACGTCACATGATAAACTGCTGTCTAACATATGCACAATTATTTTAAGGAGGTGATTATCAATGATGTTTGGGCAAAGTTAAAAATCTGCATAAAATGCTGAAAATACAACAGATCTTCCCAAAACTTAGCAGGTGCCCTCTTTATGTTGTTTCTCACAATTCAGAATCCCAAAATGCAGGACATGTTGATGTTAAAAAGGATTTATATAAGAAAAGATCAAAGGGTAATTTTGTGCGAATAAATCTAAAAAAACACACCAATTATTGAAAATGTAACCAGGTCTGAACATAAATTAATGTATTATGAAGAGCGTCCTAGCAATTATTTTTCCATTTTGTTTGCACGTTCTCCGGCTGCGCAGATAAAAAAGATGTGGCTTGTGTCCAAATATTTGTCTTAAAAACCATAGTAGAGTCTGTTTTCAAAGTTGAATAATTTCAATAGTACACCTATCTTGGTCATTGTAATGTAATATTTATACTGTGAATATGATATAGGTATAACTGACCTACCTGTATTAATGAATGCAACCACTATACATGCACTTATATACATGGTCAGACATTTGAGGAAAAAGCTACTGTTTTTACCTGGTCTACCTTACAATTTGAGAAAGAGTTGGAACAAATAATTGCTAGGACGCTCTTTTTACTACATCAAAGTATCTTCAGAGCTAAGTACATTTTCAACAACGGATTTTATTTTTCAGATTTCTGCGCAGAAAATTACACTTTGATCTTTTCATATAAAAACACTTTTTTAAACAGCATGCCCGTCTATTTTGTATTCTAAACTGTAAAGAGCAACAAAAAATAAGAAGTCTGCTAACTTTCAGGGAGATACAATATTTTTTATGGTTTTATTGAGATTTTTGTATATACCACAAATCACTACCTTAAGGCAATTATAGGCGGACTTGTAAGGTCAGGTTCAGGATACCTCCTTAACTATTTAGAGGTTATTACATGTCTAGTGTCGCGTTGCCAGGCATATCGGCCCGGATAGCTCCATACTGACCCAAGGGCCTTTAGGCCCGAGACCCGATATGCCTGGCAATGCGACACTAGACATGTCGTAACCTTTTTATTACATGTATTCTGCATTTTTTCCCATTATACTTATTGAAACAAAACTATTTTGGACGATACGTCAACTCGATTGTTTTTGACGTTGCAAAGTACGCATGCACACATTGCCGCCGTGCTGACGTCCTTCAGTAGGGGAGACCGGGGATAGTTGATGCACGGGGCAAGTGGATGCAGTGGGAATAAAAAGACAATGACGTCGTTATGGACGTTAGAAATGACAAAGTAGTCATGGACAGCCGCCATCTTTTCCTGAAGTTTTGCAGAATTTCGTTAACAAATGAGAATTTGGTGAAGAAAAGTTCATTTTGGACACATCTTAGTAAATTTATGGTAATGTGCAATTTTTCTTTTAGCACGTATTTGTTTTTAGTTGTTCTTAATTGTTTAATGCACACAGGTAGAGAACTCTTTCATCTTCAAAATCGTATGCCTTTTGACGAAAAACATTGTGCGTTAGTTGTCTACCTTGCTGAATGTCAATCGGGGCATGGTTGGGGCAAGTTGATGCAATGAGCATGGGGCATGTCGATACACCATATAATTCTACTGTACTGCATGAGCCGTTCAAAATATTCGGATGGACTTGATCTCTAACTGATGTAGAACTCTGTACACTAGTTTAAGCATTTCGAATTTGTATTATTTTAAAAAACGATGTATTTCATTATAGTCGAACAATTATACACAATGACATTCGAGCCATGTCACAGCAATACTTACAATTTATATGTGCGCCCAGCGAAGACTCGATATATCCGCGCAGTCTGATCAGTCTTTGCTATGCGCTCTATGGATAGCTAATGACCCATACCTTTTCGTGTGGCCAGTGAAGACTCTGATCCGAATGTGATGATGCACAGGCTGGTCTGAGTTTTCGCTGTGTGCATATGAAAATTGTACGAATTGCTGGGCCCGGCTTATTCAATATAGCATCTATGACAATAAAATGCTCTTTCCCCATTTAAAATGTCCTAAGTTTCAGAAATAAAAGTATAGAATGTTTTGATCATTTTATCGTACAATTATTTATATACAAACATCCCTTCTAGGGATCTTTTACTGGAGATACATGTAACTTCTATGGCTAACATAATTTTGATAAATGCGTCTAACTAGAAAGCAAAGAAACCCCCATTTGTCCGTAAAAACGGCCAAATTACTGTAGTATTCGTTGCATGGGCTTGTAAAGGCAAGGCAAAAATCTGTATCAATTTGCCCCAACCGTTGCATCACCATGCCCCACTACTGGGGCAAGTTGATGCATTCGACTTCCTAAAGAAATCTACTTAAACGGAGGGAAAATATACCAAAACTCAAGGATTACTATTTGATTTTAAATGAAGAAAAGACAGAGCTTTTAGTATATACAAAGATGATCAATATGGGCAGTCCGGTTACCAGATATATCAGAAAGTCTAAAAAGTGCATCAACTATCCCCGGTTCTCCCCTAAACATGGCGTCATTATGCAATCGTTTTCTAACAAAGTTAGAAATACAAAGATTAAAGAAGATTTCACAGAAAGCAAATTCTTAGAAAGACAGAGAAAAAAAAAAGCTTACAATAATTGAGGAGGATTGTTCCCATTGTCTGAGTCGGTAAAGACTGTCATATTGTGTTTACGATTCTATTTGGGATTTGCAATTTCTCTACAACTTTTCTCAGTCGTTTAGCAGTTGCCTGTCGGTCTTTTCTACCCCATATCAATAAATCCAGTCGCTCAAGCCATATTAAAACAGCTGTTCCAGTTTGCTTTCCGCCTGAGCGGGCTGATATGACTGCACGAGCGGGCCGATATGGCTCTGCACGAGCGGGATGATATGGGGAAAGGGATCACGAGCCAAATTGGATTGCGTATCCAAAATATTTGTTTTATTACTATATTTAGTAATACATGTAATAAATAGAAATTATTATATTGCAATTTTCATATCATACCCCGTATCCATTCGAGACTCCCATATCAGCCCGAGGGCTGAAGGCCCTCGGGTTGATATGGGAGCCGAAGGCTGATATGGGAGTCAAGGTATGGTATGAAAATTGCTATATCATAATCTATTTATCATGTATTTTTATTGTGACCAAATTTTTCCTGTTTGATAAATGCAAATCATGTTTTAAAGAATAGAACAGAATAAACGTCGAGCGCTCCGAATGTGGCGATATTGCTTTTTCGCCTTAGGGATAATATGGGTAACGTCGGGTGTGATACGGATGATATGGGCTTTCTCCCTTTGAAGTGTTTTGGTTTTGGGCCACGTTGGGTGTGATACGGGTGATATGGGTTTTTCTCCCTAGGGAATGATATGGGTTTTGGCTATTTTTTTTTAGTGATACGGCCTTCGAGATATTCAGTTCTGATACGTGCATGAAAAGCTTGCCTGTATCGCATATGTAAAAAGAACGTATTTTCTAGAAAAAAATATGATAATTCAAATTAATTACTTTTTCAAACTGCGGACGTCAATTTAACTTATATAAGGTTTATATAAGCTGTACGTAGGTCCTGCAAAAAAGTTCTATCATTAGGGAAGGATTTTTTAACTGAAGCGTTTTATCGAAACTGAGTTTAGTCAACCAATTTTAAAGTGCAGAAAAGAAGGTCCGAGATTTGATCAAAAACCCTAGTCTTACGAAGACCATCTCCTGTCCAAATTGTGTCTATTACAAATGAGCCGCGACACGACAAAACCAACAATGTGGTTGTGCGCCCAGCGCAGACTCAGATCAGCCTGGGCATCCGCAAAGTCTGATCAAAGTCTTCGCTGTCCGCATGGGGGTAGCTCAGTCCCTTAGTTACCCTTTAAGCGCTTTGAGAAGAGTCTGACCAGACTGGACAGATGCCCAGGCTGATCTGAGTCTGCGCAGGGCGCACCACCACATTGTTGGGTTTCTCGTGTCGCGGCTCAAATCTTTAGAGTATTCTCCCCTTTATCGAAACACATTTTCCAGAATAAACATTCTTTCTCTGTAGCTGTTGGAGACACTGGAATATAGCGCTGTCAAGAAAACTTCTGAAATTGTATTTCTTCCCAGAGGGCATTTTCTTAATCCTTGAAAATAAAAAGAAGTCACATGGACCTGGTGAGGGTTAATTAAGGTCACTTTTGCAACAAGGCCTATCGGAACCTGAATTTTATGGTGACTTAGTATATAAATTACGCAAAATCGTAGGGAAAACAGAATCTCCCGATCAGATTAAGAAAATTATCAAACGATTTAAACGCATTTGCTATAACATAGATGTAATGCGACAGTCTGCATGCTTAGTGGTTAACCCAATCACGGTTGACAACTTTGCTGTCCTCTTTAATTGCACGCCGGTGGGTCGGGGTTCAGACTCTATGATAGCCCCTACATAAAGCTATATATTAGTTGGTTGGGGCCGGATGTTTGTCTGTTTCTTGGCCCACCGGGGTTCAACTGCTGGTCTTCTTTTGCTCCAGTACTCCAGTGGTGTTGCTGATGCCCCAGGGATCTCCGGGTGTCTCAACACGTTTTGGCTGTCGAGTCCTCATCCTTGCTTCACCACGGTCTTTTCTTGATCTTAATTGTTGACCGTGATGACTCTCTGATGAGTTAGGGGACCTCCATACGAACCGAACTACCAACTAATTGTGTGCACCGCAGCGGAGGGTGAGGGTGAAGGTTTGGGCCCAGTAAAACCGGTTTAACCCCCCCCCCCCCCCCCCCCCCCAGTAGTTATTACTGACCGTCCCAAGGCGGTACTTTTGTTGCGGTTGCATTTGTTTTATGTTCGGTGCTGTTTAATTTATTGTGTTCTCAGTTTAATCCTTCTATCATAAAAATAGAAAATAGGTAAAAATTATTGTTAAATGTTTTTCATATAATTTGCTTAGTCCGTTGTAACCCGTCTGTTGGTCTAAATTATTTAGTTCAATAAAGATAGCCGAGTTGCCATCTATTTGGGAAAGAGCTGCTGACTCGGCTTATCACTTGTAATTTATTGTTTGTTGGGGTGTCTTTGTCAATCTTTCCCTTTGATGTTGGGGATAGGGTTTGGGATCTGATTCAGTCAGTTCCTGAAGTGTAGTTACTCTTTAAATTTAGGTGGATGGTGTACAACATGAATTGTTTCACACGCCAAGAACACACTTCTGGGATACGCGCGTTTTGTCCAGTTGTTCCTGTTTCAGCTGGGCAATAGTCTCTGGACACGAAATCATAACAGACATTACTCGGTATATGTTGTGGTTTGTACACTGTAAAAAAATTTTGTAGATTTTACGGTAAAATACCTGGAAGCTGGCTGCCAGTTAATTTACCGTTATTTTTACGGGCGTTTGCCTGTAGAACATTTTTAGAAATCACGATTTGGAAGTGTTTTGTTAACTGTCAGCACTCAAAAATACCTTTATAGAATTGGAGGGCTTTATGACCAAAATAACATCTGTTCTATTCTATCCTACTCTGCTTGATAATTCCTGCAGTTTTTACGGGCGACCATAAAAATAACGGGAAATGGACTGGCAGGTGGTTGCCAGTTATTCTACCGTAAAATCTACGGATTTTTTTTTATAGTGTATGCATATGTGCATTTTTGCCAGTTTGATAAGGCTGACGTCACCGCCGACGTTCAGCGGTACTGCTATGAACGTCCAGCACTCTGGCCCCGAAGTTATAAAACTTTTTTATGCTCAACTCAGCTGAGGATGAAATTTTACCAGCTACTAAATAGCAAATTAGTGATAAGCACAGTTGTTTTCTTGCTCAGTTTGGCTGAGTATGATTTTTTCTGCTGATAAATATGAAAATGCCTACAGTAGTTGGCATTTTCATATCTATCAACAGAGAAAATGTCATGCTCAGCTGAGTTGAGCACGAAAAAAGTTTTATAACCTCGGGGCCTGGCCCCACTTATTCAAGCTCAGGACACAGTTAGCGCAGATTTCCTCTTTCATTAGACGCCGCGACGCCGCCAGACTGAAGATAGTTATCGGACATGTATCCCAATGGGAGTCGAGCCTGTCAGAGAGTAGCTTTTCCCCCCTAGTAGTTTTTCTCCCCGGAAAAATGACTATATGATTTTTTCCACAGTAGAATTTCCCACCGGAAAAATGGCTATATAGTAGAAATTCCCCCCGGGAATATGACTATATAGCCAATTTTCCCCGGGGAAAATCTACTATAGGTGTTTTTGCATAGCCGTTTTTCCCCTCTATAGTGGATTTTCCCCCTGGTAATATGATTGCAGGAAAACACGCTACATAGTGGAATTTGCTCCTTCTCCAATCATAATAACGAGGTTCATAACAGAAACAGAAATAGGAGAAGCTGTTCGTAACATGTCAATGGATAACAGATGCTAGAACCGCATGCATGTGTCCATCAGTCGGTCTTACTTTTGATTTTGGGAAAACTGGCAGGCATTTTGCTTTTCCGTGTTAGCCTAAAATGGCTATGAGTGTACGTGGTTGTGGGCATAAATTTGTATAATTTTGTGTTTGTACAAGCGTTCATCTGTGCGTGCGCACAGCGGAGTGCCTGGACTACTGTTCGCCTTTCATGCAGGAGTCGTGGGTTCCACTCCCATCGGGACACTCGTCCGATTATTAGGGCGCGTTTACACGACCAAAGTTTCTATGACAAAGTAGGTTTGTCACAGAAAAATTTGCTCGTGTAAATGCCAAAATATGACAATGTTTCTTTGACAAATATATATAGTAAAGTTACTTCGATAAATTAAATTTGTCCGTGTAAACGGAGAACTTTGCTAAAGATTATGTAACAAAGAACATTGCTGCAAGCGTGGAAAATGTGACAAAGATTTTGTTTCATAGCTGCAGGTAGCTTTGACGAATAAAATTTGGTCGTGTGAACACTGCAGTAAATATTTCATAGCCAAACTTTATGTGACAAAGATTCTATGGCACATTTTCTTTAACAAATAATTTGCTTCGTGTAAACGCAAAATGTTTGTCATACTTTCTTTGTTAAAGTTTCTGTGACATAGAAACTTTGCTCGTGTAAACGCGCCCTTATTTTCAATGTAATAAACTGCCTGCTAAATCAAACATGACTGGACAAAAACACCTGTTCGTACATCTTTGTGTAAGCTTGCTACGTATGTGTACGTATATAAATATCTGCGATGGAAAGAAATCACACCCCTCGCGTTTCTTAAATTAGTAATTATTGATTATTTTAAAAATAAGGTTGCTAAATTTGCATATTGATTTTTTGGAATTAATCACGTTTGTTACCTCCGTTGAAAAACTGATACATTTCTAATGCGATTAATTCCGTGAAATGTCTCTGCTCCATTCCATTCCGTTTCGTTCCGTTCCGCAAAATACCAATAGCCATACAAAATTCACTAATAGCCAATTTCCCGGTGGGGGAAAAAGGACTATGTGGGAAAAGTGGCTCTATGAGGTCCGGACAATCCACTATATAGTCGTCCTTCCTATAGCCATTTTTCCGGGGGGAAAGGGGGAAAAACCACTCTCTGACAGAGCCAACAACTCCCTGCATAAAAGGCGAATACGAATGTCAATAGTCCAGACCCCGGGGTTATAAAAGCTGAGCATGAAATTTTTTCTGCTCATAAATTTTAAAATACATTAAAATTTATGAAAAAAAATAGTCTTCTTGGCTTATCTGAGCCTGAAAAATGCTGAATTTCTTGGTATTTTTATATTGATGGGCATATTAAATTTCATGCTCAGCTGAGTTGAGCATGAAAAAAGTTTTATAACCTCGGGGCCTGGCTTTCCCCTGCACGCATGTACAGATGAACGCTTGCACAAACACACAAACGTATACACACAACTACATACACACATACCCTTTCTTGGCAGACTCGATAAAATGCCTACCTGTTTTTTCTTTGTTCCAGATACAAAAATAATAAAAATCTAAGATGGGGTTGAGGCCGAGACAAGGAATTCTTGAGCTAGTTCTCAGATAATTTTTCTTATGCGAGGGTTGCCTAACATAATACTTAAATAATCTGAAAACGAAACGGAGGCTGAGATTTCCTTGTTGAGGCCATCGCTGATAAGTTTTGACTCACTGTATTAAATTGCATTAATCTTGCCACTAAAATACTATAGGACTACCGTCGAACACAACTACTACGTTAGCTCTGTACTGTGTGTTTGTACCTTTACTTTTTGACAGACATGCTTCGCTACGAATACGGCTACTGCTGTCCAGGTTCCCGAGGTTATAAAACCTGAGAATAACCTGAGAATAAACTCACTCAAAATAAAACACACTGACTGGCTGCTTCCGAGCCTGTGCTCGGAAGCAGCCATTTAGTGTGCTTTATTTTGAGTTTGAGAATGTACTCCAGGGGCGGATCCAGGAATTTTGGATAGGGGGTTCAAATTAGCTTCAAAGGGGGTTCGATTTGTGCAGTGTGACCACTTTTTCCTGAATTTTCCCATGAAAATGAAATAATTTAGACTGAAGATGGGGTTCGTGTGAACCCCCCGAACCCCCTCTGGATCCGCCACTGTACTCAAGTTTTTATAACCTCTGGGCCAGATTATGACATGATGGTTTTGTGTCGGAGAGAACACTAGGTTAGCCGTCTGTCTATCCGAAACCTTGGATCCTGCGGTCTTGAAAAGTTTCCAAAATAAACGTATAAAACAGTGCAATAAGAAGATTTTTTCGGCCAGCAAGAAATTCTTGTTCTATATCAGTAAAAGAGGAAAGCTAGGCTTATGAAACTTAGCTCGTTTTCAAGGGTTAATTAGGAGATAATGCACACATCCTTGTAACCCCACTAGAATGCGTCTTTGCCAGTGTTATAATGTTTTTCCCGATGGCTGCCTGTGTCTGTCCGTCCGTCCGGTGGGATATGATACCAGTCTCAGAGACGGATGGAGAAAACAACAAAAGAATATCATCCAAAATGTCTGTAGCACTGTCAGAATATTTGTTATCTCTATAATCTAGGATCAGCAAGCCCAGAGTAGCTCTATTCGGAGGAAAACATGGAATGCTCTGAATACAGCTGCTCTTCAGCACAATAGCTTTATTCGCCCGGATACAGCTATTGTGTAGCTGTATTCGTAAGCGTCCTCCAAATAGATCTAACGGAGTAGCCGTATTCGAAGGTAGCCCTATTCGGTATTATAGGGCTGCATTTGAATACTGCTACTGCGTTAGCTCTACATATTTGGAGGAAGCGTACGAATACAGCTACACAATAGCTGTATTCGTACGAATAGAGCTATCGTGCTGAAGAGCAGCTGTATTCGGAGTGTACTGTATTCAGCTGTAAGCCAATACTAGCTACCAGTTTTTTGTATTGTAATGTCTGATTTCTTATAGGTTTTGCAGCTGGTGTTGTGCCGTGTGGCGGCCGTAAAAAGTCTCCCCGTACATCATCCATACTGCAGATTATATTTTATTTACATCCTTTGAGATCAGAGGATAGATTCTGAGAAATCTAAAATTTGAGATCGATTTAGACTATTGTTCTAGATCATCGTTTTTAGCTCACCATTTGGATCCTTTTGAAATTAATCAGTCTTTGAATCGACTGCCCAATTAAAATTAAGAATTTACAGTATGCTTTTTTCTGGTTTCGTCACCAGATATTGTCAGGGTCACTGACGAGGCTTTATTAGCCGAAACTACGTAGTCTGGCCCATGTTCCTACTTTTGTATGTATTCTCTGCTCTTGAAGGAACTTTTTTAGATTTTTATTTATACCCTCACAGCGCAACTATCTTTGCAAAGTACAGAGCTAAATGGGTTACACAACCTACCCTAAAGGACGGTCGTACTATGCTCAGCGACTGGGGTAGGCTACGTAGGTGTAGCAGGCGACTTTGATAATATTATAAATATTGATTTGATGCTTAACTTCCACGGTAAACAGCTATGGTCATGTCGGGACGGTGACTGTGATAATAAGTTTCACGAGAATCAGTAGACATCTTTTTAATGATTCCGCATCAGCATGTGAGGGTGGTCGGGTCGGGCGATTGTGCTGGGTAACTTTCAGTACCGGGTAACTTTCACCACCCGTTCCTACTAATTTTGATTATAGCAAGGGCGTAGCTACCTATACGGCAAATACGCAAGTGCGTATTGAAATTTTGTCAAAATTGACAAAATTTCAAAACTCACCTGCATATTTGCATGCTGAATATTTATAAATTAGACAAGAATTCAATACCAATTACCAAAGTGGCTGAAATACTAGCTTTCCCTTCAAGAAGTAGAGAATAAAACATGGCTGTGCGTATTATGAAATTGCCCCTAGCTACGCCCCTGTTATAGTATGGAAAAGGCCCACTGTGTTTGCATTAGATGCGGGCGAGGGTTGTTATTTGGTATTTTTCTCTCGCTTACATGTATCATATCTTTTTTCTTTCTCCCTCTCTCGGGGAGATGGCCCGATAAAGACTGGACTACTGTCTCGAAGGGCCGTTAAACACAAAACAACCAACCTATATCAGTCTGAAGAGGATTTTTCTTCTCACAGAACTGGGGCTTAACCTACTTTAGCCGAGCACCGAAAAGTAAAAAGTGGCGCTTTCAGCCCCGTTCTCCACCCAGGCCGTGGCCTCTCGTTAGGATTCCCTAGCAGCCATTTGCCAAGACTGCCAAAACTGAAAATATGTCACTACCAGTGTATGTCACTGCGTAGACAATAATTACATGCCTGCCGATTTCATTAAGGTAAATGGGCATACCTCCATGTTTTTCCGCCACTGTTACAAAAGGGAAGAACTTCTGTGACTTCCTGTTTGCTTCCCTGGAGGATGAAACCCTTCTTAATGGGGATCTATTCTTAAAGGAATGAATTTCTCCTACAGGAGCAAATTCTTTCTTTTAAACGTACGTTGACTCCACTGACAAGTGAAACAAAAATCAGAATGGCAGAGTTGCTTCCCCTGAATGTATGCCATTCATCGAAACACATGAACCCTCTCAGCCACAGATGGTGAGGAATATTGGAAGTCCGTCATAACCTCTCCATAATGTAACCATTCCCAGATAGCTTGGTTCTTTTCTGGCGATAAATATTCCGATTTAAACTGGTCCGGAATTATAAACTTTGGTGGCCTACTGCGTTTAAGATCTTCATAAGATTTAAATGCAGAAGCTGTAAGGTTATTTTCGGAAAGTTCGATAGGATCCATATTAGGCTGAGCTGACAAATGAAACTGGAAGATACTTTTTCTCATATTTAGTTTGTTATCTAAAACATTCGGTCCATCAGCATCATTTTCGGCTTCAAACTCGTCGTTATCCTCCTGAACACCCTTAATGATCTTTTGGACCTCTTTTCTCAACTTTGCCGACTCGGGATTAGCTTTAGCCTTTAGAGGTAAGAATAAACTTGATCTTGTCCTGAGATCTTTATTTATCCCATCTTTTGATCTACCACCGGCAGGAGCTGAGTGTGCGTACAATCTGCGTATGTTTTCTGCTTCAGAATTAACTTTTACCGGTATTTGTTCACTATGCTTTCTTGTCCATTTTGTATCAACAGCATTTGTAAGGAAATGCAGTTTTGCGCTCATTGTTACCTTCTCATCGTCGTAGCCCGGATTTTCTGTTGCATATGGTTCTTGAAACATTGCAGGAAAGTGAAAAGTTAGTTTATTGCATCTTGGGATATCTCTAAAGCATATGTAAATGTAATTTTCATGTGCCACAATCTGCATGCACATGTCAAGCAAATGAAGGACTTTGGGGTATGTAAATAATTATGGAATATTTACCCATGTATAAAAATTTTGTAACGCACTTGTATATGTGCATTTTTGCAAGTTTGATAGGGCTGACGTCACCGCCGACGTTCAGCGGTACTGCTATGAACGTCCAGCACCCTGGCCCCGAAGTTATAAAACCTTTTTATGCTCAACTCAGCTGAGGATGAAATTTTACCAGCTACTAAATAGCAAATTAGTGAAAAGCACAGTTGTTTTCTTGCTCAGTTTGGCTGAGTATGATTTTTTTCTGCTGATAGATATGAAAATTCCAACATTAGTTGGCATTTTCATATTTATCAACAGAGAAAATGTCATGCTCAGCTGAGTTGAGCACGAAAAATGTTTTATAACCTCGGGGCCTGGCCCCACTTATTCAAGCCCAGGACACAGTTAGCGCAGATTTCTTCTTTTATTAGACGCCGCGACGCCGCCAGACTGAAGATAGTTATCGGACATGTATCCCAATGGGAGTCGAGCCAACAACTCCCTGCATGAAAGGCGAATACGAATGTCAATAGTCCAGGCCCCGAGGTTATAAAACTTTTTTCATGCTCAACTCAGCTGAGCATGGCATTTGGTCTGCTCATAAATTTTAAAATGCATTAAAATTAACGAAAAAATAGCCTTCTTGGCTTATCTGAGCCTGAAAAATGCTGAATTTCTTGGTATTTTTATATTAATGGGCATATTAAATTTCATGCTCAGCTGAGTTGAGCATGAAAAAAGTTTTATAACCTCGGGGCCTGGCTTTCCCCTGCACGCATGTACAGACGAACGCTTGCACAAACACACAAACGTATACACACAACTACATACACACATACCCTTTCTTGGCAGACTCGATAAAATGCCTACCTGTTTTTTCTTTGTTCCAGATACAAAAATAATAGAATCTAATATGGGGTTGAGGCCGAGACAAGGAATTCTTGAGCTAGTTCTCAGATCACTTGTCTTATGCGAGGGTTGCCTAACATAATACTTAAATAATCTGAAAACGAAACGGAGGCTGAGATTTCCTTGTTGAGGCCATCGCTGATTATTTTTGACTCACTGTATTAAATTGCATTAACCTGGCCACTAATACTATAGGACCACCGTCGAACACAGCTACTACGTTAGCTCTGTACTGTGTGTTTGTACCTTTACTTGTTGACACACATGCTTCGCTACGAATACGGCTACTGCTGTCCAGGTTCCCGAGGTTATAAAAGTTGAGAATAAACACACTCAAAATAAAGCACACTGACTGGCTGCTTCCGAGCATGTGCTCGGAAGCAGCCAATCAGTGTGCTTTATTTTGAGTTTGAGAATGTACTTAAGTTTTATAACCTCTGGGCCAGATTATGACATGATGGTTTTGTGTCGGAGAGAATACTAGGTTAGCCGTCCGTCTCTCCGAAACCTTGGATCCTGCGTTTCCAAAATAAACGGATATAACAGTGCAATAAGAAGATAATTAACATCAGTTTTTTTTTTCGGCCAGCAAGAAATTCTGGTTCTATATCAGTAAAAGAGGAAAGCTAGGGCTATGAAACTTAGCTCGTTTTCAAGAGTTAATTAGGAGATAATGCACACATCCTTGTAACCCCACTAGAATGCGTCTTTGTCAGTGTTATAATGTTTTCCCGATGGCTGCCTGTGTCTGTCCGTCCGTCCGGTAGGATATGATACCAGTCTCAGAGACGGATGAAGAAATCAACAGAAGAATATCATCCAAAATGTCTGTAGCACTGTCAGAATATTTGCTATCTCTGTAATCTAGGATCAGCAAGCCCAGAGTAGCTCTATTCGGAGGAAAACATGGAATACTCCGAGTACAGCTGCTCTTCAGCACGATAGCTTTATTCGTCCGGATACAGCTATTGTGTAGCTGTATTCGTAGGCGTCCTCCAAATAGATCTAACGGAGTAGCCGTATTCGAAGGTAGCCCTATTCGGTATTATAGGGCTGCATTTGAATACTGCTACTCCGTTAGATCTATTCGGAGGAAGCCTACAAATACAGCTACACGATAGCTGTATTCGTACGAATAGAGCTATTGTGCTGAAGAGCAGCTGTATTCGGAGTGTATTCAGCTGTAAGCCAACACTAGCTACCAGTTTTTTTTTATAGTAATGTATGATTTCTTATAGGTTTTATACCCTCACAGCGCAACTGTCTTCGCAAAGTACAGAGCTAAATGGGTTACACAACCTACCCTAAAGGACGGTCGTACTATGCTCAGCGACTGGGGTAGGCTACGTCAGTGTAGCAGGCGACTTTGATAATATTATTGATATTGATTTGATGCTTAACTTCCACGGTAAACAGCTATGGTCATGTCGGGACGGTGACTTTGATAATAAGTTTCACGAGAATCAGTAGACATCTTTTTAATGATTCCGCATCAGCATGTGAGGGTGGTCGGGTCGGGCGATTGTGCTGGGTAACTTTCAGTACCGGGTAACTTTCACCACCCGTTCCTACTAATTTTGATTATAGCAAGGGCGTAGCTACCTATACGGCAAATACGCAAGTGCGTATTGAAATTTTGTCAAAATTGACAAAATTTCAAAACTCACCTGCATATTTGCATGCTGAATATTTATAAATTAGACAAGAATTCAATACCAATTACCAAAGTGGCTGAAATACTAGCTTTCCCTTCAATAAGTAGAGAATAAAACATGGCTGTGCGTATTATGAAATTGCCCCTAGCTACGCCCCTGTTATAGTATGGAAAAGGCCCACTGTGTTTGCATTAGATGCGGGCGAGGGTTGTAATTTGGTATTTTTCTCTCGCCTACATGTATCATATCTTTTTTCTTTCTCCCTCTCTCGGGGAGATGGCCCGATAAAGACTGGACTACTGTCTCGAAGGGCCGTTAAACACAAAACGACCAACCTATATCAGTCTGAAGAGGATTTTTCTTCTCACAGAACTAGGGCTTAACCTACTTTAGCCGAGCACCGTAAAGTAAAAAGTGGCGCTTTCAGCCCCGTTCTCCTCCCAGGCCGTGGCCTCTCGTTAGAATTCCCTAGCAGCCATTTGCCAAGACTGCCAAAACTGAAAATATGTCACTACCAGTGAATGTCACTGCGAAGACAATAATTACATGCCTGCCGATTTCATTAAGCTAAAAGGGAATACCTCCATGTTTTTCCGCCATTGTTACAAAAGGGAAGAACTTCCGTGACTTCCTGTTTGCTTCCCTGGAGGATGAAACCCTTCCTAATGGGGATCTATTCTTAAAGGAATGAATTTCCCCTACAGGAGCAAATTCTTTCTTTTAAACGTACGTTGACCCCACTGACAAGGGAAACAAAAATCAGAATGGCAGAGTTGCTTCCCCTGAATGTATGCCATTCATCGTAACACATTAACCCTCTCAGCCACAGATGGTGAGGAAATATTGAAAGTCCGTCATAACCTCTCCATAATGTAACCATTCCCAGATAGCTTGGTTCTTTTCTGGCGATAAATATTCCGATTTAAACTGGTCCGGAATTATAAACTTTGGTGGCCTAGTGCGTTTAAGATCTTCATAAGATTTAAATGCAGAAGCTGTAAGGTTATTTTCGGAAAGTTCGATAGGATCCATGTTAGGCTGAGCTGACAAACGAAACTGGAAGATACTTTTTCTCATATTTAGTTTGTTATCTAAAACATTCGGTCCATCAGCATCATTTTCGGCTTCAAACTCGTCGTTATCCTCCTGAACACCCTTAATGATCTTTTGGACCTCTTTTCTCAACTTTGCCGACTCGGGATTAGCTTTAGCCTTTAGAGGTAAGAATAAACTTGATCTTGTCCTGAGATCTTTATTTATCCCATCTTTTGATCTACCACCGGCAGGAGCTGAGTGTGCGTACAATCTGCGTATATTTTCTGCTTCAGAATTAACTTTTACCGGTATTTGTTCACTATGCTTTCTTGTCCATTTTGTATCAACAGCATTTGTAAGGAAATGCAGTTTTGCGCTCATTGTTACCTTCTCATCGTCATAGCCCGGATTTTCTGTTGCATATGGTTCTTGAAACATTGCTCTGAGGTCAGTCCGGAATTTGCTATCTATAGAATTTTTGCCCTTATCAACGGGTAATATATATGTTATTCCACGGCTAACTCTTTGTCTTGTCACTGCGTCCTTTAAATTTCTAATTGGTGGCAAGTCAGGCCATTCATATTCTAGAAGTTCTATGTGGTGCCCGCCGCCATCGTCTAAAGATCTTTGCATATCAGAGGATTTTACACGGCCATCGCGGGAGACAACTCCTGTATGGGTCTTTGGGCGTGCCAGCCTTAATGTGGGTCCGATATCCTGTGGCATTTTGTCTGGGTGAGATGTTTAGTAGGACTTTGAAACTGCTCTGAAAGAAGAAGATTAAACCATTAATCTAGCGGGCACACAACGTCGAAACGACTACGTGCCAGCATTGGTGCGACGTCATTTAAGAATTGAAATTTGATTTTTCAGCGTTCATCTTGTGGTGAAGCCAGTGGGCGGAGCTAAAATTCCATGAAGCGCGAAGCGCTTCTTATAGAATTTTAGCGACGACCACTGGCTTCTTCACAAGATGAACGCTGAAAAATCAAATATTTATTCTTATATTTACACTTTATTTTTTGACCCTTCCTGTGGTGTTTCGTGGTAATTTAATGTAAAATATGCAAACTATGCGTCAACGAAAAGACAGACACGACGTATTCGGCCATTACGTTAAACAGCCCGTCGCCATAACGTGGCGTCAATCGAACGTTACGTGGACCAATCAAGACGTTTGTTTACCTTAGACGTAGCTTGACGACAACGTCACATGATCAACTGTCGTTCATCGGTGTATGAAGCCAGTTGCTCTATGCGATTTACCTATGGGAAGTCAGTGGCAATTTTTGTTGGTTGATTTGATGCTTAACGTCCACGGTAAGTCAGTGGCAAGTGTAATATTCAGTGGCAAGTGTAAATATTACAGCTCAACCTAATTTAAACTGCTAAATTCGTTGAACAAAAGCAGTAAATGAAATAAACCCAGCCTAAATATACAGTGCAATCAACAGCAACTTTGATATTATTCTATCAACTTTGACAAATAATCAACTGATGGTAATCTGCACAACCCGTGGTGAATGTAGAATAATCAGTTTGTGGTGCCAGAAGGAATGTATGGAAATGAAATTGGTCATTTCTTGTAGAATGATGCATATTTTTATCAAACTACACCATGTGGTTAAGAGTTATGAGCAATTTCACTAACTGACTACAGGGGAAGGACAAACAGACTGATGGACTTGCACAGCGATTAAAGTGCATACCTGTGGGTCGTGCAAAACTGTTTAGACTTTCGTCACCGTTTTGCATGCCGGTGGCTGGACTATGTTAAAATACATAAGTATACAAAATTTGAACCATATATACCACGGGGCTCAAGAGTTATGGGCATTTTCACTACTTGACCGTAAATTTTCAACTTGTGCTCAGCAAAGCCTCGTCCATCAAAAAGACGGTTATGCATGCGAGTCGTTAGATAATGTTGACATGTATAAGTATGCAAAATTTTATCGAAATATAGAATGGGGTTCAAGAGTTATAAGCGTTTTCGCTAACTGATAACGGACGGACGGACTCACACAGTGATTATAGTGCAAACCTGCGGGTTGTGCAATAAGAAGTTTTGCATACCAGTGGCTGGGCAATGTTAAATTACATAAGTATACAAAATTTGAAGCAAATATACCAAGCGGTCCAAGAGTTATGAGCATTTTCAATAAAGGAGCTCGACCCGCCAAATTGATGCTCGGTGAAGCCTCGTCACTGTTTTGCATACCAGTGGCTGGACAATGTTAAATTACATAAGTATACAAAATTTGAAGCAAATATACCAAGCGGTCCAAGAGTTATGAGCATTTTCAATAAAAGAGCTCGACCGGCCAAATTGATGCTCGGTGAAGCCTCGTCACTGTTTTGCATACCAGTGGCTGAGCAATGTTAACTTACATAAGTATATAAAATTTGAAGCAAATATACCAAGCGGTCCAAGAGTTATGAGCATTTTCAATAAAAGAGCTCGACCGGCCAAATTGATGCTCGGTGAAGCCTCGTCACTGTTTTGCATGCCGGTGGCTGGACTATGTTAAAATACATAAGCATACAAAATTTTAACCATATTTACCACAGTGTTCAAGAGTTATGAGCATTTTCAGTAGTTGGCCGTAAATTTTCAACTTGTGCTCAGCAAAGCCTCGTCCATCAAATAAGGTTGTTATGCATGCGAGTCGTTAGACAATGTTGACATGTATAAGTATGCAAAATTTTGTCAAAATATCCCATGCAGTTCAAGAGTTATAAGCGTTTTCGCTAACTGATAACGGGTTTCGCTAACTGATAACGGACGGACTCACACAGTGATTATAGTGCAAACCTGCGGGTTGAGCAGTTGTAACAAAAATGGGCTGAGCTGTGAATATGTTATAAACAAGGGGGTAAAGCTTTAATTGAATGATCCTAAAGGAGCGACCAAATAACCACATTTTTTTCTAGGAGTAGGACAAGACAGAACAGAATCTTCTACAAAGATGCTTTTTTAAGCTTATTCAAAGATGAAAATCTCAAAGGATTGCATGCATGTCATTTTGCTGATTATGCTGAACGATTACCACAATATATTAAGAATCTCCGATGCACCGTTAATTCGTTATGTTTACACAAATATCGTGTGTTGCATGTTTTGATTTTGAGATCAAATCAGGGCCTCGGGAAATATCATTGTCGACAGAAAACGAAAATAGGTGGAGGCTTCAAAGGTGAGTTAAAACCATTCTGATATATTTATTTGTCCTTTCTGATTCAGTAATTTTCGATAAAGCAATGGAAATTGAGGTTTTATAGAATATCATGAAATAAGAATTATTACTAGCGGAGTCAGCAGGCGTAAGTAAATCTTATGGGACGAAAACACAGCAGTGACTTCAGAAGTTAAGATGAATCCACTAGAATAAAATTTTATTCACAAGCATATTACATATTATACTTGTCCTAATAAGGCATTTCATATATCTGCGAAGTTTATGCCATACTCCGATACTATTGACATCGTAGATTTACTGACGCAGCAACTCAGAGCTCTAATTGATGTCAAAAACCTTGTTCTCGTGCGTGTCGCAGCTCGAATTACTGGAGAAAGTGAGCAAGGGCGCATGTATACCCCGGCGAGTGCCACCGCTTAATGAAAAACATATTCAAAAATAGTAGGCAAATGTCTTAGAAATTTCAAAGTTAGTGACCTTGACCTTAGCTCAGCATTATACGCATCCAGATGACGTCGACTAATATGACTCAGCTGAGGGAGTAACCCAAAGCCTCCATTCAAGTATATTAGAACAACCAACAAAAATTTGGTCAAAATGCCTTAGTCCTTATTACTGACCCCTAGCCCCATCCAGGGCAGTGATCCAGGAGCATATAGCTTCCACACTATCAATAATGCTACAGGAATGAAATTTACCAAGATGGGGTTTCGGATATATCAGCAATCCAAAAGGTTTCACGTAAAACTGACGCAGTAAAATGCCTATTATTGATCCTGATCCCATATCGAAGCCTGATCCTGGGTTTTTTACTCTTCACATTAAAAAGGTTATGCTATATGGGTAGCATATATGAAATATAAATTTAATCAGACACGACATTACAGAGATATGAGCAACTCAAAATGTTTTACGCTAAACTTTGACGTAAAAGTTGACGAACGGATGCACGGAATGACAAACGAACGAACGAACGAACAAATGAACGAACGGACGGAATGACAAAAACTTTATCTTCCTTGATATACTTCGTATGCCGGGGGTTTAATAATGAGCATATACACGTATGTCTACTTCATAGGGGTCCCAGTGGGCACTCAACGTCAAACTGGCATCGCATTGACGTCGTTGTGACGTGCTGACGATGTATCGACGTAAACTTACGACGTCATTTCGACGTCATGTGCCTGCTGGGGTAGGAGTATTCTACGTAGGGGGCAGCAACGGCCAGGACCTCCTCTCCCAATTTTCTTATTCTCGCCCATGTATATCTCAACAGTTGTGTCATGAAATACTGAAAATCTTCCAACGCCTATATAGCTACAGCTAACATTGAATTAGGGTGGACTGGTGCACCGTCATGTTTTCCCGCTAGTGTAGTAAGTGTTTTTTTTTTTTGTTTTTTTTTTTTTTTTTCGAACATAGACAACCTTTGTTACTTCTTGTTTGTTTGCCTGGATGACGAATCGCTTTCAGAGAAATTTTGCGTGCGAATCCCTTTGAGGAGGAAGGCAAAGTCGCTATCCGGAAAAAGATCCAATTGCTCTAACAGCATTTAAGAGTAAACTATATGTTTCGAGAGAGGCGCCGTGGTCGAGTGGTTAGAGTGGCCGGTTATGGCGCAGAAAGTCACCGGAAGGTCGCGAGTTCGCGGCTCACCGTCGCCATCCGACGACTGGAAAACTCTGCCAACCCAGCAGTAAATGGGTACCTTTTTCGAATCAGGGAAGGATAAGCCAGCGAAAGGAGAGAGATTGACTCCGCCTTTCATTAGCTGTGCCTTAGATACAAGGGGGTCTCTAACCCTCCACTGCCCCTACGGCTATTAGGCTATGGAAAACCTTTACCTATATGTTTCGAGAAACAATTGCGTATTTCATTTGCAAAACTTTACAGAAGCACTGTCACTCGTATGGCATATGTATACTACCATGCCATAGCTATGCGTGACTTCTTTAAGTTAGGCCATTATGACATAATCATGACACCGGCATTTCTTGACCAAACTGAACCCTTCTGACATTAAGATGACATTAACAATGTAGGCGCTATATACGACTAATAGAAAAAGAAATGTAAACGTGAGATCTTTCCAGTGGGAACGCAGACTCATCACATTTGAGTAATTCATTTTCTGAATGGTCGTCTACGCACAAAAAAGTAATCCCTTTTTTCGCCGGAGAAAAATGGCGGGAAATTTTTGTCAGAAACAGCCCCAAAATAATGCTCATTTGAAAAGATATGCAGTCGTGGTTTTCTGACGGACCAGATCACAATGAAATTTTATGTTTTATTATTGAAATCAGATGCATATCGGTACCTCAATGCAGTTTGCACACCCAAAACAACGATCACAATTTGACAACCGTTTTTCAGAAAATTAAAACCCTAAGACAGTACCCCAAAGTTATTTTGCAAAGAAAATTGTCCCAAAAACCAAATTAGATGCCATTATAACTGAATCGTAGTTCATACATTCGACCGTCTTTCAGCGAGGTATATCTACGGGAGAAAGTCTATTTACGTTGAAAATCAATAATGAAGTTGGTCATTTTTACAGCACGTGCGTTTGTCAACACACGGACATTTTTCTGCTGGATCGACTTGAGCCAGTTGAGGAGACCAACTGTTTCTTCATTTATGGTACAGTAAAGTTTGTAATCATTTAGCATACTGTGCATTTATTAAGATTTTGCGTAAGTCTGCCTGCCTGTGATTTTTTGGGCTTCTGAATTTAGGCTACACGCCGAGAACGAACGAGAGAAAGCAAAACAAACACACTGGTACTCGAGTAAACCACAAAGTTTGACAAACGAAAAACATTGAGTGATTGACCGGCTGTTTTTTTAATAGTGGAACAAGAAAGAGCAAGCGGAATGATAATAAATATTTCAAGTGAAACCTACATGCTTTAGTCGAATTACGGACAACTCGCCCCAAGACAACTCTCTCCACAAAAATCTCGCCCCAAGACAATTCGCCCCTCCTTCAGGTGACAACTCGCCCCACATTCTGAGACAACTCCCCCAGACAACTTCCATCAAGACAACGCGCCCCACATTCTGAGACCACTCGCCCTTCTAAAGAATTCTGTCCGGGACGACGCCCCCCGCCCCTCTCCCCCCCCTCCCCCAACACACACACACACGTACCCTTTCAGAAGGCATCCCACAAAAAATACAAGAGACAGCTTGCTCTTACTCATAAATCTGTCAAAACCCTGTCCCGTTAGGCGCTAAGGGACCGACCATTTGATATTCTGGGGGGCGGGGGGGGGGGGGGCTTTGGATATGCAAAAAAAAAAAAAAATTAGCTCATGAGGGGATTTAAAAAAAATCAGACATCGAAAAACAATGAAAAAAAAAACCTGGCTCCACCCAAAATTTCTTAAGAAAAGTCTGCAGATAATTCCATTTGAATTGAGTTTTTAAAATGTCACTGGCTTCTGGGGGCGCAGACTCCCCATATTTATAGTAATGTTTTAATATCTACAATTTATTTTTTACACCAGCAGCACCCCCCCCCCCCCCCCCCCCCCCCCATTCACATATCATATGTTCATACATTTTACCAAAAGAAATCCTATACAATATTCACATACATGTATTATTGATCAGCCGCACGCATTACGAAGTAAATGTTTCTACTAAATAAAACTGAATTGCAAAAGAGTCACTAGCATGTGGGACACAAAGCCATTATGGCAAAATAAACACTCTAAAAGGAGGCAAAATTCCTAAAAAAAACAACCCTTTCTTTTATCATCATTCCTAGTTTTGCTCTATTTTTTCGAATCTTAAAATTGCCATTAAAATTGGGAAATTGCTTTGGCTTATGGGGGGCGTTGCCCCCTAGACCTCCTTTGTTAACTTCTTAGCAAAGAACTTTTAGCCATTTATTAACTTGCATTCATTTATAATGTGACCCTATTAATAAGTATTTACAAGTAGCACATCACACTTGTGTGATAGGCTCTTGGTATTTATCAAACTTTCAAAAGTGCGAATAAAAGCATACAGGGATGTTTGCATCTGTACCATTGATGAACAGGGTAACTTGCTCCAGGCACTGGTTTGCAAATGCAAGCTAACCCATGCCCTGATTCTTATGATCGGTCCCTAAAGGGGACAACAAATACTAATAAGCATTAATGCATGATTTTAGCATGCCTCCCAGCCACAGTTTGATACTTACTCTGCAGCTGCAGAACCCTCAAAACCTCGCTGCTCAGCCCCTGGGTGTACCAGGTTATCGTTGAAGTGCTTTGGGTATTTAATGTATTTACCAAGGTCCACCCATTCACAACCAGGGTCACGGCGAAGCTCTTCCTTTTTTTTTTTGGGGGGGGGGGGGGCACAGGGGTGGGGGAGGGGGCGAGTTGTGTTCTGCATCGGGGACAAGAACGTAGATATTCTAGTAAGGTGAGTGTCTGAGAATATGGGGCGAGTTTTCTTCTGAAAGTGGAACAAGTTGTCTTCTAAAAGACGCAGTTGTAATGACAAACAGCGTAGATCCTGCTTCGGGATCTATCGCACTTTCATCGCACTTTAATCACTTTTTTCATCAAATTCGGTAATTTTCCTTGAAGGAATATGGAGGCTTCAATTCAATTCATTTCAATTCAATGTATAATTTAACTTTGATTCAACACTGACTCTCAACATTTTGCTATAACAGGTTTACCCAAGGGAAGTCAGTTTCTGTGCACAAGGCAGTAAGTATCTGCCATATTTTTGAATAAGTGGGTCAAATTTTACCAAACTTCCATGGATATATCGTTTGGACAAGCCAAATAGCATCTTTGCAAGTCAAGGGTACTAAGGCCACTTTGTTTCTTATGTATGTAAGGAACAAAGTGGTCTTAGTACCCTTGGATTGCATAGTGGTCTTAGTACCCTTGGTTTGTAAAGATGTCTGAAAAGTTGATTAGGTTTTGGTGACTTTGACCCCATTTTCAAGGTCACAAGAGGCCTTAGACTTGACCTTCTGTGGTCTGCGTCAGCATGACAATTTCTTGTACCCACAATATTTCTTGAACCAATTTCACCAAACTGGCATGGATATATCATTAGGACAAACATAAGAGCATAATAGATTTTGAACACGTTGACCTTATTTTCAAGGTCTTCGGAGGATTTAGTCTACATATGTGAAAATTTCTCTTATACAGTATGCTGTATATCTCTTCAGCCCCCACTTTCAATCTCTTCAGTAAGGGAAAAAAAGGAGACCGTGTTTGGCAACACATGGGAAGAAACTCGTGCAGAAAGAATTATAATAGTGATTTGAGAAGTAACTTCCCTTATATTGAACTGGCTGACGTACCATAAAGTCTCTAAAGATTGGAGTGAGTGAACTCGGGTTGAACGTCCCACCAACAACGAGGTCATATGGAGACGGGACCTCGGTTTAAAGTATACGAAAGACCGGAGAAGCGGGGGATCGATCTTGCGACCCCTGGATGGGTAGTCCGAAGTCTAAAGATTGGAATTAAGCATAACTGTCTTAAAACTGATGTTTGGTTTTTCACTGCAGTAATGCGTCTAAAGATGCAGATGGAATGACAAACAGCGTAGATCCTGCTTCGGGATCAGTCCGACCAAGATCTGAAGTGTTTGTCTCTATATTATATTACTTTGTATCGAACTGCCCAAATGTACTCACGAAAACGCTAGAAATAGGCTAAAACTTCTGCGAATTTGTTAATGGAGTATTGAGGCTTCAGTTCAATTCAATGAATAATTCAACATTGATTCAACACTGACTCCCAACATTGATTCAGCATTGAATGTCTGCTGGGCCTTTAATACTTCTGTATTCCATGTCAGTCCATTGGCTATCACCCCATGAATGCCATAGGGCCTAACCTATTTTGAGTCGACATTTATTAAAGAGAAAGTCGACTGATCAAGTAAATTTTACCGGCGAGACTCCACTTGGCAGCTGCGCTACCGAGACTCTTTGGACTGTGGGAGTCGGTATGAGCCGAACAAGAGTTGCAAACAATGTTTGGTTTGTAGATTCAGACTCTAGAATGGGTTGAGTTTTCATACGATTTCTAGAATAAGGAAATTACAAATTTATAGATCTTTGTAATCGTGTCTGTTCCGCGTGTTGTCGCTGATGACATCACACCAAAAACACACATACACATACTTTTCGATATTTGTTTTATATTTGACCTGAGAAAAGGTGCAGACTTGTCAAAGCTGCCAGGCGACAGAGTCGATTCCCCCTATCCCCCCCCCCCCACCCACCCACTCCGCCTCCCCGTTCCTCTCACCAACCAGCACACCGGGCCTGTACGACGGAGAGCGGAGGGTGCACCTCCCATAACCGAGCAAATTACATAAAAAAACATGCAGTTTTCTGCCAGAAAGCGAGTTTACACCCCTAAACTAAAGCTCTAAAAGTGTCCTTAAAATCTGGATTTTCTTAACTTTCTTACCCCCTTTAACCCACCCCAACCCCCACAACCCTAGGGCACCCCTCCCCTCCCGCCACCTCCCTACTCACACTGAAATTCGTTCCAGCCACACCTTCTTACCAGCCCCTAATCCCTTGGCAAAAGTATGTGTACGGGCCTGTACAACCATTCCATTTGATCCTTCAGCTGTAGGACCCATTAAGTTTTCTCTCCCAAAGTGAAATTTCACGTGCTGTCTTAACTGAATAGTTGTTTAGTGGTGTAGCGATATTTGTCTTGCTTTAATTTTTTAAACAGGGTCGCGCGATATAGCATTTGAAATATTGGCACACTGGCTGTCAGCCGACTCACAAGTTAATATCAGTAATACAATCAATTTACTGTTTACGTCACAATTTCATGACGTAACTAGCACTACTGAGCTAGCTTCCTTGTTTACAAACTCTGCGGGTGGGTATGGAATTGTGATTATTTGTGAATAAAATATAAAGATAGACTTCTGTCATGCATTGTATTTTTAATAAACATATTTAATTTAATCGCGCTTGGTATTCTAGCAATACATGGAATAATGATTCTCTCGATTTTGTCGCAAACGTTGAAATGCATATCCGGGCCAGTGATGTAAACACTGTTGTCCGCCATTTTGTTGAAAACAACAACAACAAATTGCGTAGAGTACCCGAAGATTATTTTGCAAAGAAAATTGTCCCAAACACCGAATTACTTGATTTTTGTCACAGGGAAAGGGCGAATACCATGGTTTTTCATGGCATATGTCCGCCGGCGGGAGAAAGTCGAATTGTTTTGAAAATTGCTTTTGAAGTTGACTTAAAAGGTCGTCTTTCGACGATCGTGTCAACTGCTCGAATGCCGAGTATCTCGGTGTTCAGTTCGGATCTCAGAGAACTAGGAAATTAAACTAAGATGTAAGGAATAAAATCGTGTATTATTTTCGGCTGTGTGTAGTTTGATTCGCCGACAAAGCAGCACTGAAATTGCGACCCGTTCGTCGATTGAATCTGAATCCGAGGAATTTCGAACGTTTTTTCGTTGCTATCTGTATAAAAATATCACTCCGCCATGGATACGCGTTCCCACTGTTCATAGATGCTACGAGAGAGACGAGACATAGCAAATACTGCAGAACGCTAAGTCATAGCGATCTATCTTTGCTCGATTCAGAGTGTGCGTATGCAAGCACACCGAAGTCTTCACTTGGACATGGTATTTTGTCGCGCGTAGGCAAGTAGCCTTTGACATCCCTACTTTTGAAGACAAAGAAAACTGTAAGATCAGTGGGTATACCTCTTTTTTCCATCATTTTTCAGACTTACTGTTTGCTTTCAAAAAGTAGAAACATTTCCAGTGGTCTACTCTTAATTGAAAGAATTTACTCTAACAAGAGCGAATAGATGGTCCCATTGAAAGGAGAGGCAAAGTTGGACTTACTGAAAGCGTGCCTATTCACTCTAATATAAAATAAGTTCCCAGTTATTTTGTATTATATTTTAAGACGTAGAAGCGAAATTATAGATATACTTGCGATTTTACGTCGTTTTCAATAGTATTTAAGTCACATCAAAACGATGGGAGGATGATAATGAAAGACTGTTAGCAATGAAACTCCGTTTACGATTGGAAAGATTTCAGCCTCCAGCGGGGCTGGAGCCCGAGACTGATAGATCAGTAGGCCAGCGCTTAACCTACTGAGCTACCGGGGCTCCTAGAACCGAAATTAAATATCTGACAACATGCTTTACTCTTAATAGTTCATACATCTCTCTTCATAGCTCATATAGCCCATTTCCGCTATATCGAAAGCGAAGTTAATATAAAAATTAATCTGAAACTAGAAATGTTTTTCAGAGAAAAACTTGCTCCCCCACTAGCCCATTTCCCATCCCCTCTAATGAATAAAAATCCTGTACAAGTAAAATATCAAGGCAAGTTCGGGAGAAAATCCATCCACTGGTTCTAAAGATATCCTACATAGATGACTATGACCTTGAAAATAAAGGCAAGGTCACCTAAATCTAATCAGCTCTTAAACTTGTTCCAGTGATGTATCTATGCAAGTTACGTGACATTCCATCCATTGGTTCAGGAGATATAGTGGGTACAACAAAATTGTCATCTAAGTCCTCCCGTGAACTTGAAAATGAGGTCAAGGTCACCAAAATCTAATCAGCTCTTAAACTTGTCCAATAATGTATTCATGCAAGTTTGGTGAAATTCCATCCATTGGTTAAGGAGATATAGTGGAAACAAGAAATTGTCATCTAAGTCCTTCAGTGACCTTGAAAATTATGTCAAGATCACGAAAATCTAATCAGCTCTTAAACTTGTCCAAATGATGTATCCAGGCAAGTTTGGTGAAATTCCATCCATTGGTTCAGGAGATATAGTAGAAACAAGAAATTGTCATCTTCGTCCTCAAGTGACCTTGAGAATGATGTCAAGGTCACGAAAATCTAATCAGCTCTTAAAGTTATCCAAATGATGTATCCATGCAAGTTTGGTGAAATTCTATCTATTGGTTACGGAGCTATAGTTGAAACAAGATATTGTTATCTAAGTCCTCCTGTGACCTTGAAAATGAGGTCAAGGTCACCAAAATCTAATCAGCTCTTAAACTTGTCCAAATGATGTATCCAGGCAAGTTTGGTGAAATTCCATCCATTGGTTCAGGAGATATAGTAGAAACAAGAAATTCTCATCTTCGTCCTCAAGTGACCTTGAGAATGAGGTCAAGGTCACCAAAATCTAATCAGCTCTTAAAGTTATCCAAATGATGTATCCATGCAAGTTTGGTGAAATTCTATCTATTGGTTACGGAGCTATAGTTGAAACAAGATATTGTTATCTAAGTCCTCCTGTGACCTTGAAAATGAGGTCAAGGTCACCAAAATCTAATCAGCTCTTAAACTTGTCCCAGTTATGTATTCATGCAAGTATGGTGAAATTCCATCCATTTGTTCAGGAGATATAGTGGAAACAAGAAATTGTCACGCCAACGCCGACGCCCGGGATCCGCACTGAAAACAATATGCCCCCCCCCCCCCCCCCTCCTCTTCAACTTTGGTGGGGGGACATAAATAGACAAAAATACTTACTCAGAACTTACACCCTTTATTTTTAGCGTAGCTCACATTGTGGGGAACTCTTCATCAAGATAATACTTATGTCTTAATATTATACAGTTAGACAAACACTGAAGTACATACGGACAGTAGCAAGTCAGTGAACTGATAGATTTTCTAAATATGTGCTAAAGGTCACATACATTGTATCACAAAGGATGATTTTTCTGCAAGCATTCCGCTTTAAATTATGTACTTTTAATCATAATTTCACGCGTCATTGAAATATAAACCTATAGAACACAAACTGATCTATAACAAAATGTACAATGATGTAAAACATTCAACTTACAAGTATTTCTGTATGGCAAACGGTATAAATCCCTTTGTTTACAAAATGAATGTCGATCCTTTCCCATCCGGAAGTCATCTTAATTTTGTTTTCCGCTAGGAAATCATACTTAAAGCTTTACCCCCTTGATAATTGATTGATTGATTGATTTCTTGTTTTACGTCCACGGTAAACAACTATGGTCATGTCGGGACGGTCAGTTAACCTAACCACACTATTCCTGGGCAGGCTTAGACCTCCTAAGCGGTTAACCAGTACTAAGTGCACATACTTTCGCCAGTAACTGACAACTGCCCTTCTTGAATCAGCGGAAGGAGAGAAAGTATGTGGCCAGACCGGGTATCGAACCCAGGACCCCTGACTTCCCTGACTTATGAGTCAGGTGCCCTACCGATTGCGCTACGCGGCCCGGCCTTACCCCCTTGATAAACTGTCTAAAGAAATTTTTCTCATTTTCTTGTTTCTTGTTCAAATAACCACTATTTAAGAACTCGTTATCTCGTAAATTTTACACAACCTCTCACCCTATCAATATCACTAGCTAGGATTCCAGACGCTTCTGTAGAAGATATTGACAGAATCTTTAAACAAGTGCAACAATTCGTCGTAGTAAGCAAACAGTTTGCTGGGTAATTTTAACCAAGGTTGGAAAAAAAACGCGGGAAATACTCATATTTCCAAGGACGGCGGGAAATACTGGTAATTCCCGGGAATTACTGGTAATTCCCGGGAATTACTGGGAAATTGGTCTCTCTCCACCTAGAAAGTTTTAAATTTGTTTTTATACAGCCATAAAACTATACATGAAAGCAAAAATTTATTAATTAAACATCCCTTTATTTAAACATCAAACAAATAAAATATTGTCTAGATCTGCATATGCAATCAAATAATTTTCTTGTACAAACTGTCCTAAGATGAGCCCACATGTACTGTTGTCTCTGTCTATCAATAAGTTGTTATAACACACTGAGATTAAAACTACCTACAGTATATACTCTTTATTTCCCCTTGGATCACAATGTCCACACATCAGTGCTTAATCAATCAGGTGCAATTCAGGGATACAAGCAAGAAACTGGAGTATTGTACACACTCTTTTTTGTGAAGCAGTTGTGAATCTATGCCCAGCTTTGAAGACCTTCACAGGGTATGATCAAACAAGTGAGCCTGCAGAAATCTATGGTCTATAGCAATGATAAACCAAAAAGGGTGGGAGAAATTGTCTCCTTAAGCTGTCTGACTTCTCCCTATTTTGAGCTGAGCGAGAAGTCAGAATGTATAAAGCATATACATGTATACAGAAGATCCAAAATTTAGAAAACTTCTGCCTGAAATTCAGAAAACGCAAAACTTCTCCTTGTCCGAGAACCCTAGGCTGACCCCTGAACCAGGCAAAAAGGTTTAAGTAAAACTGCAGCTCAGTTTAATATATACATTTGTATGAGAACTGAACGATAAAAAAGATCTTGAGTTTACATATACAGTGTTGAAACATCACTGTTAAGTGATTAAAGAAGGGATTTTACAGTCTATTAGTTTTATAAATAAAGACAAATATTCTTTATATGTTATTGGTTTTATGACCCTGTTATGTCATTACCTAATGTGAGAAAGAGTATTTCCTTTGATGAAATAGCAGGGTCACTGGACTGTTGCATGATAGGATTAAGAAACCCAATAAACAAGAACATTTATCTTTAAAGGCATTTTTTTTGAAAATATAGCCTTCACATAACCAAGAATCATCTGCTGCATCCTCTGGCACATGCAACCTAATTTGCAAAATATGCATATAAATAATAACAAATATGTGCTATCAACTTAGAATTAAAGAAATATGACAGATAGAAAATTAGCTCTAAAATTTCATATTTCCCAGTATTTCCCATTTTGGCCAAATTTGGAGTATTTCCCAGGACGGTAACTACCGGTAATTACCACTGGGAATTCCCGCCACCGGTATTTCCCGGCCAACCTTGATTTTAACTACATGTACATTCATACACTTTTGTCCACAGCCTACACTGAAGTTCATATTCTGGTGAACTCTTCAGCTTGAAAATATTGTTTACATAGATGGTTGATAAGCAGCTGCAACAGTTGCTTTAGTGGCACCCTGCTCTGAAATAGTGGTCAAACTGTTTGATGTTACAGATTTTACAAGCAGTATAAGAGCTTTCTGTTTTCTTATGCTACTAGAGTCCAGCTAACAAACCCATAGATCCTAGTACTTAGTTAAAAGGTAAAAGTTTCCCATACTCGCCTAATAGCCGTAGGGGCAGTGGGGGTTAGAGTCCCACTGTATCTTGGACACAGCTAATGAAAGGCGGAGCCCATCTCTCTCCTTTCGCTGCCTTTAATATCCTTACTTGATATGAAAAAGGTACCCATATACTGTTGGGTTGCAAGAGAGAGTTTTCCGGTCGTCGTATGACAACGGTGAGTACTTAGAACCGCTGGTTCCCGGTCTGCATAACGAAGGGTCGCATGATGGAAAAAGATACATGGAAGTGAATATCCCTTTTCACAACCTGATAAGTTCGTAACTAACTGTAAATGGAGAACATATGCATGCACGCTCGTACGCATATACACACATTTACTACTATGTTTTAGGTAATGTTTACAGCCTGGACTACATGTGGCAATTAAATTACTATTTTCTTTTTCTACTTGCTTTATCAACGTTATGTTCAAGTTTAAACATGGTTGCCTCGTCACTGGATGTCAAACTTAACCAGTTCTTAATTGTGTCGCTAGGGGCATCTATGAGTTATTTTCTTCAATTCAGCTTTTTCTTTTTTCCTGTGTTTTCCTCTTTACAGCATCAAATAGTCATACTCACCAATAAGAACCACTGTACTCTGAAAATTCATTCGTTGGGGGCTGTACCAATCCACGAGGGCAAGTTTGTGTTGACACATTGTTGACCTGTGCATAGTTTAAGCAGTAAGTAATATTTATTTTACATTTTGACATTATTTTCCAAGTGGATCTTGTAAAACACCTAATATTTATTGTCCTTGTTAAACGATAACGCTCAAATGGCAAAATTACCTGAATTGCGTCCCATTTTACTGTGTATGTTGTTACGTCGCGTGTAGAAAGGGTGTTTACACAATCGATTCCTTCATCTCAATGTCTAATTTGTTGTATTTTACGATTGCACGCATTGGCTAATGCAACAAAGATAAAATGATCAAAGTATGGCATATTTCTGTTCAGCGACAGCGAATTTATTTGCAATTTTATGTCTGTACGCCGAGTTTCGAATGTCGGGGGCACTGTCCCAATTGTTGAGTGCCGTAATATTGGATGTGTATCCAGTCGTCGGGGTACAGCTGGATGCAGTAGTTGGGTGCAAAACATATGTTTTTGCCAAGTTGACCCAGAAAACACGTTTCAATTTAGTAAATTATATCTTTTTAAGCAAGCTATCATATATTTCTAGCTCAATATTTACATTACAAACAGTTGGCTTCATTAGCATGTGTTGTTTACAATACATAAATTGTATACAGCTGCCATCTGAAATCTAATGCAGAAAAATAGTCATAAAATTATTTGTAATGCTGTTTACACATGCAGATGCAGGAATTTTAAAAGTGTGAGCTGTGAAGCAGATAAATTCAATGTAGATAAATCAGTCTCATGTAGTTTACGTCACCAAATTGGTATATTAGTCATTTAAATTACTATTACGCGATTCAATTAAATAGAAAATCATAGTATCATGTATGTTCTGTGTTTATAGATGCTTTCTTGTTTATAAACTTGACAATAATTCATTTTGCAAACTACTTTTAGACATAAAATACACATCATCATGATGCCAAGAATAAGTTTTCAGATATACAGGAGTATTTATGTACAATCCAGAATATCGAAACTTGTCAACCGACATTCTGAAACTCATCGCCTCGTGCTTTTGATTCTAAAGGGCATTGCTGATGTACAAGCAAATTTGTTCAGCTACTGTAACATATACGTTTTTGTATCAGTGTTACAGCATCGCATGTAATTTACGTTACGACAGACAGGTCTGTGGGAAACAAATAAAGTTATTTGAATCTAAATATTGCTATTGCCCAAATGACATTATGTTGGTCCTCATCTGAATCGCCTCTTCTAGACATTCCTAATGGGTCTGATGAACATATAACTTGCATGGAAAAAATATAAGAAAACTACCTATAATGAAAATCAAATGCTTTCATTTATAAGTACTCTGTCGTTAAGCGGCTTTGTAGAGGCTGCTAAGACGGCTCCCAAAACTTCATCAGAATATTGTTTTAATTAGTTTTAATCCAGTGGCTAGAGAGCTTATGGAGGCTATCTGAAATAAATATGCAGATGCTCCAGGTTGCATGAGGCGTGTTTTGCACTTTTCAGAATTTTTCAGGAAAACATCAAATCAAACCTAATCTGCTGTATTCAAATCTTGTGTGTCATTATTACTTGAGAAGTTTCATATTATTCTGATTAATGCATTTGAAGCTGGTACATTTGCTCCTTACAACTAAGTCATTTTGTGTTTTGTTTTACATAGCCATTTAATTGACTAAAACTGACTTCGTTAGCTTGCGTAGTTAACGTTATAGGAATGGTTTAAATTTCATACCTGAAATCTATTGAACTTGAAAAAAGGACATACCACTGACTTGAAACTGTGTCTGCATATGAATATGCATGCGGTACATGTAAAATATTTAACAATATTCTGCTTACTATATAAATACAAATGGAACCAGATGAATCAAGGGGGTGGAGGAGGGAGGGGGTGAAATTTGTAAAAATGGCACCAGCCATCCCCAATGGCAAGATTTATATCCTATTACTCCAGCTATCTCAATACTACATTTGTCATTTAACGGTTATGATATCATATATGAATGAAACCGGTTATAATTCAAGGGGTTAATATATAATGACTAAATATATGTATCGAAGGGAAGGGGTGAAAATATTATGGCCACACTACATATCACTAAGGAGACTTCATCATTGACACAGTCTACTATGAAACATATCTGAAACTGTTGTTCAAGGTCTCGCAACAACAAGACCTTTACTGTAGTGCAAGCTTCAGACATCAATGGCCTACTGATACACCAGCTCAGGTAACTCGTCTGAATAGGTTGTGATAACAGTCAAGGCATTTAGTGAAAACAGCAAAGGCGACTGTAGTGCGAGAGTAAAGATCACGTTTGCCACTGCTATGCCGGTTAAGCTCATTACAAGACGTCTATGTTTTACCATCTCAGGCTTCAACTAGTCATCTTGTGTGAGTAGCATGGCAGTTCTGGCCACCAAATGTCCTGTGCCAGTATGCTAAAATACCAATGTAGTGGCAGCCATAAGCGCAAGACCTATGATGCTAATATACATGTGTGGTATTACTTCTTAACGTACGTAACTCTGCAGATAAAGCTTTACAAAGACGTCTATAGATAAAAGGGTACCATCTTAATCTACTAGACACGTCTGTAAACACTGTGGTGTCAGGTCATGCTATTGAAAGACAAAAGAAGGGGTCATAACAACGAAAGAAAGCTTGATTTCGATATACACTGTTGTGAGATGGTGCATTTTTATATTCGTTGCTGTACACTCTCAACTGATGTGGCTCTATTGATGATCCGTTTTTCTCTTTAAATTATGGTGGACTTGTGTCTTATTTGCTTTAAAGTGCAAGTCGCATGAAAATACCCGACTTATGGGTAAAAACAAGACGAATAATAACAAAGGACCCGATATATGGGAACAAAAGACCCGACTTATGGGTACAGTGGTATTTTGCTGATACTCGACTAATGGGTACAGTGCCACCCCGACTATTGGGCCAGTGCCCCCAATAAATATTACTAGGCGTACAGTATGAAAAACTTGAATAACTTTCTTATTACACATCCCACAAATTTCTAACTTATAGATATTATGTACATCGATAATCTCTTTAATATTTATCAAGGAAATTTTCCCTGACATTACCATAAATGAACAAAAAACAGGTTTTAGCGGTATTTTGTTCAAAGAAATGTCATATGCTTACATAAAAGGTACGACACAGCGGTAATGCTTTAATTTTCATGCCTGCAAATTGGCCAGACAAAGGATGGGTATATCAGTTAAGGTACCCTGCCGTAAAAATATTTCAAAGAAAAATATGTAAGAATACATACCGTTTTAATTATCCAGTAGAAAATAAACAACAATAAATACAGCCCCCTTCGATTGGTACAGCCCTCAACTACTGCAATTTCAGAGTACAGTGGTTCTTATCGGTGATACTGTCACAATTAATTAAATGTGTTGTGCAACTTGTATGTTTAAGGAAATGAACTTTATATAAACACAGGGTATAATCGATTCCGCTAATTTTCGCTTCCTGCAGAGACTGTACATCATATTTGGCTTCCGCCGAGACTGTCCGCGAACACTTGCTTCCTGCCGAGACTTCTGTACATGATAAATGGCTTCCTGCAGAGACTGTCCGTGTGATTCTGCTTCCTGCCGAGGCTCTCGGCAGGAAGCAGAATCACGCGGACAGTCTCGGCAGGAAGCCATTTCTCGAGGACAGTAGTCTCTGAAGGAAGCAAGAGTTCGCGGACAGTCTCGGCGGAAGCCAAATATGACGGTAAGTCTCTGCAGGGAGCGAAAATTAGCGGAATCGATTATACCCTGTGATAAATAGCAATGCGCTTTCGTTCAGATCCTGTATGCTTATTGTGATTGCTGTTTATATGAATAAATATTGTTTAAACCAAGCGAAAACTGAAAAAGATGCTGAATAACACATAAACAGTTTAGGGAGGAGTCATTTATTGTCAGATGGGGGGGGGGGTACATTTAGTTGGGGTCGTTTTTTTGTTGTTGGTTTTTTTTTGTGTGATGTGCTGGGGGAGGGGGTCGGAAATCAATAAGCCTTGGAGCAGGAGGGGGTGGTCATATAATTTATTATGCATATTGGGGAGGGTCAGAATTCTTCCATCAGTCTTCATTTTTTAATAAATGTCTCAGCATCTGCGGGGCAAAGCCCCCAGACCCCGCATTACTCCTAAAAATTCAGACTCTAGTCTTTCAAATTCAAAAATTTAAAGACATTTATGGGAACGACGCACAAAACTTTGGCAGCTTCTATCCAAAAAGAGATCTTTTCATTAACTTGCTATGTAGAACAGTATACAATTGAATATAAAATGAGCCGCGACACGAGAAAACCAACAATGTGGTCGTCCGCCCAGCGCAGACTCAGATCAGCCTGGGCATTCACCCAGTCTGATCAGACTCTTTGCTAAGTGCTTAAATGGTAGCTGAGGGACTAAGCTACCTTCATGCGGAAAGCGAAGACTCTGATCAGACTGGGCGGATGTCCAGGCTGATCTGAGTCTGCGCTGGACGCACGACCATATTGTTGGTTTTCTCACGTCGCGGCTGAAATCATGTTGAGTAGATGACTTTTTTCTCAATTAAATTTAATGTCTGCGTTTATGATATCAGCTCTCCAGGTGCCTTGTCATCAGCAAAGCTACTGTGACTTCTGGGGGCTGCACCCCCAAACCCCCGCCCTCCACATTAACATTACTAACAGTTTTACTGAACATTCGACATAAGATTTCAAGATGGCCATAGAAAGTGCAAAAATTGCAGACAAAAATTAAACAGACCATTAATCTGCATTATTAATTAACATGTCAGAATAAGAAGATGTTCTTTGTGTTTCATACAGGTTTTGATTGAGATAAGTCTGATATAAAATAGGCAATATGGTGTATGTGTGTGAAGGCTAGCTGTGATGTGGGGTGAGATGGGGGATCATAAACCTTTTTGTCACCAATCTAGGGAGGTCGGAAAAAAATTCTGATGAGACTGGGGGGTCGGAAAAAATGTCGTAAATCATAAGAAAATGTATCCCCTCCAACCTGCCGGGCCGCGTAGCGCAATCGGTAGGGCACCTGACTCATAAGTCAGAGTTCCTGGGTTCGAAACCCGGTCTGGCCATATACTTTCGTTTCTCCTTCCGCTGATTCAAGAAGGGCAGTTGTCAGTTACTGGCGAAAGAATGTGCACTTAGTACTGATTAACCGCTTAGGATGTCTAAGCCTGCCCAGGAATAGCGTGGTTAGGTTAACTGACCGCCCCGACATGACCATAGCCGTTGACCGCGGACGGTAAACAATAAAACAACAACAAATCCCCCCATCAACCCGATAATAAATGACTCATCCCTTAGACCCCTGCATATGTATTTTATGTAATATGTGCGAAAAACTGAAGGAAAAGGGCAAGAAGAAAGAAATACCTTATGCAACTAGTTTTTATCCATCAGATCCACCTTGTGAAAGTTGTTAAAACATGATCTCATTTATTTATCGAGTTTGACTGAGTATCCAAGAGGCATATTGTTCTTAACTTTTCAGCACATTTATAATCAATCTTTGCCTATTCAATTATCGTGATATAAAACAATTGAATTTTTATACTTGAAATTTGGCTGGAGTTTAAATAAACATATTTTTCTGATAACAGCCACCATTACATTGTATCAAATGTCAAAACATAGCACCAAAATCTATAAGTTTATCTAAGTAAAGTTTACACAATAATTCCGTATTTAGCGAAGCAACGTTAAGCCATGTTTAACCCTTAAAGCGCCAAAAATTAAAATTGTTGAATTGGCAAACAGTGTAGATCCAGATGAGGTGGCTCATCATGAGCCACCTCATCTAGATCTACACTGTTTGCCCTCTAGTTTTTGAATTTTTAATATGATATGGCACGGATGAAACATGTTTTGAAATTTTTGCAGACACAAATTTTGTCGTCTGCTTTTTGGCGCATGAAGGGTTAAGGCAGATTTACACCACCCGAGTAATTTAATCGCGTTTTCCGCCGCAATGACTCTATATATTGGAATCAAACAATGTAGATCTTGGTCAGACCGCTCCTTTAGAGCAGTCTGACCAAGATCTGCATTGCTAGCAATCTTTTAACACAATTACCGAATGATAGAGTCAACAAGTTCAAATGTTAGGACAATTAAGAAAACAAATTTATTGTAAGGTGTCCCAACAAAAAGGAAAATTGCGATAATTTGCCTATTCAAAAGTGATCAGTTAAGATCAATACGTACGCTATTCAAATCAATCCCATATCTAGTTTTTTGGTATTATTAGTATGTATTGTGTCTTCGACCTTGAAATACCAATTAAGATGTATGTTAATTAGCTCTAATTACTCTGGTGGTTACGTGCAAGTATGAGCGTTGAATAGAACGTATTTACTTCAACTTGACTTGAAATTATGTTATGTTATGTTATGTTTCAGTCACTGTCTTTACAAGACTATCACGGATATCAGGGGCGTAGCCAGTCCTAATATTTTGTTAAAGCAAACATTGTTTTGTATACCTCCAAGAGAGATCACTCTAATATGCAAAATTCTGCCTCCTTCCGCCACTTTTAGGAACGAGATCAATTTTTGTGACCTCATTTTCACTTCTTGGAAACAGAGACCCTTCTAAACGGGGGTCAACCCTTAAAGAAAAGAATTTGCCCCCACAGAAGCAAATTCTTTTCTATAAGAGTTGACCGCGATTGGAAAAAACAGGCAAAACAATTCCAGACTTTCTTCCCTCTAAAGTCTGCCAGTTCATTCTAAGAACAGACGGCAAAATGTTGAAGCCTGGGCATCCAGGCCTCCTTCTGGCTACGCCTCTGGACATCATCCGAGTAATAGTCTAGCGGTTAAGTTCTGGACACAGATAAAATAGATTGAAAATACTAAATCTTCAGCTTTTTGCCACTCATACGAGAGCACTTCACTTGCACATACAGAATGCTTTAGATGCAATGAAACATAGGGGAGAGTCGGGTAACTTCGGACAGCGGGTAAATTCGGACAGTGACATTTTTTTTCCTTTATATGTCAGTTGTCTGGAACTAAAACAAAACAATAACTGGCCAAACAGTGAAAATCCTGATGATGAGCAGTCTCATCTGGATTTTCACTGTTTGCAATGGTACGTCCGAATTTACCCGCCTGTCCGAAGTTACCCGACTCTCCCTTAAGGAAGGAAAAAAAAATCTTGGACAAAACTTACTGGGCTCCTAACAGTCTCATTAATCGATGTTTACTCGATTTTCGATCATTATCATAAGTCGATGCCCGATTACAAAAGTTCAGCCGAGTACAACCACAAGTTTTCACATCGTCCACTAGGTTGGTTGGTTGTTTTTGGGTTTAACGGCTCTTTGAGACAGTATTTCAGTCTATATCGAGCCGTCTCCAAGAGAGAGGAAGAAAAAAGAGAGAAATGATAGGTGAGAGAAAAAATGCCCAAACAACCCCCACCGCAACTACAGCAAGCACAGTAGGCCCTTGCCCTACTATTATCCAAATAACCAGGACGCCCCGGCACTGAAAGTTACCCAGCACCATCCCCCGACCGCAACCAATACTCGTGCACCAGGTTAAAAAATCAGTGCAAAAAACATTTTAAAATGTCGATTACAAAACACCCCACCCGTTGGAACTCCTGGAGCTTAAAGTACAGTTGCATTAGAATATTGATGTTTAGTTGCCACATATCATTAGCACCAGAGTTTGGTTCCTGGTGAGGGATAGACACTTCGTTGTATAACCGCGGTATGAAGAAAAAGAACTTAAGGCCATGACGTGCGTATCATATTAGTCAACACTCCAATTGCCAGTAACCTCTTAATGCCTAGAGTCCAAGAAAAAGATACAACGGAAAAATGTGCAGACCCAGTTCAGACGCCGCAAAACACGGCGTCTGATCAGGGTCGACACTATTTTCATGATACAACTGGGAACTTTTCTTTTTAAAAAATGTAAAAAAAATATGAAATAAACTAGACCAGACACCCCTAAATTGACCAATGGATCCATCCATTTGATAAGAATAAAGCATTCCACTGGGTATAAATGGGTTGGGCAGGACTGACTGATAAATCACTGACGGTTAGACATTGGATGGACACACGGTGCCAGGTGTGTGCAGCTATGGCTAAGCTTGGGAACTGGGAACACCGTATAAGGAGAATAGAAACAACGTTGAGATAAATGACAGTCCCACCAAGCTAAGCACACAATTTCAAAATGATGCCTGGTCAACTCGGGTCGGCGTGACTGAGTGCACTTTGAGGTCGAAACAACGTCGATTTCGATTGTGTGTGCCCACTTAAGTTGAGCCTTTGGGTATACAAGTAGGGTTGGCATACTGCAACTCGGATGACTCCTTTTCTTAATCTTAAGTAGTTTGTGTAAGAATGAAACTGAACACCAAGTTCTGATAAATGCGTGCTTATACGGAATGATCGAGCCAGATTCTTTTACCACCCTTACAAGAAAACGCCATGTTTAGAACGAAATGTTTCCCAATGAGCAAGGGCTACACTGATAAGGGTGGTAGAACATAGTTAAACCATGGTTTGTCCGCCTGTACGGGAGATAATCCACTCGCCGAAGTTGGTGGATTCTCTCCTCGCACAGGCGGACAAACCATGGTATAACTATTGCAACTCTTGATTGGTCAGTTGTCTATTCTGACAAGGAAGACAGAATTCACTTCAGTGCTCAAAGTCAAATCGAAATCACTTTATTTTCACAGGTCAAGCAAGATACATGGTATAAGAAAATATAAAAATAAAATGAAATAGGCGGCCTCTTAAGGTCGCCTTGAACCTGTAAAGATCCACTGCATCTGAGAAATACTCAGTACTTTCTCAGGCTGCACTGGTCTCTCTGGTGTACAGGAGAAGGATTCTCTAGATTTTTGTATTAAAATTAAATGCTCTTACGTTCGCTTTCTTCCTTTTTTACCTCTCTGGCATAAAAAACAAAAACGTTTTTTTTAAGCAAATTCCACAAATGCCGTCATACTGCATTATAAAAAATTGAAATTTTCACTCGTTCTTCGAAGTCTTAAAACTATCAATGTTTTCATCGCACCCGATGACACAGCTACTCACCTCATTTCAGTTCAGTTCAGCCGGGCCGCGTAGCGCAATCGGTAGGGCACCTGACTCATAAGTCAGAGGTCCTGGGTTCGAAACCCGGTCTGGCCACATACTTTCGTTTCTCCTTCTGCTGATTCAAGAAGGGCAGTTGTCAGTTACTGGCGAAAGTATGTGCACTGAGTACTGGTTAACCGCTTAAGAGGTCTAAGCCTGCCCAGGAATAGTGTGGTTAGGTTAACTGACCGTCCCGACATGACCATAGCTGTTTACCGTGGACATTAAGAATCAAATCAATCAATCAGTTCAGTTCAAATCTCCTAACGACGTTCCCCAAGTGGCTCAGCGGTACTTAACCATAGTTGCACGCACTTGGCGCCGTGTGTCCGTGCAAACTCACCTCATTTAATAGGATAAAATATTAATATATTCGGCGGTTACTGAAGTTTGGCGATATTGTCGGTAAATGCAAATAACGCTAAAATATAACTTCGCCAATATTTGATTTTCGAACATCATAACAGAGGTTTGAAGATGTAAAGGAGTGCTCGATCATTATTTACCTCTATGAGGCGATACTTATAGATGCCACAATGTATAGTTAATATAAAAGTTAAAAAAATGTCACAAATTCACATAAATGTTTCATTATTATCTGGAGCCATGACATATCTTGACCGCCAAAATTAATGTGCGCCAATATCACACGGGTTATCCCGAGACAACGGACACGACAGAAGACAACCAACACAGTTCGATTTCGTGACGTCATAGGACTACCTAAGGTAGGAAAACAGCGATTTTTAACCTTGAACATGAATACTTTTTAAAGTTGTTTGGCAGAGTGAAAGCAGACTAATGTTGGTACCGACCGATTAAGTTCCACGGAGATTTGTTCATTAAAACGAGAGATAAACCTCGCAACGTTTCATTTCATTCAATTTCACCTACCCCTTTCTATTTCGGTTGTAGTTTTTGGCTATGTAAGACAGCTTATTTCTTTTTTTTTCTTATGTAGATATAGTATATTGTCTATGGTTCTAATTCATCGCAAGCATCTGTCTGAAAAATTATTGTCGATTGTTCAAATCCATGGAACAGTGAACACTTGAGTTTGTTCCTGGACACAACATACCACGGGTCATGAAACATCTGAACGCGGTTCGTCAGCATACTTCGGGAACAACGAACGCAGTTTGTAAAATATCAAGTCCTTGGAAAAAATCGATGTTACCACTCGCGATTTCCTTGAAACTGCATTATTTGCAGTTTCAAGGAAATCGCTGTGATAGCAAGCACACACCTAACAGGCACCCTTTAAAGATGCGAGTTCAGCGGTGTGAGTGGTTGTTAATGGGCAGAGTTATTCAGCTGAGCGCCCGATAGCGCTGAGGCTGCTGAACTCGCCTCTGTCGGGTATAAACTACTGAGTGACATTTGGCATAAGCAATATGGCTTAGTTACACTTACGAAATCTGAATAGATGGATTGGGTGGAGTTAATTGGAGAACCATAATATTATTACAGCATTTTCAAGTCATAGAATCGAAAACGTTCAGCTTTCACAATGAGCTGTCGAGTTATACATGTAATCCGCTCTTCGTCTATCAGTTGCAAGACGGCCTAGACATATTTCTCGTGCTCCGTTCTTAAGATGCTGTCTACTAAACAACTAACTCCTCTATTCTATGCTATTCTATTCTATTCTATTCTATCCCTTAACCTCACTAGGCCGTTGGGGCACCACAGATGACTTCGAAACAATCCCTTTCCACAATGTCCTGTTTTCAGCTGCCCTAGTTGAGCTGGCAAAATCCATCCCTGTCCACTCTTTAATATTGTCTTCCCACCTCTTCTTCTGTCTACCTCTTCTTCTTTTTCATTTCACTGTGCCCTGTAGAATCATCTTTGCTAAACCAGAAGACCTTGAGACGTGGCCAAACAACCTTAGTTTCCGTTTCTTGACCAGCGCCAGGAGTTCATCGTATACTCCAATGGCTGCTTGGATCTTTCTGCAAACCTCCACAATGATTATATGGTCCTTGTACGTAATGTTCAGTAACATTCGGTAGCATCTAATCTCAAAGCCTGCGTTCTTTTCTCTAACTCTGCTGTCAAGGTCCACGATTCACAGCCATACAGAAATATTAAAATGACAAGGGAGCGCATAAGTTTCCCTTTGATCCAAGAGATATGTTGTTACCTCTCCAAATTGGTTTCAGTTTGGTAAGAGCTGAAGTGGCTTGTGCAATCCTTAAGAGAACCTCCTGTTTAGAGCCATCGTCTGAGACAACTGCCCCAAGATATTTGAAGCTTATTACAGTACCCAGCTTCTGCCCTGTTACCGTGATCTCCCTTTGGATGCCATCTGCGCTGTTTGTTATCAGTCTGGTCTTCTCAGCACTGATCTTCATCTTATACCTTGTGCAGGTTTTGTCGAGACTTTCAACTAGGGTTTCTAGTTCCTGCTCTTCCTCAGCTAGAGCGTCTATGTCATCGGCAAACCGCAGATTGGTAATGCTTCTGCCGCCTATGCTGACCTTTCCGTCATGTTCTTCCAGAGCATCAGACATGATCCGTTCGAGAAAAATGTTGAAGAGGGCGGGTGAAACCTCCTTGCCTTACTCCAACTGTTGTTTTGAACCATTCTCCTGTGCTGCCATTCATCAAGACTGCACTTGTCGTATAGCTGCTCAATGGTGCGAACTAGATTTGCACTGATATTGTACTTCCGCATGGTGGGCCATAAGGTTGCATGCCATACTCTACCAAAGGCTTTCTTGAAATCAATGAAGACATGGTACGGATTCTGCTGACGTTGGAGATACTTTTCACACAGGATTCTAAGGTTGAAGATCTGCTCTGTGGTGCTTTTTCCGGCTCTGAACCCATCTTTCTGATTTTAGTTATATTACTCATCTCATCTTGGTAATATTACGTTGACAAGATCGTGCTAAGGTTGACACTTAAAGATGGACAAAATACATCCGGATGTAAATTTGCACCTGGGGTGCAAAATTGCACCCGGGGTATATTTTGTCCATGTAAACGACGTTTATAGGTAGAATCAGTCATCTTGGGGTGTACTTTGTCCATCTAAAAAAGGTTTTAAGCAAAATCGGGGATGCCAATTTACACCAGGGTGCAAATACACACCCGGGTGTATTCTGTCCGTCTAAACACGGCTTACGCATGGTTGTAACATATTTGTTTTTTGTTCACACAGATGCACATATTCTGAAACTGTGTGAGAGCTGACTCTATACTAAGTGTAGGCTTGTTTGACCTGTTTGCGAATGATGACGACCATACTTGACTACTTTCTATCGTAAACGCGGTTCCATTGCACACGGCCTTTCATCATCACCCTTTCATCATCCTGATATGACAGAAATACTGTTGAAAAGGACATAAAATCGAAAATTATCCCTCCATTCATCTTGGCTGCTGGACTTTGCACGTGCGCCTTAGTCACCCGATTATATTTCAGGCGCGACGTAACAATTCGTGCTTTATGCCATATGCGAATAACGAAGACACAAATTAGCCTGCGCACCCGCATAGTCTTAGCGTCTTTATTGTTCACTGCATGGATAGAACAAAGTCTCTAGAAGGGTCATGCCAAATAGCTAGCCTCAAACCAGCATGAGTCACTCTATTCTGGCTTGTGTCTACGCTGGTCGGAACTCTTGAAGACACCATATCTCATGAACCGGCTCAATTGTTTTCACTATGATCCGTTGGTTTGTGTAACTGTTTGGATAAGATGGGGTTGGTTTCACTGGTTCGATAAGATTTCTCAGAAATTCAAGTGAACGCTCTGGGAATAAGGCTTACATGCAATTTTCATCAAATAAGAACCTTGTGAAGTTTATGCATAGACATTCAAACGTTCATACATAGTAAAGCGTTCGCAAGCGTCACCCCCGGTTAACTATGTTTATACAACGGCTGTTACGAAACTAAAAAAAGAGATGTTACAAAACGAAATGAAGTCGGAGTTACCAAACGACCTGATGACCAGGTCGTTTCAAACTCTTTTTCGTTTCGTAATGATCGGCTCCTTTTCTTTTGGTAACGTCCATGAAAACATAGTTAACCAGGTGCGAGTGTATGTAGGTTTGGGGTTCAGACCCATTTATACATTGTATTCAAGCTTTTGAGAGGGGACGTCGTTCCCAAAATATAAAAGAAAAAAACGGATCGAAGATGTGACCCTTATATTGCTATTTTGCTAGGTGATTGCATGGTGAATGAGCTCACGGCTTCTACAGCTTGGAGAGCGCTGGTGAGTGTAACGTTTTAATGCCTCTCAACAATATTTATGATGTATCATAACGTCTTTCATCTGTGTGTGGCAGAGAACTCAATGCTTTTTCTTATGCTGATGTTAGTACTGCATTGATTTCTCATTTGTATAAAAAAGCAAGTGCAGGAATAGTAGACAAGCGGTTTCGGTGAGATATTTCAATCACTTAAAAGATACGCGCGTATGCAGAGACCAGTTCAGATACAGCAAGATGTGTGCATCAAATGAGACAATACGTAATGCCGCGTGGATCGAGTAGTGCCCATCTGCAAGCACGAGGCAAAATATGTTACTTACAACTAAAAAAAATAGGAATGGAATGGGTAAGAGACAGTAGGGTATAGATTTTCTTTGGTTTAAAACTGCGTTGGTTGTTTCTGGCGAACCGTGTTCATTATACCTGGCCTAAAATGTGAACCGTGGTAAGTTGTTGACAAAAGAAAAGACAGTACCTAACTTCAAATGCTTATAATTCCATTCTACAAAGTAATTTATGATTTATTACAATTGGCATGTTTTCTGTAATCCCTGGTAGCATTGAAACTGTCGGAATCCCCAAGTTTGTACATTTGGTGAACCGTTTACGGCCCTCTGAAATAAAATATTTATTTTTTTTTGCTTCGTCGCTGACATTTCAAAGTTTTTCGTCGCTTTGTTGATTATGCTAGAACCTGGGATTTCTCCATGACATGTAGAAAACTCCCCCCTTTCTTAATATGGAAACCAAAAATTTCGATTCAGTCTGATTAAAGAGAAAATAAGGGAAAAACGGCAACTCACGTCTGTTTTCCGCCTTACCTGTTGAATTGCGTTAGTTGTCTTCTGTCGCGGTCGTTGTCTCGGGATAACCCGTGTGAATATGGCATTTCATTGATCAGCGACATTTTGATACCGCAAACATTGGGTGTTTTACAGTAAAGCAATGACTAAATCTGTGTTTCGGTATGATAATGTAACTCAGCTCGTTTATATTAATGCTAATTTACACTTAAATTTCAAATCAATTTATATTCTATTTGGATTTTTTTTACAGATTCTTCGTTAATGTGGTGATTGTGGAGATCAGCTTGCTAACATTCATTTCTCGAAAATCGTGAATGTTTTTTTTTTTTTTTTTTTTTTTTTCGATAAACTGCACCGAATGTAAATGTAATATCACTGGGGTTAGTTGGCTTGTTGTCTGGGATTTAATGGCTCTTTGAGACAGTATTTCAGTCTATATCGGACCGTCTCCCAGAGAGAGGGAGAAAGAAAAGAGAAACGATAGAAACGATAGATGCGAGAAAAAATATTCAAACAACCCCCGCCTGCACCTACTGCAAGCACAGTAGGGCCTAGGCCCTTGCCTACTTTTATCCAAGTAAGTAGGACGCCCCGGCACTGAAAGTTAAAACCAACACCATCGCCCGACCACCATCCCTAACTGGGGTTGAATTTCAATCTTCGATTTCGAAAAATAACAGGACAATCACCCCGCTAGTTTATATCCACCATCACCAACAGAAAATATGAAGTCTCACTATCAACAGCCTGTATACGTATAACAATTTTTATCATATGACGTCGCTGTTATTCAGTGGATAACGTCATGTCATAAAAATCGAATGACCACACGTGTAATAACACTTTGGCGCGTATACGTAACGTCATTGACAACGTCCATGTCAACAATATGTTTTCTTATTGAAATAATGTTCAGTTTGAAGCGTTAAAATGCCATTTTTAGTGAGGATTAAGCTATTAATCCAATATTAATTTATTAATAATCCTTTGGCGCCCACATCATATCCATTTCATCCCTAACCCCTTATGGGGCCTCATTCTGCATTCGGGTCTGTGTCTTGCTTTTCAGACGCCTGTCTGGAACTTATCACGCACCACGCCAGTGACCGCCCCTTTCGGCCAATCAGCGTCCAGCATCCCTTGGCGGCTGCGTCAGTTTCAAATTTGCGCCCGCAGTGGCAACATCTATGCTTGTGAAATTCTCATTTCTAAAAATCTTAATGACACGATTTTAATAGAAAAAGATCGTTTTCAAATGGATTAAAATATAGCTATCTTCTGTTTGTGTGAAGCGCAGTAGAATCTAGTGTAGAACATTCGTGCTTGGGAAAAATTATGTTCTTAAGTTGACTAGAATATTAATGGCGGCCAGAATCGGCGAATCCACCTTAAGACGCATATTTGGCATACCGGAATGGTATATATTTAGCGAACTTGAGCTTCAAAGACTCTCTGGCTATGTACGAAATTCGCCATCTTTGAGGGAAGTGATTTTGTCGCGCTACTTGGACTGTGAGGCCTTTTGCGAAGGAGAGAACTGTTTCTTTTGCGGAGAAATTCTCCCAGTTTTGCCAGTATGTTGCAAAACACGACTGGACGTTCCTAGATGGGAATAGACATAGAGAGATTGTGTTCAAAATACTTTCAAACTTTAGTGAAATAAAATGGCAACTTCAGAGATCGACAGAATCCTCGATATTGAGGTACAAACAGTTTCAGACGAGGTCTTCCTCGCCAACTGGGCCGTGCAGAATAAGATTAGTATCGATGTGATCGAAAAACTGAAAGTGGAAGGCTTCACTTCAATGGACGCATTGAAATTGATTGATAGGGACGATCTATGCAAACCAAAATTGGCGATTCCGAGTGGGCAACAAAAGCTTGTGCTTGCCGCGGTTCAAAAATTCATTCAAACGGAGGCGCCTGCGCAAACGGCAACTGCGCAGGTGTCGCAGACGGAAGTTGGGCAAACCGCAGTGACGCAGGCAGCTGGGGACTTGAACAACCAATCGGAGAGTACGGGGATTACCCATGCTACGCGAAACGTCCAGGCGCAGATCTCACCAGACAACGGCGTGACTACCACTATTGAAACAAGTGCGCAATCAGCTGCGCATGCGCTAGCCGGAAGTGATCAGTTGTCAACATCCGGCTGTCAGACTGACGATGCTTACATCAGAGCTTTATTGCAGCAATTTCGTGCGGGACAGGGACAAAATAATGGGACAAACGTTGTGTGTTTTCCAAAAAATAGTGAATCAGTGAACAGTCAGTTACTTAATGGTTTAGGCATTCAGCAAAATGGACCGGAAATTATTGCAAACCGGCGTGAGCCAATTCTGTCCACAGCTGGCCCTAATAGTGTCTCGCAATCCTGGAGAGATCCACAGATTTATTTGCAAGCTGCAGCTTCCGGTAAGTCCAGCCCCAGTTATTATGATATTACAGAATTTGTAACTGGAAATGTGGAAGAAGAAATAGTGGTGGGGGGTAATGGTTCCCAGCAAGTCATTTTGAAGTCAGGTCCCAAGAAGCCAAAGCTTGAATCTGTTACTTTGGCACAATGGTCTGTTGCAAACCTGGCAATCTTGTACCGCCTTTTAGGGGAAGGAAAGCTTGATGCTTCCAACATCTTGGATTATCTGTCCTACACGACAAAAATTTGCCAGTTGGTGCAAAAGTTTAATTTAGTTTCAGTACTCATGTATGACAGAGAATACAGGAAGTTGGAAGCAACACATGGCTTTCGATGGGGCACTGACATCCCGCACTTGCATTCGGTCCATCTGCAAGCTCGCCCTGTGAAACAATTTGGTCAGTACAGTGGAAAAGGGCATAATGGTGGGGGCGGAAATCACCCCAGGTCATCTTACTCAGGGCCACTTACTACAGATGGGAAAGTTATTTGTAAACTGTTTAACTCGGAAGGGGGTTGTCACTTCAAAGACTGTAAATTTGTACACCAGTGTTCCCAGCCTGGGTGCCAGCAAAAACATCCAGCAGTAAACCATGCACAGTCAAAAAACATGTAAATCAATCAGCGAGCAGAAGTTTAAGCTCGTGTCTAACTGCTTGGGAAGAAGAACTTGATGGTGACCCAGACAAGGATTTTATTCTCCATGGCCTCAGAAATGGATTTAATATTATTGATTCTGACGCAAAACCCTCGACCGCACATTGCCAAAATCACCCCTCTGCAAGGCCTAGTAGCCCTCTTTACCAAAAAGCCTATGAGCAAGTTCAGAAAGCGATTGACATGGGGCTTTATGAGGTGATATCGGACCCTCCCACTGTTATTAGCCCTATGGGGGTGATCCCTAAACCTGATGGTGGCATTAGGCTTATACATGATTGCTCTCGTCCATCAGGGGGTGCAGTAAATGACTACTGCACAACAGATTGGAAACAAAAGTTTTCAACAGTGGATGAGGCTGCCTCTCATGTCACCAAAGGGTGTTTTATGGCCAAAGTTGACCTAAAGAATGCCTATAGAAGCGTCCGAATCAGTGACCACAGTCAAACGGTCACTGGCCTATGCTGGCAGTTTGGTAACAAAACTGTTTACCTTCGTGACACTCGCCTCCCGTTTGGAAGTAAATTAGCACCTGGAATTTTTCATCGCTTATCTCAGGCAGTTAGACGCATGCTTAAACGTCGCGGGCTCGCTGCGGTTGTTGTCTATTTAGATGACTTTTTCATCAAAGCAGATACTTTCAGTGATTGCGTGGAAGCATTAAATATAACAATCTCCCTTCTGCACAAGCTTGGCTTTTCAATAAACTGGAACAAGGTGGTGGACCCCTCTACAACCATCACCTTTCTAGGTATTGAGATCAATTCTTTGGCTATGTGCCTTCGCCTCTCTGGCGAAAAGGTCATCCAGGTCCGGGAAGAGCTTGCTCGTTTCCAGGGCAGGAAACGGGCGTCAAAAAGCAACTGCAATCCCTCGCAGGGAAGCTCAATTTTTGTGCCAGTGTTGTACTGGGCGGCAGAGTTTTTTCTCGCGCCGCATCATAGACACGATTAATAAGCTAAAGGCAGATAACCACAAGGTAAGGCTTTCTGGAAATATCAGGGCTGATATTTCCTGGTGGCAGTCATTTATGGCAACATTTAATGGCAAGTCTATGCTTTTAGATCATCAACCAATTACCTCAGTCTTTACTGATAGCTGTAACCTTGCTGCAGGTGGCATTTTCAATGGTGACTGGTTCTACCTTAACTGAGAATTGGACTGGCCACTTATAGCCAACCTTCACATCAACTCTAAAGAGATATTGGCAGTTTTCCTTGCTGTTTGACGCTGGGAACCACATTGGAGAAACAAGCGTATATGCATTCAATCAGATAATTCAGTGACAGTGGCGGCCATCAATAAGGGAACCTCGAAGAATCCCTTCTTGATGGCATGCTTGAGAGTTATGTTCTGGCTTTCTGCGACTTATAATTTTCATATAAAAGCCCGTTTTATACGAGGTGTCTCCAATGTGGTGGCTGACGGGGTTTCGCGCCTTCATGAGCCTTATAAGTGGTTACAGGTGGCCCCCTTTGTTTCCCCGTCCCCTCTGCCTTGGCATCTTTCTCAAAAAAGCCTCTCATTTCTTTTGAACAGGCTCCATGGTGGATCAGCCCCTTGCAGACACTTTGGATATTGAGGTGACTAAGCTTAGAATGCTCACTTTTGCGGAGTCTACTCGACGGACATATGGAAGCCAGCTTGGACTTTTTCTCAAGTTTTATTCTTACCTGAACATCGACCCTGTGCCTATATCGTCAAAGGACCTTGGTCGTTATGTAGCGTTCTTATCGCAAAAATTAAGTTTTTCTTCTGTCAGGCAATATTTGAATGTGGTACGGCTGTTGCACATGGAATCAGGCCACCCCAACCCACTAGTAAACAATTGGTTTCTGGACTCTGTCCTGAAAGGCCTCAAAAGGAAAAAGGGTGACAAGGTATCCCAAAAACTCCCTATCACAGCGGATATTTTGTCTGGGATTTTGAAGCTATTGTGATGTAACATTTTGGGCAGTTTGCCTTGTTGGGTTCTTTTCCTTTTTCAGGAAGTCCAACTTGCTTGTTCCCTCCTTGACCAAATTTGACCCAAACAAACACATTTGTTACACAGATGTTAGCTTCTCTATGTCAGGGGCAGTTCTGTCAGTGCGATGGTCTAAAACAATTTCGTCAGCGCATTTTGGAAGTTCCCTTGCCACATATCCCAGGATCCCCCTTCTGTCCCTTTAGTGCCCTCTTGCTGGCCACTAGTATTTTGCCCCCTGCTCAGGCCCCTCGCCCCCTTTTTTGTTATCGTTTAACTTTGGGCTTACGCCCTTTAACTCATTCGGAGTTAGTTAAAGCTCTCAGGAAGCGTATTGATAGTCTGGGTATCGATTCCTGTCAATATTCAAGCCATTCATTAAGACGGGGTGGTGCAAGCTTTGCCCTTAATTGTGGGTTGCCATCTGAACTCATCAAAATGCAAGGTGACTGGGCTAGCAATGCTTATGAAAAGTACTTGAACCCATCACTCAACTTTCGTAGAAAAGTGGCAGAGACCATGGGTAAGGCCTTCCATGTTTCCAGTCATAAGTAATAGCATCTATGGGGCTGGACTGTTGTCGCAACTTGTCCATGTCGCCAGCGGGGCAGTGTTGTGCCCATGCATGTAGGCAATATTTGTACATTATAATCTGGTTTTGTTTTTTATGATGTTTGTTGACATGTATTTACTATTTGAAATTTTTCAAGTTTCACTTATCTGCTTTATTAGATTATATATGTTTTAATTTATACTACTTAATCCTACATGGGTTTGGGATTTTGGAGATCATTTTCCTAATCAATAACTGACCGACAGTTACACACTGTCAAGTAACATTGCTCGCGTCTATTCTTTATATGCATATTGAAAATTAACTTGCTTGCTTTTGGCATTAAAGGCTTCATTAGCCGAAACTACGTAGTCTGGCCCATGTTCCTACTTCTGTATGTATTCTCTGCTCTTGAAGGAACTTTTTAAGATTTTAATTTTACCTCACTGCAGCTGGTGTTGTGCCGTGTGGCGGCCGTAAAACGTCTCCCCGTACATCATCCATAGTGCAGATTATATTTTATTTTGCATCCTTTGAGATCAGAGGATAGATTCTGAGAAATCTAAAATTGAGATTGATTTAGACTATTATTCTAGATCATCGTCTTTTATATTATTTGGATCCTTTTGAAATTAATCAGTCTTTGAATCGACTGCCCAATTTAAATTAAGAAATTACAGTATGTTTTTTTTCTGGTTTCGTCACCAGATATTGCCAGGGTCACTGACGAGGCTTCATTAGCCGAAACTACGTAGTCTGGCCCATGTTCCTACTTCTGTATGTATTCTCTGCTCTTGAAGGAACTTTTTAAGATTTTAATTCTACACGATCCCAAACCCATTCTTCAGTTTCATTCACATACCACACAGTAGGTGTTATTAAGAATGTGAGGATTAAGCTATTAATCCAATATTAATTTATTAAGCCCCTTTGGCGCCCACATCATATCCATTTCATCCCTAACCCCTTATGGGGCCTCATTCTGCATTCGGGTCTGTGTCCTGCTTTTCAGACGCCTGTCTGGAACTTATCACGCACCACGCCAGTGACCGCCCCTTTCGGCCAATCAGCGTCCAGCATCCCTTGGCGGCTGCGTCAGTTTCAAATTTTCGCCCGCAGTGGCAACATCTATGCTTGTGAAATTCCCATTTCTACCCACCCACCACTCCCCTTTCATAGTTGTTTGCCCATTTCAATATGTTTCAGTCATTTAAGTGAACTCCGTCTTGTCGCATATCTTTATTATTTTCTTGTTGTTGTGTTAGTTAGTAGTAGTTTAGTTTGATAGACCATTTAAATGTGTTTCAGCGACCACCTCTTTGCTAGACCTTCCGCACACGTGTAGTTTGTGGTGGTCAGTTTCGCCATTCAGTTGTGGTACATGGATGTATCACCTAACATAAAGCATTCATATGCAATTTCATTATTTAGCATTGCTTTGTTGTGTTGTGTTACAGTTCACAGACTTGTTCGTAATTGAGGAATATGTATCAGTGGACTCTTATTTTCTGGAGATAGTGGAATAATGTGCTGTGCCGGTGACTTAGACACTATATGCCTTATTTAAGGCCCTAATAGACAAGTAGAAGGACTCCAAGTGAGCTATATGGACTATTAACGTGTGTGACATTATACAGAGACTCTAGATTGGAGATCATTTTCCTAATCAATAACTGACCGACAGTTACACACTGTCAAGTAACATTGCTCGCGTCTATTCTTTATATGCATGTTGAATATTAACTTGCTTGCTTTTGGCATTAAATGGTCTACACGATCCCAAACCCATTCTTCAGTTTCATTCACATACCACACAGTAGGCGTTATTAAGAATTAATAGGGTCATATGATAAACCGAATCTTACACTCGTGGTCATTTCATACAAAACTTCAAGTCGTTCCCACTGTTGAATTAATGTCTGCTTTTGCGTCACCAGTAAACTATTCAGATACAGAGATTGTGGTGATAAGAGAAGAATCTATGACTAAAGAAACGTTAAAAATTCAATTCAACAAAGCTGATATGTTATGTTATGTCATGTTATGTTATGTTATGTTATGTATCCATCCATCCATCAATAATCTAGCGGCTGAGTAAGTTCTGAGCACAGATAAAATAGATTGAAAATAATATATAAACCTTCACCTTTTTGCCACTCATAAGAGGGAACTTCACTTGTACATACAGAATGCTTTGGGCATTTTCTACGGACTTCTTAGTCGAGATGCAATCAAACAAAGGAAGGGAAAAACTCTTGGACAAAACGTTAAGTTTATTCTTACTGGGCTCCTAATTGTCTCATAAATTGATGTTTACTTGATCATTCATTATCGAGCCGTCTCCCAGAGAGAGAAATGATAGGTGAGAGAAAAAATTCCCCAAACAACCCCTACCGCAACTACTGCAAGCACAGTAGGCCCTTGCCCTACTATTATCCAAATTAGCAGGACGCTCCGACACTGAAAGTTAACAAGCACCATCCCCCGACCGCAGCCAATACTCGTGCACTAGGTTAAAAAATATCAGTGCAAATAACATTTTAAAATGTCGTTTACAAAACACCCAATCCGTTGGAACTCCTGGAACTTTAAGTACACTTGCATAAAAACATATTGATGTTTATTTGCCACATATCATTTGCACCAGAGTTTGTCTTCAGGCGAGGGTCATAAACCCGGTCATAGACACTTAGTTTCGTAATGGAAAAAAAAAACTTAAGGTCATGAAGTGCGTATCATGGTAGGCAACACTACAAGTGCCAGTAATCTCTTAATGCATAGAGTCATAGGGAAAAATGTGCAGATCCAGTTCAGACGCGGCGTCTGATCAGGATCTACGCTATTTTTATAATACAAATGGGAACTTTTCTTTTTAAAAATAAAATGTAAAAAATATGAAATATACTAAACCAGACATCCCTAATTTGACCAATGGATTCATCCATTTGATAAGGATAAAACATTCCACTGGGTATAAATGGGTTGGGCAGGACTGACTGAGAAATCACTTACGGTAAGACTTTGGACGGACAAACGGTGCCAGGTGTGGTCAGCTATGGCTAAGCTTGGGAACTGGGAACATCGTTAGGAGAACAGAAACAACGTTGAGATGAATGACAGTCGCACCAAGCTAAGCACACAATTTCAAAATGATGCCTTGTCAACGAAGGTGCGACGTGACTGAGTTCGCTCTGACGTCGAAACAACATCATTTCGATTGTGCGTGCCCACTTAAGTTGAGCCTTTGGGTATACAAGTAGGGTTGGCACACTGCACCTCTGATGACCCCTTTTCTTAATCTTAAGTAGTTTGTGTAAGAATGAAACTGAACAGCAAGATCTGATGAATATATACTTCTTAGGGAATGATCGAATGATCGAGCCAGATTCAAGTCTTAATTTGTCAGTTGTCTATTCTGCAAAGGGAGACAGAATTCACTTAAGTGCTCAAAGTCAAATCGAAATCACTTTATTTTCACAGGTCAAGCAAGATACATGGTATAAGAAAATATAAAACTTAAATGAAATAGACGGCCTCTTACGTTCGCATAGAACCTGTGAAGATACACTGCATCGGAAAAAGCCTCAGTTCTTCGGCAGGCTGTCTGGTGTGCACGAGAAGAGGTCTCTAGATTTTGGTATTAAAATTACACGCTCTTGCTTTCTTCCTTTTTATCCCCCGACCGAAAGGTTCGGGGGATATAGCGATGAGCCTGGCGTCCGTCCGTCCGTCCGTCCGTCTGTCCGTCTGTCCGTCCGTCCGTCCGTCTGTCCGTCCGTAAACATTTTCTTGTCCGCTCCATATCTTGAATACCGTTCGGAATAATTTCATGATACTTTACAGTTATGTAGCGCAGGTCATGGCGATGTGTCGCGTGCAAGAATGGTAACTCTTGCTTTTGTAATTTTTGAGTTATCTCCCCTTTGGTGAATTTTTGGCAGATTCGTGTCCGCTCTGTAACTTGAATACCCTTCGGAATATTTTCATGATATTTCACAGATATGTAGAGCAGGTCATGACGATGTGTCCTGAACAAGAATGACAACTCTTGCTTTCTTACTTTTTGAGTTATTTCCCCTTGATGGTTTTAGGTGTGATTTCGTGTCCGCTCCATAACTTGAAGACCCTTTGAAATATTTTCATGAAACTTCACAGATATGTAGAACAAGTCATGGCGATGTGTCGCGAACAAAAATGACAACTCTTGTTTTCTTACTTTTTGAGTTATTTCCCCTTGATGGTTTAAGGTGTGAATTCGTGTCCGCTCCATAACTTGAATACCTTTTGAAATATTTTTATGATACTTCACAGATATGTAGAACAGGTCATGACGATGTGTCTCGAATAAGAGTGATAACTCTTGCTTTTTTACTTTTTGAGTTATTTTCCCTTGATGGTTTTAGGTGTGATTTCGTGTCCGCTCCATAACTTGAATACCCTTTGGAATATTTTCATGATACTTTATAGTTATGTAGAACAGGTCATGCTGATGTGTCGTGAACAAGAATGACAACTCTTGCTTTCTAGCTTTTTGAGTTATTTCCCCTTGATGGTTATAGGTGTGAATTAGTGTCCACTCCATAACTTGAACACCCTTTGAAATACTTTTATGATACTTTACAGATATGAAGATCAGATTATGACAATTTGTCTCATACAAGAATGACAACTCTTGCCTTCATAACTTTCCGAGTCCCCTCCACCCCCCCCCCCCCCCCCCGCCCCCCCCAAAAAAAAAAAAAAAAAAAAAAAAAAAATTTTTTTTTACAGATTTGGATTCTTTGTCCAAATTCACTTACTAGAGAGCTCAAAATTAGATTTGTAGGGCTTGTACTTTAGAAGTTATTCACTCATTTTGAAATGTTGAATGTATCATAATGCAATACATTGTCTACATGATTGCTATTTGAGCTTTTACCTCTTTTTAGGCAATTTGGCATATTGTTTTGGTCTTAGTGGTAGATAATCATGCATCTGTTAAGCAGATAATGTCATTAAGGAGCATAAAAGAATGACAGTATACTATTTATATGCGTTTTGAAGTGCACCCTGTTTACCAAGGCGCAGGGGGCCTTTGGTCGGGGGATTTGCCATCTCCTCTGATGGCTATTTTTTACTTCTCTGGCATAGAAAATAAAAACATTTAGTACTTTACTCCCAGCATACGTATAACAATTTATTTGAAACAACTACACTGTAAAAATTTTCCGTAGATTTGACGGTAGAATACCTGGCAACTAGCTGCCAGTCCGTTTCCCTTTATTTTGGCGGGCGCCCATAAACATATTGGGAGAATACAACACACAGAGTAGAGTAGAATAAGACAGGTATTGTTTTGGACCTATAACTCTTCAACACTATAAAGGTATTTTCGAGTGCGGTCAGTAAACATAACTCAACCATATCGTGATAATAAAACATGGCCAATTTTGATTTGAAAACACGGGTGGGAAACTCCATAATCAGAGCCAATGGCTATGATAAGGAAAGGTTATGGCGGTTTTCCGCAGCACGTGCGGCTATGATTATACCGGCCGAAATTCGGACTAAAAATAGGTAAGTTTCTCATTCGCGGTATAATTTCGTTTTTACGTCATGGAATCTCAAAAAAAGGAGAATGTAGTTCAATGCTCATGTCTTTTAACTTCTTTTCTACGCTAAGGTAAGTTGTCATATGCGTACGATTTTTTCTGAATCATTTGTGTCGTGGGGTGGCAGTGGGCTAATTTACAGATACGCAGTTAACAACTGAGTTGAATTTCCTGTTGGAATGATATAAACGTGAGAATTTTGGTGGTCGAAAAGCGTGCACTGATTGTTTGACCCTTCTCCATTCGCAAAAAATAAGAAATAAAAGCAAATAAGAGAAATTGAGAATAAATGAACCAATGCTCTGATTATGTCGAGCGGCTCTGATTATATCGGCCGGCTCTGACGTAGGACGGCCTCTTTTGTAAGAGTCGGTTACTACAGAAGTAAATGTCTTGTAGTAGTGCTATTTACTGTATGAGCGTTGTAAAACAAAACTGTAGCCTACATCACGATCAGGGACGTGTGTTTGATGTTTATTTTGGTTTTAAGGGCCGACAAAATAAGTTGCAGTGTTTGACAGATGATTGATTTCCCAATATCATTCAGGCGAGGAAAGGAAGGTTTTGTATGTGCTTCTTTCCCTATTGGTTTTGAGAGCGGAATGTGGGATTTGACTGTATTAATTCCTGATCTTTGCCCATCTTTTTACTTTTAATAAATGCATTAGATTTCAAGTTCATGGCTGTTGTTGTCCATAGCATACATCTTGTACTGCATTATATTTCAGCGTATTTTAGGTATGCCTTATTTTCGCACCTGTTTCAGCAAGGTGCGATACAGGCGTCCGGTTATTCCGTCCGTAATTTCGTCCATTGTCATATGTGTACGATTTTGAATGTTTTGTGCCTTGGGGTGACCAAAATTGATTTAAAGATTGGGGCACCTACCCTCGCAATTGATATTCCTGTTGAATATAAACGTAACAATACCAAATTTAGTGCGACAGACGCGATTTTCTGTATTTAACTTCTTCAATGTTGTTAAACCCCAAAAGTTGAAAAAAAGTTATGGGCAGGTCTCGGAAGGCAGGAACAGTCTTCTCCGATCCACACTTACTGACATACTTACTGACGCATGAAATAGTATAATCATGAGAGATTTTGGTGGTCGAAAAGGCGTGATTGTCTAATCCTTCCCCATTCTCGAAAATCAAGGATTTAAAGCAAATAATGTAAATTGATAATAAACGGATGGATGACATGCAATTTTACGTCCTTACAAAAGAGGCCGTCCTACGTCAGAGCCGGCCGATATAATCAGAGCCGCTCGACATAATCAGAGCCGCTCGACATAATCAGAGCCTCGGTTCATTTATTGTCAATTACTCTTATTTGCTTTTAGTTCTTACTTTTTGCGGATGGAGAAGGGCCAGACAAGCAGTGCGCGCTTTTCGACCACCAAAATTCTCACGTTTATATCATTTCAACAGGAATTTCAACTCAATTGTTAGCTGCCTATCTGTAAATTAGCCTACTGCCACCCCACGACACAAATGATTCAGAAAAAATCGTACGCATATGACAACTTACCTTAGCGTAGAAAAGAAGTTAAAAGACATGAGCATTGAACTACATTCTCCTTTTTTTGAGATTCCATGCCGTAAAAACGAAATTATACCGCGAATGAGAAACTTACCTTTTCTTGGTCCGAATTTCGGCCGGTATAATCATAGCCGCACGTGCTGCGGAAAACCGACATAACCTTTCCTTATCACAGCCATTGGCTCTGATTATGGAGTTTCCCACCCGTGTGAAAAGGAGACAACTCCTCCGCCCTTACCTGTCTGATATCGATAGTCACTACACAATGGCGGGAGATAGGAAATCGTTAATCAATGCTTCGTCAAACTGTTCCTGATAAAGCCACATAAGATTCCCTGATATATTCTGAAGCCTGTTTTTTCGTCAATTTTTCATATTTATGTCTTATTTTTCACACAAGTATTTATTGCTTCAAAAGATAGATTTTATGACGACATGCCGCAAAAGTCATTTTTCCTTTGTGCTATGCTGAAATGTCGTATTTTTAATACATGTATACATGGGCTGAACGTGACGTCGCTATCAACAATCTTTCAGACATATCATGGCCATGTCTGGTTGTGACAGTGGGCTCAGTGCTCACTTTTATAAGAATTGTATAATCCGGCCAGCCGTTTTCAGTTGCGAAAAAAAAAAGTATTTTGAAAGAAACTTTTCCCTGATTTTTTCTGAAAGTATAGAAAATGAGCTTTCAAATGATGCTAATATTATATCTTTAGCTCACCGGGATTTTGCTTCACTTTTCAATTTTTATCAAAATTTTATCTTACTTCTGCAAATTATCATTGACAGCAATTTCTACTTACACGGGTGGGAAACTCCATAATCAGAGCCAATGGCTGTGATAAGGAAAGGTTATGTCGGTTTTCCGCAGCACGTGCAGCTATGATTATACCGGCCGAAATTCGGACCAAGAATAGGTAAGTTTCTCATTCGCGGTATAATTTCGTTTTTACGGCATGGAATCTCAAAAAAAGGAGAATGTAGTTCAATGCTCATGTCTTTTAGCTTCTTTTCTACGCTGAGGTAAGTTGTCATATGCGTACGTTTTTTTCTGAATCATTTGTGTCGTGGGGTGGCAGTAGGCTAATTTACAGATAGGCAGCTTACAATTGAGTTGAAATTCCTGTTGAAATGATATAAACGTGAGAATTTTGGTGGTCGAAAAGCGCGCACTGCTTGTCTGGCCCTTCTCCATCCGCAAAAAGTAAGAACTAAAAGCAAATAAGAGTAATTGACAATAAATGAACCGAGGCTCTGATTATGTCGAGCGGCTCTGATTATATCGGCCGGCTCTGACGTAGGACGGCCTCTTTTGTAAGGACGTAAAATTGCATGTCATCCATCCGTTTATTATCAATTTACATTATTTGCTTTAAATCCTTGATTTTCGAGAATGGGGAAGGATTAGACAATCACGCCTTTTCGACCACCAAAATCTCTCATGATTATACTATTTCATGCGTCAGTAAGTATGTCAGTAAGTGTGGATCGGAGAAGACTGCTCCTGCCTTCCGAGACCTGCCCATAACTTTTTTTCAACTTTTGGGGTTTAACGACACTGAAGAAGTTAAATTCAGAAAATCGCGTCTGCCGCACTAAATTTGGTATTGTTACGTTTATATTCAACAGGAATATCAATTGCGAGGGTAGGTGCCCCAATCTTTAAATCAATTTTGGTCACCCCAAGGCACAAAACATTCAAAATCGTACACATATGACAATGGACGAAATTACGGACGGAATAACCGGACGCTTGTATCGCACCTTGCTCAAACAGGTTCGAAAATAAGGCATACCTAAAATACGCTGAAATATAATGCAGTACAAGATGTATGCTATGGACAACAACAGCCATGAACTTGAAATCTAATGCATTTATTAAAAGTAAAAAGATGGGCAAAGATCAGGAATTATTACAGTCAAATCCCACATTCCGCTCTCAAAACCAATAGGGAAAGAAGCACATACAAAACCTTCCTTTCCTCGCCTGAATGATATTGGGAAATCAATCATCTGTCAAACACTGCAACTTATTTTGTCGGCCCTTAAAACCAAAATAAACATCAAACACACGTCCCTGATCGTGATGTAGGCTACAGTTTTGTTTTACAACGCTCATACAGTAAATAGCACTACTACAAGACATTTACTTCTGTAGTAACCGACTCTTACAAAAGAGGCCGTCCTACGTCAGAGCCGGCCGATATAATCAGAGCCGCTCGACATAATCAGAGCATTGGTTCATTTATTCTCAATTTCTCTTATTTGCTTTTATTTCTTATTTTTTGCGAATGGAGAAGGGTCAGACAATCAGTGCACGCTTTTCGACCACCAAAATTCTCACGTTTATATCATTCCAACAGGAAATTCAACTCAGTTGTTAACTGCGTATCTGTAAATTAGCCCACTGCCACCCCACGACACAAATGATTCAGAAAAAATCGTACGCATATGACAACTTACCTTAGCGTAGAAAAGAAGTTAAAAGACATGAGCATTGAACTACATTCTCCTTTTTTTGAGATTCCATGACGTAAAAACGAAATTATACCGCGAATGAGAAACTTACCTATTTTTAGTCCGAATTTCGGCCGGTATAATCATAGCCGCACGTGCTGCGGAAAACCGCCATAACCTTTCCATATCATAGCCATTGGCTCTGATTATGGAGTTTCCCACCCGTGACTTATGGCACCAATGCATAGATACATAGTAAAAGTACGTATACGAGCCGCGACATGACAAAACAAACAAAGTGGCATGTGCGAATGGCGCAGACTCAGATCAGCCTGGGCATCCACATTGGCTAAAGGGAAACTAAGGGTCTAAGCTGCTTCCAACGCCGACAGCGAAGACTGATCAGACTGGATGAATGCCCAGGCTGGTCTGAAACATGCCAGTTCGATGGTTTTGCCTTGTCGTGGCTCACACGTCTACCTATATTTAGATATTTAATTATACCTCGGCATACGAAATATGTCAGGGGGTATATAGTTTTAGTATGCTGTCCGTTCGTCGATTCGCTTGTCCGTTCGTTCTCTCGTTTGTTCGTCCGTCCGTTAGTTAACTTTTACGTCAAAGTTTAGCGTTAAACCCTTATCTGTGTAGCATTTTCATTATCGGTTCATGATATCTTTATAGCATTGCCTTTGAAGTGAAATATCTTAATGTCTGGATCAGGTCCCTGGGTGGGACCAGGGGTCAATAAATAGGACTTAGGTTACAACAAATTTTTGTGTTAAACCGTTTTGATTGCTATGCTAACCACCTGTTAGATTCTTTTCATATCTTAATAATGTAGCATTACTTTTGATATGATATGAAATGCTTAAGTATTAGGATCAGGCCCCTGAGTCACAGTGCCTGAGTAGGGCCAGGGATCAATAATTATGACTTAAATTACGTCAAAGCTTTGCGATAAACCTTTGTTTGGCCCATATCTCTGTAATCATTTGTAAGATTCTTTTATATTTAGTACCTGATATTTCAATAGCATTGCCTTCGATGTGCAATATCTCACAGCCCCGCGGTCAGGCCCCTCAGGCCTCTGGTATGGCTTAAATCAAGCCAAAGTTTTGTTATACACTTTTTGTTTTGCTTATATCATATCAGATTTCAGATCCTTTTCATAAATGTTCATGATATCTCTATAGCATTACATTTCGTATGAAATGTCTATAGAAGCATTTGGGTTTGCTCCTGGGGCTGGGGTGTCAATTATTAGGAGCCGCTTTGTCCGAGTTTTGCATAAAACATTTTTGATTGCTCTTATCTCTGTTTGATGCCTGATATTTGCATAACAAATTACATTTTATATAAATTATCTAAGTACTGGGGTCATGCCCTGGATGGGGCACTGGTCGGGGGTATATGTGAGCCCCAGCTCACTTTCTGTAGTTTCACTAATCCACGTGGTAGTGGGCGTGGCGTGATGGATGTGGGTTTGGCCTACCACGAAACCATGATGTGATAAACTTCTTTTCTTTTTTAATTTGTATTTTGTAACGTATAAACAATGATGATCACACACAACAAGAACCATCGTATAAAGTATAAAACAGATATAGGTGAGCTTTCATGAATCGTCAAGCTATGTTTTCACTGCTCATATTTTTATGATCTGATAATTCTAGGCAAGACCATGCATATTGATACATGTGTGCTAGAATTCCACCTATTTTTTATCAGTGTGCAGCCCTGGTAGTAGGTTAAGCGCTGGTCTGCTGACCTAGCAGTCCCATGTTCGATTTCTGCTGAGGCGGGAATCTTTTCAGCCGCAAACGAGGTTCCATTGTACACAGCCTTACATTATCACCCTCCGATCGTCCTGATATGACTGAAATACTGTTGAAAAAAAAAAGATGTAAAACCGCAAATCATTCATCCATTCATCCATCTCCTCAGTAGCCGTTCGAATGATGCCGAGCTGTCCCGTAGGAAAATGAAAATAACAGATTTTCAGTCGGAGACTGAGTCCATCAGAGAGGTTGAAAACGCCTTTTCATACCATGTCAAGTGGTCACTATTAATACTATTGTGTTACATGTATGAGGTTCTACGTGTACATGCTACTAGCCATATGCGCGTGCTAAATAGAGTCAGCGTGACAACACTTGTCAACCGGATAATACTTTCTCGATCTATAATTGATCAAACCGGATAACTTGCATGCTGGACTAGAATTTCAGTGTTTCATCACAGTCCTTCACCACCCAGATGACAAACAACGTTTATGCGACATAAAGATGATTAGAGATCATCATTATAAGAAAGTGTATGCTACTGTCGATGTAGTTATGAAGAAATAATTAAACAAATCGCAGGGCTGAATCCAGCGCCCTGATTTTCAGGGGGTCAGCTCATGTCAAAGGCATGAGCCAAGCACCGAATTTGCGAGGGGAAGAGCATGAGAGGGATTGATTGATTGATTTCTTGCTTAACGTCCACGGTAAACAGCTAAGGTCATGTCGGGACGGTCAGTTAACCTAACCACGCTATTCCTGGGCAGGCTTAGACCTCCTAAGCGGTTCACCAGTACTAAGTGCACATACTTTCGCCAGTAACTGACAACTGCCCTTCTTGAATCAGCGGAAGGCGAAACGAAAGTATGTGGCCAGACCGAGTTTCGAGCCCAGGACCTCTGACTTATGAGTCAGGTGTCCTACCGATTGCGCTACGCGGCCCGGCTCATAAGAGGGGAGTTCCCCCTCTAATTGGAGGGGGGTGGTATGGGAATCTCCTCCTGAAAATGTTTGATTTGCGGGACTCTCTTAAAAGCATTTAAGGCACTTTTATATTTTGTAATTTAAGACATGTTTACCTTTTTTCACCTGACTTTTAGTCTTTTTCGATACATATTTCATTAGAAACACTGAATGCTACTTTAGTATTCAAAAGAGTTAGACTTGGGGCAGAGAGTACCAACAATCTCCAGTACTGAAAATCTGATTTCCACTACTGAAAATTTTTAAAATTCTTAAAGATAAATATTTTCTAAGTTCATTCAAACGTAAAATATGGGTCATCGCCCGATATGCATCATTGCTTGCAGTAGATCTTCCTCAGATGTATCTATGGAGCAAGTTTGAAGACCCTAGCCCTTGCGGCAACTTAGAAACTGAGCTTAACGCAACAGGTGATTTTTTCTATAATCAGTCACCCGTGAAATAAAGATGACCCGATATGCATCACTGCTTTCAGTGGATCTTCCCTAGATGCTTCTATCCAGCAAGTGTGAAGACTCTAGTCCTTACGGTTACTTAAAAACTGAGCTAAACGCAACAGGTGAATATTTTTACAAAGGCTCACGCGCACTAGCACGCGCACGCGGACACACAAAAAGGGTATTGCATAAGCACGTCTTTGCTTCGCAAAGTCGAGCTAAAAGACTCAAAATTTCGCTCTAACATTGAAAATACAGCAGTACAAATTATATCAGGTAACAAAGTGCATGGTCGAATGACTATGATAACATGCGTATGTACAGCGGTGAGCCCTAGAATAATTATGCGCATAAGTGATCTTTTAAAACTAGTAGAGCCCCCATTTTCATTTAGACTTTATGGGCCTAGGATATTCTGCTCCCCCTCTCCCCAACTTTTCTTCCACCCCTTGACCCAATTAACCACTATCATGTGTCGTGAAAGTATGCCACAGAAAGCGACAGTTGAAAGGGCTTGTTGAGTCGAAAGTACTTCAACATGAACTACAAAAATGCATCTTGTATTTGCAATTTTCGAAATAAAATCTTTGACCTAGCAGATATTGTAAGCTTAATATCAGTTTGGTGCCAAACAATGGTGCAGTGTAGGCGTGTGTGTTTTGACCCTTATTTTTCCCATACATGAAAAAATAACAAATAAAAAATAATAACATAATAAATGTTCGTCTCACACGAGAAACATAACAGACTTGCCGGCGTGATAACTTGATGCATAAGCTAGCTGTGTGCATGTCCACCCAGAGAAACCCGAAACAAGGAATCGGATGTTCGAGAAGCTCGGAGGTAAACACACGGAGGCGGTTGGACTAGGGTCAGTATTCGTTTCGTTGTACGAGCTTGTGTACGTAGGCGAATATTAAATAACAATGACAAAGAAAGCATGGGCGATAGTAATTTTACTGACATGTCTTTGTAATATCTCAAATTTAGTACCAAATGCAAATTTCATAATTTTCAAGGTTGAATAGAACTTAAACCATTTCATTCTGAATAAAGCGATATTTTCTGCCAAAAAATATACTGCTGTCGAAAAATATGGCGTTTTTGTGAGTGACAAACACCTTATCAGCTTTCAATCTGATAGGAAGCTTGTCTTTTTACCGAGACGGAAGTTTGATGTATCGAATTTTTAGGGTAAAGAAATTTCGGATGTATGATATTAATAGCTCGGAGTATTATCATATCTATAATATGAGGAACTCCGAGTGACAATCTACTGAATTCAGAAAGTATCTTGTTGTTAGTCCCAGTAATAAGCTTGGAGTCTATTCTATTTAATACAGCGCTATTTAACCATCTCTAATATGGCTCTTCAAAGTCAACGATTCCAAGCAGAAAGGCTGGTTTTGACATTGCAAAAATATAACAGTGAAGCCCAAGTTCAGATGCAACAAATTGTATCTGACCAGGGTCTGCACTGTTTGCCTTTAGTATTGGATTTTGAAAGATAAATGAGTATAAATAAATTAAACGTGACACCCCTTACACTAGAGCTGGACTCGCTCAAAGAGCCGAGTAGAATCCCATTTGTCATTAATGGGTTAAGCTATTTCAATATTTCGCACAATTCAACTAGAAGTAGTTGATGCGTCTGTGTTTCGGAATAGATACCATGAAGTCAGTTCTGTTCAAATTATTTTCTTCCGGCCTGGCACCATGGCCCTAGATGTGACGGAATACTAATTTTGATGAATATTGTATGATATTCTCGTATTTCTTCTATAAACTTATATTGCGATTCCTCATTCAAATCATCTCGTCGAGGCGCTTTAGATTAGGGCCTTACTATGCATTTTATGCAGATGCCTATCACTAAATACTCCCACTTAGCTAGACTTCTGTTGGCAGTATTAGCGGTACTCAAAGACTTTTTGTCAATTTGTGTAACTAACTGCACTAACGCAAATATACTTAGTTTGGGAATAATTTGATAAAACTTTTTAAAGCTTGGTGACCAATGGTCATCAAGCAATTGAAGTACAGTATAATACTGTGTATCTTCATTTATTTACCTCCGAGTTTCTCGAACCTCCAAATTCCTTGTATCAGGTCTCCCTAGGTGATGCCTATTAATTTAGATTATATGGAAGCTCGTCTTTGTCGAAGCATTTTAGTATACCAGGGGTGTTAATCCTGTTTAGGTTTTCTATCCGAAGATTAAGTTAAGAGCCTTCAACGAATAGTTGCGGACGATGTTCTACAGGCAGATGCCCGTATAAAGTGACGGAAAATGGACTGGCAGCTGGATGCCAGGTATTTACCGTAAAATCTACGGAAAATTTTACAGTGTAAGTTCGCGGCATTTGTAATGTAAACTGACATGCCTTGTTATTGTCATGTTTGGGTCGAAAGCCAGACTGAGTTTCATTTAAAACAGGCTTAAGTATAACAAGGCAGTGCTCACCTACAGAGCTCTCAATAAACTGACCCCAGACTACATTTCAAATTTATTGAAACCTTTATCTGAAACGCATTCATTGAATTTAAGATCATCAGAAAATAGATCCCTGCATATACCACTGGCACGTACAGCATTTTATAACAACTCTTTCACATGTTCAGCCCCGAAACTATGGAATGCTCTACCTCAAACAGTCAGGGATGCCGATTCTCTCTTTACTTTCAAGAAAAGTCTTAAAAGTATTTTAATCAGTTAATCTCATCTTACTTTTATCAACATACGGCATTGTATATTCCAATTTTGTTTAAATATGCTTAGACCTGTGCTACTTCTGTACCACAAGTAAACCCCCATCGGACACGCAGCGCTTTGTCATTGTTTGACCAACGTGGATTAAACGTCATGACGTTGAATCAGCGTTGATTCGCTAGTGATTGAGCGTTGTGTGTCTGCAGGGCCGCCTATACAAAAGTGGTGATATGACATATGGAGCATGTTTAGAATGTTTCCTTTTATCTTTTAAAGTGAATTTGCCATATGGAATTTGGCATTTTTAACCAATTCATATTCAGTATTATGCGCTCTTTTTACACCAGTTTTGTAAATATGTTTTATAGTTGTATTGTTGTTTTAGCTTAGTAGAGGGCCGCAAGGAAGAATAGCTTTTTAGCTAATTGTGTCACCCTCTATAAAAATTGTATAATAATAATAAAAATAAAAAATTTCAAACAGTAATGGCTCAGGTCGGGCTATCTATCTATCTGTCTACTCGAAATTACAATTATGAAACTGGGAGCATGACTAAAGAGCTGCATTGGAAGCCTCTCATAAAAATATATAGGTCTGAAAGATAATGCTGCTATACCTACAAATGACCTCATCCTCCAAAGCAGGAAAAACAAAACTCATCATTCTTTAGTAGCCCTTGTAGACCTTTATATATGCTAAGTCTGACGCTTTTGATTCCAGCTTCATCAGGAACAACAAGGGATCCTTCTTCGCTCATTATTTTTTGTTGAAGCTTCTGAGGACTGTATCTATATAAAGTCAAGAGATCAAAACTTCAAGTCGTTCCTACTGTTGAATTAATGTCTGCCTTTGCGTCACCAGTATACTATTCAGATACAGAGATTGTTTTGATTAGAGAAGAATTTATGACTAAAGAAATGTTAAAAAATTCAATTCAACAAAGCTGTTATGTTATGTTATGTTATGTTATGTTATGTTATGTTATGTTATGTTGTATCAACAAGACTATCACGGTTATCATCCGACTAATAGTCTAGCGCCGTCCCGGGTTCGATTCCCGCTTGAGGCGAGAATCTTTTCAAACGTTAACGGGGTTCCATTGCACACTTCCTTTTATTATCACCCTGCATCGTCCTGATATGACTGAAATACTGTTGAAAAGGGCGTAAAATCGCAAGTAATCCACCCATCCATCAATAGTCTAGCGGCTGAGTAAGTTCTGAGCACAGATGTAATAGATTGAAAATACTAAATAAACCTTCAGCTTTTTGCCACTCATAAGAGGGCACTTCACTTGTACATACAGAATGCTTTGAGCATTTTCTACGGACTTCTTAGTCGAGATGCAATCAAACAAAGTAAGGGAAAAACTTTTGGACAAAACCTTCTGTTTATTCTTACTGGGCTCCTAACAGTCTCATTAATCGATGTTTACTCCATCATCGATCATTATCATAATAATGCTCGATTACGAAAGTTCAGCCGAGTACAACCACAAGTTTTCACATCGTGTACTAGGCTGGTTGTTTTGGGTTTAACGGCTCTTTGACACAGTATTTCAGTCTATATCGAGCCGTTTCCCAATGAGAGGAAGAAAAAAAGAAAGAAATGATAGGTGAGAGAAAAATGCCCAAACAACCCCCACCCGCACCTACTGCAAGAAGAGTATGCGCTTGCCCTACTATTATCCAAATCAGTAGGACGCTCCGGTACTGAAAGTTACCTAGCACCATCCCCTGACCGCAACCACCACTTGTGCACAAGGTTAAAAAATCAGTGCAAATGACATTTAAAATGTCGATTACAAAACACCACATACGTTGGAACCCCTGAAATTCAAAGTTCAATTGCATTAGAATACTGATGTTTATGCTACATATCATTAGCACCAGAGTTTGACTCCTGGCGAGGGTTATAACCGTCGTCATAGGCACTTAGTCATACAATCGCGTAATGAAGAAATAAACGTGCGTATCATATTAGCCAGCACTCCAATTGCCAGTATCCTCTGAATGCCTCGAGTCCCAGAAAAATTATACATAGGAAAAATGTGAAGACCCAGTTCATACGCCGCAAAACGCGGCATCTGATCAGGGTCTACACTATTTTCATGATACAAATGGGAACTTTTCTTTTTAAAAAATGTAAAAAATATGAAATAACCTAAACCAGGCACTCTAAATTTACCAATGGATTCATCCATTTGAGAAAGATAAAACATTCCACTGGGTATAAATGGGTTGGAAAGGACTTACTGAGAAATCACTTACGGTAAGACTTTGAACGGACAAACGGTGCCAGGTGTATTCAGATATGGCTAAACTTGGGAACTGGGAACATCGTAAGGAGAACAGAAACAACGTTGAGATTAATGGCAGTCCCACCAAGCTAAGCACACAATTTCAAAATGATGCCTTGTCAACGAGGGTGCGACGTGACTGAGTGCGCTCTGAGGTCGAAACAACATCGATTTCGATTGTGTGTGCCCACTTAAGTTGAGCCTTTGGGTATACAAGTAGGGTTGGCACACTGCACCTCTGATGACCCCTTTTCTTAATCTTAAGTAGTTTGTGTACGAATGAAACTGAACAGCAAGATCTGATGAATACATACTTCTTAGGGAATGATCGAATGATCGAGCCAGATTCAACTCTTAATTTGTCAGTTGTCTATTCTGCAAAGGGAGACAGAATTCACTTAAGTGCTCAAAGTCAAATCTAAATCACTTTATTTTCACAGGTCAAGCAAGATACATGGTATAAGAAAATATAAAAATAAAATGAAATAGACGGCCTCTTAAGTTCGCATCGAACCTGTGAAGATCCACTGCATCGGAAAAAGCCTCAGTTCTTCGGCAGGCTGTATTCGTCTCTCTGGTGTGCACGAGAAGAGGTCTCTAGATTTTGGTACTAAAATAACACGCTCTTGCTTTTTTCCTTTTTTTACTTCTCTGACATAGAAAATAAAAACATTTAGTACTTTACTCCCAGCATACGTATAACAATTTATTTGAAACAACTACACTGTAAAAAATTTCCGTAGATTTTACGGCAACTAGCTGCCAGTCCGTTTCCCTTTATTTTGGCGGGCGCCCATAAACATATTGGGAGAATACAACACACAGAGTAGGGTAGAATAAGACAGGTATTGTTTGGGACCTATAACTCTTCAACACTATAAAGGTATTTTCTAGTGCGGTCAGTAAACATAACTCTACCATATCGTGTTTATAAAACATGGCCAATTTTGATTTGAAAAGGAGACAACTCCTCCGCCCTTACCTGTCTGATATCGATAGTCACTACACAATGGCGCGAGATAGGAAATCGTTAATCAATGCTTCGTCAAACTGTTCCTGATAAAGCCACATAAGATTCCCTGATATATTCTGAAAGCCTGTTTTTTTCGTCAACTTTTTCATATTTTTGTCTTATTTTTCACACAAGTATTTATTGCTTCAAAAGATAGATTTTATGATGACATGCCGCAAAAGTCATTTTTCCTTTGTGCTGTGCTGAAATGTCGTATTTTTAATACCTGTATACATGGGCTGAACATGACGTCGCTATCAACAATCTTTCAGGCATATCACGGCCATGTCTGGTTGTGACAGTGGGCTCAGTGCTCACTTTTATAAGAATTCTATAATCCGGCCAGCTGTTTTCAGTTGCGAAAAAGAAAAGTATTTTGAAAGAAACTTTTCCCTGATTTTTTCTGAAAGTATAGAAAATGAGCTTTCAAATGATGCTAATATTATATCTTTAGCTCACCGGGATTTTAATTCACTTTTCAATTTTTTATCAAAATTTTAACTTACTTCTGCAAATTATCGTTGACAGCAATTTCTACCTATGGCACCACTGCATTGATACATAGTAAAAGTACGTATACGAGCCGCGACATGACAAAACAAACAGCGTGGCATGTGCGAATGGCGCAGACCCAGATCAGCCTGGGCATCAACATTGGCTAAAAGGAAACTAAGGGTCTAAGCTGCTTCCAACGCCGACAGCGAAGACTGATCAGACTGGATGAATGCCCAGGGTGGTCTGAATCTTCGCTGGGCAAATGCCAGTTCGATGGTTTTGCCTTGTCGTGGCTCACACGTCTACCTATATTTAGATATTTAATTAAACCTCGGCATACGAAATATGTCAGGGGGTATATAGTTTTAGTATGCTGTCCGTTCGTCGATTCGCTTGTCCGTTCGTTCGTTCGTTTGTTCGTCCGTCCGTCCGTTAGTTAACTTTTACATCAAAGTTTAGCGTTAAACCTTTATCTGTGTAGACACTGGTAAGAATATTTTCATTATTGGTTCATGATATCTTTATAGCATTGCCTTTGATGTGAAATATCTTAATGTCTGGATCAGGCCCCTGGGTGGGACCAGGGGTCAATAAATAGGACTTAGGTTACACTAAATTTTTGTGTTAAACCGTTTTGATTGCTATGCTAACCACCTGTTAGATTCTTTTCATATCTTAATAATGTAGCATTACTTTTGATATGATATGAAATGCTTAAGTATTGGGATCAGACCCCTGAGTCACAGTGCCTGAGTAGGGCCAGGGATCAATAATTATGACTTAAATTTCGTCAAAGCTTTGCGTTAAACCTTTGTTTGGCCCATATCTCTGTAATCATTTGTAAGATTCTTTTATATTTAGTTCCTGATATTTCTATAGCATTGCCTTTGATGTGCAATATCTCACAGCCCCGCGGTCAGGCCCCTCAGGCCTCTGGTATGGCTTAAATCAAGCCAAAGTTTTGTTATACACTTTTTGTTTTGCTCATATCATATCAGATTTCAGATCCTTTTCATAAATGTTCATGATATCTCCATAGCATTACATTTCGTATGAAATGTCTATAGAAGCATTTGGGTTTGCTCCTGGGGCTGGGGTGTCAATTATTAGGGGCCGCTTTGTCCGAGTTTTGCATTACACCTTTTTGATTGCTCTCATCTCTGTTTGATGCCTGATATTTGCATAACAAATTACATTTTATATAAATTATCTAGGTACTGGGGTCATGCCCTGGATGGGGCACTGGTCGGGGGTATATGTGAGCCCCTGCTTACTTTCTCTAGTTTCACTAATCCACGTGGTAGTGGGCGTGGCGTGATGGATGTGGGTTTGGCCTACCACGCAGAGGACTCATGTTCGAAACCCTGATGTGATAAACTTCTTTTCTTTTTTAATTTGTATTTTGTAATGTATAAACAATGATTATCACACACAACAAGAACCATCGTATAAAGTATAAAACAGATATAGGTGAGCTTTCATGAATCGTCAAGCCATGTTTTCACTGCTCATATTTTTATGATCTGATAAATCTAGGCAAGATCATGCATATTGATACATGTAGTGCTAGAATTTCACCTATTTTTTATCAGTGTGCAGCCCTGGTAGCTCAGTCCGTTAAGCGCTGGTCTGCTGACCTAGCAGTCCCATGTTCGATTCCTCCTGAGGCGGGAATCTTTTCTGCCGCAAACGGGGTTCCATTGTACACAGCCTTTCATTATCACTCTCCGATCGTCCTAATATGACTGAAATACTGTTGAAAAAAAAGACGTAAACCCGCAAATCATTCATCCACTCATCCATCTCCTCAGTAGCCGTTCGAATGATGCCGAGCTGTCCCGTAGGAACATGAAAATAACAGATTTTCAGTCGGAGACTGAGTCCATCAGAGAGGTTGAAAACGCCTTTTCATACCATGTAAAGTGGTCACTATTAATACTATTGTGTTACATGTATGAGGTTCTACATGTACATGCTACTAGCCATATGCGCGTGCTAAATAAAGTCAGCGCGACAACACTTGTCAACCGGATAATACTGTCTCGATCTAAAATTGATGAAACCGGATAACTTGCATACTGGACTAGAATTTCAGTGTTTCATCACAGTTCTTTACCACCCAGATGACAAACAACGTTTATGCGACATAAAGATGATGTATGATGTCGTTCGCTGGCGCTAGTTTAGCTTCCATCACCCTGTCCTCTCGGCACCTGCCTTGCGCTTCAAGTGTACATGTAGTAGAGATCATCGTTATAAGAAAGTGTATGCTACTTTCGATGTAGTTATGAAGAAATAATTAAACGAATCGCAGGGCTGAATCCAGCGCCCTTATTTTCAGGGTGTCAGCTCATGTCGAAGGCATGAGCCAAGCACCGAATGTGCGAGGGGAAGAGCATGAGAGGGGATTGATTGATTGATTTCTTGCTTAACGTCCACGGTAAACAGCTAAGGTCATGTCGGGACGGTCAGTTAACCTAACCACGCTATTCCTGGGCAGGCTTAGACCTCCTAAGCGGTTCACCAGTACTAAGTGCACATACTTTCGCCAGTAACTGACAACTGCCCTTCTTGAATCAGCGGAAGGCGAAACGAAAGTATGTGGGCACACCGGGTTTCGAACCCAGGACCTCTGACTTATGAGTCAGGTGCCCTACCGATTGCGCTACGCGGCCCGGCTCATGAGAGGAGAGTTCCCCCTCTAATTGGAAGGGGGTGGGGGTTGTATGGGAATCTCCTCCTGAAAATGTTTGATTTTCGGGACTCTCTTAAAAGCATTTAAGGCACTTTTATATTTTGTAATTTAAGACGTGTTTACTTTTTTTTCACCTGACTTTTAGTCTTTTGCGATATATATTTCATTAGAAACACTGAATGCTACTTTAGTATTCAAAAGAGTTAGACTTGGGGCAGAGAGTACCAACAATCTCCAGTACTGAAAATCTGATTTCCACTACTGAAAATTTTTAAAATTCTTAAAGATAAATATTTTCTTAGTTCATTCAAACGTAAAATATGGGTCATGGACCGATATGCATCATTGCTTGCAGTAGATCTTCCTCAGATGTATCTATGGAGCAAGTTTGAAGACCCTAGCCCTTGCGGCTACTTAGAAACTGAGCTTACGCAACAGGTGATTTTTTCTATAATCAGTCACCCGTGAAATAAAGGAGATGACCCGATATGCATCACTGCTTTCAGTGGATCTTCCCTAGATGTTTCTATCCAGCAAGTTTGAAGACTCTAGGCCATTACGGTTACTTAAAAACTGAGCTAAACGCAACAGGTAAATATTTTTACAAAGGCGCACGCGCACTAGCACGCGCACGCGGACACACAAAAAGGGTATTGCATAAGCACGTCTTTGCTTCGCAAAGTCGAGCTAAAAGACTCAAAATTTCGCTCTAACATTGAAAATACAGCAGTACAAATTATTTCAGGTAACAAAGTGCATGGTCGAATGACTATGATAACATGCGTATGTACAGCGGTGAGCCCTAGAATAATTATGCGCATACGTGATCTTTTAAAACTAGTAGAGCCCCCATTTTCATTTAGACTTTATGGGCCTAGGATATTCTGCTACCTCTCTCCAACTTTTCTTCCACCCCTTGACCCAATTAACCACTAACATGTGTCGTGAAAGTATGCCGCAGAAAGCGACAGTTGAAAGGGCTTGTTGAGTGGAAAGTACTTCAACATGAACTACAACAATGCGTCTTGTATTTGCAATTTTCGAAATAAAATCTTTGACCAAGCAGATATTGTAAGCTTATTGTCAGTTTGGTGCCAAAAATGGTGCAGTGTATGCGTGTGTGTTTTGACCCTTAGTTTTCCCATACATGAAAAAATAACAAATAAAAAATAATAAAATAATAAATGTTCGTCTCACACGGGAATCAAAACAGACTTGCCGGCGTGATAACTTGTCTGAAAATCAGTGATGCATAAGCTAGCTGGGTGCATGTCCACCCAGAGAAACCCGAAACAAGGAATCGGATGTTCGAGAAACTCGGAGGTAAACACACGGAGGCGGTTGGACTAAGGTCAGTATTCGTTTCGTTGTATTTCCATGAGACACGAGCTTTTGTACGTAGGCAAGTATTAAATAACAATGACAAAGAAAGCATGGGCTATAGTAATTTTACTGACATGTCTTTGAATTCTCAAATTTAGTACCAACTGGAAATTTCATAATTTTCAAGGTTGAATAGAACTTAAACCATTTCATTCTGAATAAAGCGATATTTTCTGCCAAAACATATACTGCTGTCGAAAAATATGGCGTTTTTGTGAGTGACAAACACCTTATCAGCTTTCAATCTGATAGGAAGCTAGTCTTTTTACCGAGACGGAAGTTTGATGTATCGAATTTTTAGGGTAAAGAAATTTTGGATGTATGATATTAATAGCTCGGAGTATTATCATATCTATAATATGAGGAACTCCGAGTGACACTCTACTGAATTCAGAAAGTATCTTGATGTTAGTCCCTGTAATAAGCTTGGCGTCTATTCTATTTAATACAGCGCTATTTAACCAACGCTAATATGGCTCTTCAAAGTCAACGATTCCAAGCAGAAAGGCTGGTATTGACATTGCAAAAATATAACAGTGAAGCCCAAGTTCAGATGCAACAAATTGCTTCTGACCAGGGTCTGCACTGTTTGCCTTTAGTATTGGATTTTGAAAGATAAATGTGTATAAATAAATTAAACGTGACACCCCTTACACTAGAGCTGGACTCGCTCAAAGAGCCAAGTAGAATCCCATTTGTCATCAATGGGTTAAGCTATTTCAATATTTCGTACAATTCAACTAGAAGTAATTGATGCGTCTGTGATTCGGAAAAGATACCATGAAGTCAGTTCTGTTCAAGTCATTTTCTTCCGGCCTGGCACCATGGCCCTAGATGTGACGGAATACTAATTTTGATGAATATTGTATGACATTCTCGTATTTCTTCTATAGACTTATATTGCGATTCCTCATTCAAATCATCTCGTCGAGGCGCTTTAGATTAGGGCCATACTATGCATTTTATGCTGATGCCTATCACTAAATACTCCCACTTAGCTAGAGTTCTGTTGGCAGTATTAGCGGTAGTTAAAGACTTTTTGTCGATTTGTGTAACTAACTGCACTAACGCAAATATACTTAGTTTGGGAATTATTTGATAAAACCTTTTAAAGCTTGGTGACCAATGGTCATCAAGCAATTGAAGTACAGTATGATACTGTTTACCTCCGAGTCTCTCGAACCTACAAATTTCTTGTATCAGGTCTTCCTAGGTGATGTCTATTAATTTAGATTATATGGAAGCTCGTCTTTGTCGAAACATTTTAGTATACCAGGGGTGTTAATCCTGTTTAGTTTTTCTATCCGAGAATTAAGTTAAGTCTCCTTCAACGAATAGTTGCGGACGATGTTCTACAGGCAGATGCCCGTATAAAAAACGGAAAATGGACTGGCAGCTGGATGCCAGGTATTTACCGTAAAATCTACGGAAAATGTAACAGTGAAAGTTCACGGCATTTGTGATGTAAACCGACATGCCTGCAATTGTCATGTTTCGGTCGAAAGCCAGACTGAGTTACATTTAAAACAGGCTTAAGTATAACAAGGCAGTGCTCACCTACAGAGCTCTCAATAAACTGACCCCAGACTACATTTCAAATTTATTGAAACCTTTATCTGAAACGCATTCATTGAATTTAAGATCAGAAAATAGATCCCTGTACCACTGGCACGTATAGCATTTTATAATAACTCTTTCACATGTTCAGCCCCGAAACTATGGAATGCTCTACCTCAAACAGTCAGGGATGCCGATTCTCTTCTTACTTTCACGAAAAGTTTTAAAAGTATTTTAATCAGTTAATCTCATCTTACTTTTATCAACATACGGCATTGTATATTCCAATTTTGTTTTAAATATGTTTAGACCTGTGCTACTTCTGTACCACAAGTAAACCCCCATCGGACGCGCAGCGCTTTGTCATTGTTTGACCAACGTGGATTCAACGTCATGACATTGCATCATCGTTGATTCGCTTGTAATTGAGCGTTGTGTGTCTGCAGGGCCGCCTATACAAAAGTGGTGATATCACATATGGAGCATGTTTAGAATGTTTCCTTTTATCTTTTAAAGTGAATTTGCCATATGGAATTTGGCATTTTTAACCAATGCTTATTCAGTATTATGCGCTCTTTTTACACCAGTTTTGTAAATATGTTTTATAGTTGTATTGTTGTTTTAGCTTAGTAGAGGGCCGCAAGGTAGAATAGCTTTTTAGCTAATTGTGTCACCCTCTATAAAAATTGTATAATAATAATAAAAAAAATTGTCAAACAGTAATGGCTCAGGTCGGGCTATCTATCTATCTGTCTACTCGAAATTACAATTATGAAACTGGGAGCATGACTAAAGAGCCACATTGGACGCCTCTCATAAAAATATATAGGTCTGAAAGATAATGCTGCTTTACCTACAAATGGCCTCATCCTCCAAAGCAGGAAAAACAAAACTCATCTTTCTTTAGTAGCCCTTGTAGACCTTTATATATGCTAAGTCTGACGCTTTTGATTCCAGCTTCATCAGGAACAACAAGGGATCCTTCTTCGCTCATTATTTTTTGTTGAAGCTTCTGAGGACTGTATCTATATAAAGTCAAGAGATCAAAACTTCAAGTCGTTCCCACTGCTGAATTAATGTCTGCCTTTGCGTCACCTGTATACTATTCAGATACAGAGATTGTTTTGATTAGAGAAGAATTTATGACTAAAGAAATGTTAAAAAATTCAATTCAACAAAGCTGTTATGTTATGTTATGTTATGTTATGTTATGTTATGTTGTATCAACAAGACTATCACGGTTATCATCCGACTAATAGTCTAGCGCCGTCCCGGGTTCGATTCCCGCTTGAGGCGAGAATCTTTTCAAACCCTGATATGACTGAAATACTGTTGAAAAGGATGTAAAATCGCAAGTTATCCATCCATCCATCAATAGTCTAGCGGCTGAGTAAGTTCTAAGCACAGATGTAATAGATTGAAAATACTATATAAACCTTCAGCTTTTTGCCACTCATAAGAGGGCACTTCACTTGTATATACAGAATGCTTTGAGCTTTTTCTACGGACTTCTTAGTCGAGATGCAATCAAACAAAGGAAGGGAAAAACCTTTGGACAAAACCTTCTGTTTATTCTTACTGGGCTCCTAACAGTCTCATTAATCGATGTTTACTCCTTCATCGATCATTACCATAAAGATGCTCGATTACGAAAGTTCAGCCGAGTACAACCACAAGTTTTCACATCGTGTACTAGGCTGGTTGTTTTGGGTTTAACGGCTCTTTGACACAGTATTTCAGTCTATATCGAGCCGTTTCCCAAAGAGATGAAGAAAAAAAGAGAGAAATGATAGGTGAGAGAAAAATGCCCAAACAACCCCCACCCGCGCCTACTGCAAGAAGAGTATGCGCTTGCCCTACTATTATCCAAATCAGTAGGACGCTCCGGTACTGAAAGTTACCAAGCACCATCCCCCGACCGCAACCACCACTCGTGCACAAGGTTAAAAAAATCAGTAAAAAAGACATTTAAAATGTCGATTACAAAACACAACATACGTTGGAACCCCTGAAATTCAAAGTTCAATTGCATTAGAATACTGATGTTTATGCTACATATCATTAGCACCAGAGTTTGACTCCTGGCGAGGGTTATAACCGTCGTCATAGGCACTTAGTCATATAACCGCGTAATGAAGAAATAAAACTTAAGGCCATGACGTGCGTATCATATTAGCCAGCGCTCCAATTGCCAGTAACCTCTTAATGCCTAGAGTCCCAGAAACATTATACATAGGACAAATGTGCAAACCCAGTTCAGACGCCGCAAAACGCAGCATCTGATCAGGGTCTACACTATTTTCATGATACAAATGGGAACTTTTCTTTTTAAAATAATGTAAAAAATATGAAATAAACTAAACCAGGCACCCCTAATTTGACCAATGGATTCATCCATTCGATAAGGATAAAGCATTCCACTGGGCATACATGGGTTGGACAGGACTGACTGAGAAATCACTGACGGTAAGACTTTGGACGGACACACTGTGCCAGGTGTGTTCAGATATGGCTAAGCTTGGGAACTGGGAACATCGTTAGGAGAACAGAAACAACGTTAAGATTAATGACAGTCCCACCAAGCTAAGCACACAATTTCAAAATGATGCCTTGTCAACGAGGGTGCGACGTGACTGAGTTCGCTCTGTCGTCGAAACAACATCATTTCGATTGTGTGTGCTCACTAAGGTTGACCGTCCTTCGGGTATACAAGTAGGGTTGGCACACTGCATCTCTGATGACCCCCTTTTCTTAATCTTAAATAGTTTGTGTAAGAATGAAACTGAACATCAAGTTCTGATAAATGCATGCTTATACGGAATGATCGAGCCAGATTCTTATACCACACTTACTAGAAAACGCCATGCTTAGAACGTTCAAGTTTCCAAATGAGCAAGGTCTACGCTGATAGGATGTTGTAACATAGTTATACCCTGGTTTGTCCGCCTGTACGGGAGATAATCCACTCGCTGAAGCTTGTGGATTCTCTCCTCGTACAGGACGACAACCCATGGTATAACTATTACAACTCTTAATTAGTCAGTTGACTATTCTGCAAAGGGAGACAGAATTCACATCAGTGCTCAGAGTCAAATCGAAATCACTTTATTTTCACAGGCCACGCAAGATACATGGTATAAGAAAATATAAAAATGAAATGAAATAGACGGCATCTTAAGGTTGCATTGAACCTGTGAAGATCCACTGCATATGAGAAATCCTCAGTACATTCTCAGGCTGTATTCGTCTCTCTGGTGTACAGGGGAAGAACTCTCTAGATTTTTTATATTAAAATAACATGCTCTTACTTTCGCTTTCTTCCTTTTTTACCTCTCTGGCATAAAAAAAGATAAGCAAATTCCACAAATGCCATCATACTGCATTATAAAAAATTGATGTTTTCACTCGTTCTTCGCAGTCTTAAAACTATCAATGTTTTCATCTCACTCGATGACACAGCTACTCATCTCATTTCAGTTCAGTTCATTTCTCCTAACGACGTTCCCCAAGTGCCTCAGCGGTACGTAACCATAGTTGCACGCACTTGGCGCCCTGTGTCCGTCCAAACTCATCTCATTTAATAGGGTAAAACACTAATCTATTCGGTGGTTACTGAAGTTTGGCGATTGGCGGTAAACGCAAATAGCGCTAAAATATAAATTCGCCAATATTTGATTTACGAACAACAGAGGTTTAGATGTAAAGGAGTGCTTGATGATTATTTATCTCGATGAGGCGATTCTAATAGATGCCACAATGTATAGTTAATATAAAAGTAAAAACAAAGATGTCACAAATTCACATAAATGTTTCATTATTATTAATCGATTTCCTTTCGTTGACTGGGTGGTGCTTATTCACCCTATGTAATCACGAGACCTAACTGTACTGCGACAGATGCTGCTTTGGTAACCGTACTGCTTAATTGGGACGACTTCCGCAGAACGGCTTTTGCACCATGTGAGTATTTTAAAGAATTCCTTCTCTAGTATTGCCATAAAGGTGAAAGTTCTTGCACAAATAATTACACCATATATGTTGGTTCTTGCAGCAGAGGTGTCATTTTGAATGGGTGGAAAATAAATGAGAATATCGCAATTTAACGGGTTTGAGTTAGTCGTGTACCACGATTGTTGTACGAAAAAAGTAAATTTTTACCTAGAAATACAACGAAAAAGACAGAGAAAAGTCTTCCTATGGTGCGAAAGAAAGTGCATTTTCCAAATTAAATAGAGTTTAGCTTGATTAGATTAAAATTTTATGAGAAAATAGGATTTTGCGTGGGAAAAAATGAACTGCTTTCCTTGCATGAAACAAATCCAACTGAACTGCATTTTTGGTTTCCAGGAGTCTGTTACTGCGACTACAGAATGACTAAAACTTATTCAAATAAAACAGAATAAACTGCAAAATACCTAAAATTTACAGATTACAGTACTAAGTATTGCTGTAAGTGTACTAGTATAGGGTGACATGCGATGATGCATTTGTTAGTGCATGTGTTCATGGATAGTCGTAGTTGAATGTCAACATCCTGTAAGTGTCAAAATTTGCTGGGAAAGGTGGTGTTTTCCCTTTTTTGTCTTGCTGATTAACATTTAAGCTTGAAATAAGGGCAAATCTGGATAGTGAAGCAACATTGTATAAAGGGCGGGACACTGTCAAAGGGAGTAGGGGTCACTATAGAAGTCTATGGTAGAAAAAATTATAGTTCACGCTGCCCTTCATGGGCATCCCTCGTGTAAGGAGTAAAACTTTTCTTCATCTACACAAGTAACACGCAATAATATACGTTTGCTATGATTAAGCCTACATGAAGTGACCTGACAGGGTGGGGCTGTCGATTTGGTTCAGTGCATTATAAAACAGGTAAAGCAACATGTTCGTAACCAATCAGGGAAAAAATACTCGTTTATATCATTAACCATTGCATATCATGCATGTTAATTATGTGCAACAAATGTGTAAAGACTCATTGGTGTAGTGGACGTCTGCTAGTCATGCTGACCCTAAGATAAGATCTAGGTGGGGTAGGTTGTGATATATCTCACAGGAAAGAAATTAATAATTTTAAGTATTAACGATTATTGACTCATATATTAGTCTGTATTTATTAAGGTGATATTATGCACTTATTGTACAACCTGTCACATTGTTTATTGTTTATATATGTATTGCATGTATGTACATGTATATGCTCAAGGGCTACATAGCCTAAAGCACTAGAATAAACATTCTTCTTCTTCACAATATAGACAGGAATTTAACTCCTGTAGAACTTCCTGCCTCTGGCAAATATGGAGTGAAAAAGATATGAGACCTAGCATACAAAATACTAATAGGCTGCAATATTCACACAGTCCTGCCATTATGAGAAGTACTTAAATAAAGCAACGGTGGCTCATTAGGGAGAGCAGTGTAGAGACAGTACAACATGGGCATCTTTAACCATACTTTAAGGCTCAAGTCGAGGCGAATTGCTGTTACAGTCAAACTTGCTTATGTGGTCACCTCCATTAAGGGGCCATCTGTATTTAGTAGCCACCTTATCTTGGTCTCTTGAACCAAACTACAGTGCAAATGAACCTGTGTTAAGGAGTCACTTGTTTTAAGCAGCCAATTTTCATTTGGGTGACCCCTTAAGACAGGTTTGACTGTACTTTGACTTTTTTTAGCTCTCACTTTCAACTGACTTCTTCTCTGAAACTGCTAAGCCGATTGTAACAAAAGTTCATGTGTAGCCTACTGGGACCTTAGGAACAAAAAGTTGTTCAAACGGTCCTGGTCTCATGACCAACATGGCCGCCATGCCCATATATGGTAAAAAACTAAAAAAATCTTCTTCTCCAGAACCAATTGGCCGATTGCCTTGAAACTTGGTATGTGGCATTGGGTACGCGAGTACTATCAAGATTTTTAAATGATGACCTTGGGTTGACCTTGACTTTTTTACGGTAAGGTCAAATTTGCTTCCTTGTGGTTTTATATGGCAAAATGCTAGAACAAAAGATATCTTGGAACCTATTGAAGATATCTGGCTAAAAATTGGTATCTACAGTCATCTTAATGAGTACATGAATATTTATGAGTTCAAGAGGTCAAGGTCATTCTTTGACCTTTGGCCCAGTACTCTGATATTTTGAAAATGTCAAACAATCTCCTCAAAAGTCACTGGGCCAATTGAAACCAAATTCCATATGGAGCCTGCAGGGGTTAAGGGAATAAAAATTTATTCATACCGTCCAGGTCACATGACCAACATGGCCGCCACGCCCATATATGGTAAAAACCTTTAAAAGTCTTCTTCTCCAGAACCAACTGACCGATGGCCTTGAAACTTGATATGTAGCATTAGGTGCTTAAGTACTATCAAGATGGTTCAAATTATGATCTTGGGTTGACCTTGACCTTTTATACGGCAATGCCAAATATGGGAAAATACTACAAAATAAGATTTCATGGAAATCTTTGAAGATTAAGGCCTAAAAATTGGTATATGCAGTCATCTTAATGAGTACATGAAGATTTGTGGGTATAAGAGGTCAAGGTCATTCTCTGACCCAGGACTCTCATATTCTGAAAATCTCAAACAATCTCCTCAAAAACCACTTGAACAGTTGTTACCCAATTTCATCTAGAGCCTCCAGGGGTTGAGGGAATGAAAATTTGTTCAAATGGTTCAGTTTGTTCAGGTCACATGACCAACATGGCTGCCATACCCATATATGGTAAAAACCTTAAAAAACTTCTTCTCAAGAACCGATTGACTGATTGCCTTGAAACTTGGTATGTTGCATCGGGTACTCGAGTATTATCAAGTGTTTTTTTTTTAATGATGACCTTTGGGTTGACCTTGACCATTTTTGTACGACAAGGTCAAATATGGGAAAATGCTAGAACATAAGATTTCATGGAAGTCCTGAATATAAAGGCATAAAAATTGATAAATACAGTCATCTTAATGAGTACATGAAGAGTCATGAATACAAGAGGACAAGGTCGTTCTTTGACCTTTGACCATGTTTTCTTATAATTTGACAATTTCAAACTTCTTCTTAAAAGCTACTGAGCCAATTGTAACCAAATATCATATAGAACCTTCAGGGGCTGATGGAATGAAAATTTCTTCAAAATGGTCTGGATCACATGATCATCAACATGAGCGCCATGCCCATATATGGTAAAAACCTTTAAAAGTCTTCTTCTCCAGAACCAATTGACCGATGGCCTTGAAACTTGGTATGTAGCATTGTGTGCTCCAGTACTATCATAATTATTCAAATTATGACCTTAGGTTGACCTTGACCCTTTTTACAGCAAGGTAAAATATGGGAAAATGCTACAACATAAGATTTCATGGGAAGTTTTGAAGGTTTTGGCCTTAAAATTGGTATACACAGTCGTCTTGACGAAGTCATGAAGAATTATGAGTACAAGAAGTCAAGGTCATTCATTGACCTTTGACCCAGAAATTTTGACATTTTCAAACATTTCCTCAGAAGACAAAGGGTCAATTGTAAACACCTTTCATATACAGCCTCCAGGGGTTGATTGAACAAAAATTTGTTCAAACGGTCTAGGTTACATGACCTGTATGGCCGCCATACCCATTTATGGTATAAACTTTTAATATTTTAACCAATACACCTATGACCTAAATGAAAGTTGGGAAGTAGCATAGAGTACTAGAGTACGACCAAGACTTTTCAAATGATGACCCTGGGTTAACCTTGATCTTTTTCGCGGCATGGTCAAATATGGGAAAATGCTAGAACATAAGATTCATCGAAAGTTCTGAAGATTTTGGCCTAAAATGGTGTATATGGTTGTCTTAAGGAGTACATGAAGATTTATGAGTACAAGCGTCATGGTCATTCTTTGACTTTTGACCCAACCCTCATGTTCTGACAATTTTAGTTGGTTGGGGCCGGATTTTTGTCTTTTTCTTGGCCCACCGGGGTTCAAATGGCGGTCTTCTTTTGCTCCAGTGCTGTACTGCTTTTCGTAAAACGTTGTATCACAGTTTAGGACTTCAGACTACCGAATCGGCCTGAAAATTTAAAACAAGAGGGCCATGAGACCCAGAATCACTCACCTGAACAACTGGCAAAGTGACTTTTTCTTATTTTAAGAGTAACTATACTTCAGGAACTGACTGAATCAGATCCCAAACCCTATCCCCAACATCAAAGGGAAAGATTGACAAAGACATCCCAACAAACAACAAATTACAAGTGATAAGCAGAGTCAGCAGCTCTTTCCCAAATAGGTGGCAACTCAGCTATTACCATTCGCAATGTCTGATGGGGAAATATATGAGAAGACAATGATCAGAAACCGAAATAACAGATATCCAAAGTCTGCCTTAAACCCAAAATGGAAAGGAAAGCTATCTTTATTGAACTAAATAATTTAGACCAACAGAAGGGTTACAACCGACTAAGCAAATTATACGAAAAACAATTAACAATTATTTTTACCTATTTTCTATTTTTATTATAGAAGGGTTAAAATGAGAACACACTAAATTAAACAGCACTGAACATAAAACAAATGCAACCGCAACGAAAGTACTGCCTTGGGACGGTCAGTAAAAACTACTGGGGGGTTTAAACCGGTTTTACTGGGCCCAAACCTTCACCCTCACCCTCCGCCGCGGTGCACACAATTAGTTGGTAGATCGGTTCGTATGGAGGTCCCCTAACTCATCAGAGAGTCATCACGGTCAACAATTAAGATCAAGAAAAGACCGTGATGAAGCAAGGATGAGGACTCGACAGCCAAAACGTGTAGAGACACCTGGAGACCCCTAGAGCGTCAGCAACACCACTGGAGCACTGGAGCAAAAGAAGACCAGCAGTTTAACCCCGGTGGGCCAAGAAACAGACAAAAATCCGGCCCCAGCCAACTAATATATAGCTTTATGTAGGGGCTATCATAGAGTCTGAACCCCGACCCACCGGCTAATGTCTGCTTTTGTGTCACCAGTAAACTATTCAGATACAGAGATGGTGGTGATTAAAGAAGAATTTATGACAAAAGAAATGTTAAAAATTTCAATTCAACAAAGCTGTTATGTTATGTTATGTTATGTTATGTTATGTTGTGTAATGTTATGTTTTTATTGTCATATCAATCATCACAAGAAAACAAGACTATCACGGGTATCATCCGTCTAATAGTCTAGCGCGGTCCCGGGTTCGATTCCCGCTTGAGGCGAAAATCTTTTCAAACGTAAACGGGTTCCATTGCCCACAGCCTTTTATTATCACCCTGCCAGCGTTCTGATATGACTGAAATACTGTTTAAAAGGACGTAAAATCGCAAGTAATCCATCCGTCCATGTAGAGTCTTTAATCCAAATTAGCAGGACGCTCCGGGACTGATAATTACCCAGCACCATCCCCCGACCACAACGACTCGTGCACTAGGTTAAAAAATCAGTGCAAATGACATTTAAAATGCCGATTACGAAACACCCCATACGTTGGAGAGTACTCATGTTTATGCTACATTTCATTAGCACCAGAGTTGGGTTCTTGGCGAGGATTATAACCGTCGTCATAGACACTTAATTGTATAACCGCGTAATGAAAAAAAATAAGGTCATGGCCATGAAGTGCGTATCATAGTAGGTAACACTCCAATTGCCGGTCACTTCTTAATGCTGAGATGCTCAAAAAAAATATACATAGGAAAAAATGTGCAGAGCCAGTTCAGACGCCGCAAGACGCTGCGTCTAATAATGATCTACACTGATTTCATAATAGAAATGTTTTTTTTCTTTTTAAAAAATGTAAAAAAACGAAATAAACTGAACCAGGCACCCCTAAATTGACAAATGGATTCATCCATTTGATAAGGCTAAAGCATTCCACTAAATGGAATAAATGGGTAAGACTTTGGACGGACACAAGGTGCCAGGTGTGTGTAACTATGGCTGAGTTCAGATTAGCCACCCTTATGACCTGGGAACATCCTTAGGAGAATAGAAACAACAACAAATGGGTTAATTTAATAAAACAAGATAATTATATGTCTTTCATCGTTAAGATAAATGACAGTCCCTACAGGCCGGCACACAATGTCAAAATGATGCCATGTCAACGAGGGTGCGACATGCGTTCGCACTGATGCTGGTACAACTTCATTTCGAGTGTGTGTGCCCACTTAGGTTGACTCTTTAGGTATACAAGTAGGGTTGGCACACTGCATCTCTGATGACCCATTTTCTTAATCTTAAAAAGTTTGTGTAAGAATGAAACTGAACAGCAGAATCTGATGAATACACACTTGTACGGAATGATCGAGCCAGATTCTCATACCACCCTTACCAGAGAACTCCAACTTTACCACGAAATATTTCGCAATGAGCCAGGTATACACTGGTAAGGGTGGTATAAAATAGTTATACCATGGTTTATTCGCTAAAGCTCGTGGATTATTTCCTCGTACAGGCGGACAAACCATGGTACAGCTATTACAACTCTTTGGCCAGTTGTCTATTCTGCAAAGGGAGACAGAATTCACTTCAGTGCTCAAAGTCAAATCGAAATCACTTTATTTTCACAGGTCATGCAAGATACATGGTATAAGAAAATATAAAACTAAAATGAAACAGACGGCCTCTGAGCCTTTGAATATCCATTGCATCTGAGAAATCCTCAGTACTTCCGCAGGCTGTATTGGTCTCTCTGGTGTACATGAGAAGAGCTCTCTAGATTTTGGTATTAAAATTACATGCTCTTACTTTCGCTTTCTTCCTTTTTACCTCACTGGCATAGAAATTAAAGACAAAATTTACTTTTTAAGCAAATTCCACAAATGCCCTCATAGGTTTTAGGTTATATTCAATTTGATTCTAATGGTCCAATAGGGCTTTGAGGATACAACATATGAACATATATGATAGACAGTACAAAGTAATACATTTCAAACAAAATAAAACAAAACACATGTACAATGTACAACAGGTAATTAACACCCGTATCTACTATATGTGACATATACAAAAATATATCTCATACTGTGACAGAGTGATGTTAGTTGAGGAAAAGTAGGAAAAGTAGTGAGAATAATAGAAACCCAACGGTGCATACAACGTCAAAAATGCATATTGCATTATAAAATTGAAATTTTCACTCGTTCTTCGCAGTCCTAAAGCTATCAATGTTTTCATCACACTCGATGACACAGTTACTCATCTCCACAATCATCTCATTTTATGAAGCAATGACTAAATCTATGTTCCGAAATGGTAATGTAATTCAACTCCTTTTATATTAATGCTAAATTTACACTTAAATATAGCCACAATATTTCCAAATTTCCAACATTTAGGTAGCACTGGATCCACTCAGGATGCTAAAATGATTTAAATTCGGTTATGAATGGAGAGATAACCATTAACAGTGCAATTCTTTGGAGGGACAGTCGGCGCCAGGTGTGTGCAACTATAGTTACGTACCGCTGAGCCACTTCAGAATTGAAACAGAACAGAAAAGTGCAATTCTCATTTATGCTAAGCTCCTTCGCCCTTTGGCTTTCATAAGAGGTTTCAAACAATAAAAAATAGAAACAATTGGCAAAAGAATTTACATTTCGAGAAAAATATATGAACATAAAAGAGATAAGCATCTAAAAACAAAAAGGATCAAAATAATCTCCTTTGCGGGGACCATGCAGTTCAACTTTTGAAACTAAAATGAATGACAATAAAAAAAATGATATAAAAGCCAAAAGGGTCCTTCAGTCACCATGTACAGTTTTCTTATACAAACGGGCTGATATGCAAGGTCTTAGAGACCATATGCTTGCTTTTGCAGACCGTTTCATGTCGCAGGACTTTGCTCACGTTGATGTTAAGGAGATGTGGATTGGGGTTAAGACTGTCTTATTAAATGCAGTAAACAAGTTTATTCCGTCTAAAATGACAAAAGGAAAACTTGGCTATCCATGGAAAGATGCACGCATTAAGGCATAGGTTAGGAAAAAAGAAAAATTGTATCGCAAAGCTCGCAGGGCAGATAACGAGACCCTGGAGAGTCGCTATAAACGACTCAGAGCTCATGTCCAGAAAGAAATACGTGATGCCTATTGGAGGTATGATTCTGATAGCATCAGTCCCTCAGATACAGACACTAATATAGAAGACTGTATTCAAAATGATCGGCTGAAAAAGTTTTGGTCTTTTATGAAAAACTTCAGAAAGGATTCCACAGGTGTGGCCTGTTTAAGGGAAAATGGGATTTTGAAAACTGCTAATAAGGATAAAGCAGACATATACAACAGACAGTTTGAGTGTATACACCCGGGAACAAGTAGGTGACACCCTATCGAAAGGACCAAGCCCCTACCCAGACATTGGAGATTTATTCATTGACTTTAATGGGGTCAATAAGCTATTGCAACGTTTTAACCCTAATAAATCTTCAGGTCCAGACGACCTAAGTGCACGTGAGTTAAAAGAATGCAGTGCTGAAATTGCCCCGGTCCTTGCCTGCATTTTCAATCAGTCCTTGGCCCCGTCTAGAGTACCAGATGACTGGCTTCAAGCTAATGTGACTCCCATTTACAAGAAGGGAGAAAAGTATGACCCTGTCAATTACAGGCCGGTCTCTTTGACTTGTATTTGTTGTAAGTCTCTGGAGCACATTCTCGTGAGCAAAATCACGCAACATCTTTCGGACCATAAGATTTTAGTTGAGTTTCAGCATGGCTTCAGAAGTGGTAGGTCATGCGAGACCCAACTGGTCCAGTTCATTCATGAAAACCTTGACAGAGCTGATAATATAGGTCACAAACAGACAGACCTCATTATTATGGACTTTGCCAAGGCTTTAGATAAGGTTCCCCATAGGCGATTGATTTATAAACTGGAGTATTATGGTATCCGAAGAGCCCTCCGGTGGATCTCTACCTGGCTATCTGGAAGGACACAAAAAGTTGTTCTTGGTGGTGTTTGTTCAGACCCTCTCCCCGTGTTATCTGGTGTCCCCCAGGGTTCTGAGTTAGAGCCCATGTTATTCTTAATCTTTATTAATGACCTTAATGACCTGCCAGATAACATAAGCTCAACAGTCCGCCTTTTAGCTGATGACTGTGTCCTCTACAGAAATATTAGACGGTCTGAAGACCAACAGATACTCCAAGATGATTTGGATAAATTGGCACTTTGGGAAGAGGCATGGCTCATGAAATCTAACGTTGCCAAATGTCACTCTATTGTTAATTTCATGTATATTACTATTCTTCTTATGTTAGGTAACTCTTCTACTTGATTACAATGCTCTTCTTTAGGAAACAATACATAGTGACGTCATGTGACGTCATGACGTCACAACTGAACCATGGCAACGTCAGTTAAGTGATTACCTGTTGATACAATATGCAGTACAGTGAATAAAGTGTATGACATTTAATTAGTGTTAGCGTTTAACAAGTGGTAGCAGAGCGTGCGGGACATTCCTCAGAGGTAGTACAGGACTCTGTGACAGTGGAGATTTGAATAAACTGGTGTTAGAACTGAAATTTGCTAGTGAATATTGATTTTTGAGAAGGAGTCAACATGACAACCAGAATAAACCCACCAACCTTCAAAAAGGCGAAGACATATGAAAGGTTCAGACAAGAGTTATTAGCATGGACAGAAATTACAGATCTAAGTAAGGACAAACAAGGTATTGCAATTGCTTTGTCACTTCCAGAAGATGATGAATCTCAAATAAGAGAAAAGGTTTTTGACCAGATTGCAATAGATGATTTAAAAGTGAAGATGGGTTAACTGTTTTGGTAAATTTTTTGGATGAACATTTAGCTAAAGATGACCTCACTGACAGCTTAGAAAAATTTGAAGATTTTGACGATTTTTATAGAACTGGGGGGCAGTCTGTTACAGAATACATAGCAGTGTTTGATGCTAAGTACAAGAAAATAGAAAAGAAAAAAATGACCTTACCACCTGAAATTTTGGCCTTTAAATTACTTAGAAAAGCAAATAATACAAAAGAGGAAAAATTGCTTATGTTGACTGGAATGAACTATAACAGTAAGACAACTTTATATGAGGAGGCAAAGAGATCTTTGAAGAAATTCAAAGGGAGTGACAATGAATCTAGCACCAGTGGATCAAGTATCAAGATAGAACCAGCTTTCCTAGCAGCAAATGAAGAGGCATTGCTTGCTGCAGGATACTCTAGAACTAGAGTTAATAGGCAAAGCTATGGCCGGGAGAGAGGGGCAACATGGAAGCGCGGAAAGTCAGGACAGGGAGCAGCAGTAGGAGAATTTCAGCGTCCAGAGTCAAGAAGACCAACAGCAAGAGGCGGAGGTTATCAGCATACAGAATCTGGGTCAAGAGTCAGTCAACCTAGTAACAGAGAGAGAAAGAACATAAATCCTGTGGGGCCAGATGGTCGTACTTTAACTTGTAAATCATGTGGATCGTACCGCCATTTACTACCAGCATGCCCAGACAGCTGGGAAAACATGGCAAAAGTCAATATTGCAAATGAGGAACATGCGGTTTTATTTACAGGGTACAATACTGAAGAGGTACGCCGTTTGGGCATTGATGCACGCAACTGCGCAGTTCTAGACAGTGCGTGCAGCAGTACAGTCTGTGATGATAGCTGGGTAAACAGTTATATTCAATCTTTAGATAAGGATGATAAAGTAAAGGTGAAACAATCTGAAGGTCAGAAAGTCTTTAAGTTTGGAGGAGGAACATGTCTGAAGTCAAAGGGGGAATATAGCTTGCCCGCAGTTATTGCTGGAAAAGAGGTGATAATAAAGACAGACGTAGTCGAATCTGATATTCCTCTGTTACTTTCACGAACAGCAATGAAGAAGGCTGCTATAAAACTGGATTTGGAACATGACACAGCTGTGATAATGGGGAAAGAGGTAGCTTTAAATCTGACATCATCAGGCCATTACTGTATCCCTATAGACAAATCAGAAGAAGTCCCTGTAGAGAATATTTGTGCTGTCAAGCTTGATGTTTTGGACAGAAAGGATAGATACAAGACACTGCTGAAACTACATAGACAATTTGCCCATCCTCCAATGTATAGACTGATTGCTCTCCTGAAGGATGCTGGAGTCTGGAAGGAAGAATATGAAGAAACTCTAGCAGAGATAGGCGAAAAATGTGAACTTTGCAAGATATATGCCAAAACTCCATCAAGGCCAGTAGTAGGTATGCCAACGGCCACCAGATTCAATGAAAAGGTGGCAATGGACCTCAAACAATGGAATGGTCGTTGGATACTACACATTATCGACATGTGGTCAAGGTATACTTTGTCTGTTTTTGTTAACAGAAAGAAGCCATGTAACATAATGTTTGCATTGATGACAGAGTGGATCGGCAAGTTTGGAGTCATGAAAGCCTTAATGACAGATAACGGGGGTGAGTTTAATGCAGATGAGGTAAGAGAAATCACATCTATTCTGAATGTTCAACTATGTACAACCTCAGGAGAAAGCCCATTTCAAAATGGTTTATGTGAGAGAGTTCATGCGGTTACAGATATGATGTTACTTAAACTTGAGGCTGATTACAGAAAGACAAACTCTCAAGCCCTACTTTCCTGGGCAAACATGGCAAGAAATTCGCTACAAATGTGGAATGGGTACAGCAGCCACCAACTTGTTTTTGGACAAAATCCTAACCTGCCGAACATTATGAATGATACCTTACCAGCATTACAGGGATCAACAAGCAGTGAGGTTTTTGCACAGCATTTAAATGCCCTGCATGCTGCCCGCAAAGCATTCATCCACACAGAAGCTTATGAACGAATAAGGCGAGCTCTCCGGAATAAAGTCAGGGCATCTGAACAAGTCTTTGAACATGGTGATAGGGTCTTCTATAAAAAGGGAAGGAAAAGAACGTTGGCTTGGTCCAGGAAAGGTAGTGTTCCAAGATGAGAAAGTAGTTTTCGTTAGACATGGTGGAGTGTTTGTACGTGTTTCTCCAAACAGACTTCAGAAAGTTAACAGCAATTTGACAGAGGAGGAAGAGAAGGAAGTTGAGCACAGTATGGCGGACAAAACTGATAAAAATAAGGGCAATGAAGATCTAGAAGAACCCAACACAATATCGGAGGATATACCAGCTTCAGAGCCTGAAAGGATGGATAGACAGAATATCCAACAGAACAGAATAACTCTGAAACCAAATGATAGCATCCAGTATAAGATGCAAAATACTGGTGAATGGATTAAAGCAAAGGTACTTGGAAGAGCTGGAAAAGCCACAGGTAAGAATAAACACTGGTATAATATACAAGAGGACACTACCAAAGAAAAGAAAAGTGTAAACCTTGAACAAGTACAATGGGAGCTGATAAATGATGACGAGACTGTTAACCTAGTCATGAAACAAAACAGTGCTAGTGATGAAACCACTGCAGCTAAATTAGTGGAGTTACAGAAACTGAATCAATTTCACACCTATGAAGAAGTAAAAGACTGTGGGCAACAAACATTGTCAACAAGGTGGGTTATTACAAATAAAGAAGGACAGACAAAGGCAAGGTTCGTGGTACGAGGTTTTGAGGAAGAATTTACTATGCCCAAGGACAGTCCCACAGTAGGAAAAGGAACGATGAGAATATTTTTGGCTATTTCATCGATCAAGAACTGGACAGCTAAAACAACTGACATTAAATCAGCGTTTTTGCAGGGCAGAGACTTAAGACGGGATATATACATCAAACCCCCAAAGGAGAGCAATACAGTGAAAGGGATAGTCTGGAAGTTAAAACATGGGCTTTATGGGCTGAAAGATGGAGCTAGGCAGTTCTACATGAGCGTAAAAGATGAATTATTGAGGTTGGGATGTAAAATGAGTGAGCTAGATCCAGCAATGTTCTTTCTGCACAAAGAAGGTAAACTGAGTGGCATCATATGCTGCCATGTAGATGACTTTCCCCATGCTGGTGACAAATATCTTAAACATTTAATGGTCAATCTACGAAAACGGTTTGTGGTAGGTAAAGTTGAAGAAGGGAACTTTAACTATATCGGATTTAAAGTTGCTCAGGAAGAAGGCGCTATAGCATTAGATCCGTCAAACTATGTGACAAATATACAGAATATAACAATTGACCCTCAAAGAGCACAGGACAAGCAAAGTACATTAACTTCAGAGGAGCAGACAGAATATCGGCAGCTTGTTGGTCAAATCAATTGGATTGTACAGGGAACCAGACCTGACATAGCTTTTGAACTCATAGACCTAAGCACAAAACTTAAGGAGGGAACAATAGGTGATCTTTCTCGGGCTATTAAAGTAGCCAATCGAATAAAAGACATTAGGTCTGTGATTACATTCCCAAACTTAAGCAACAAAGTTAGTGACTTGAAGATTGTGGTCTTCACAGATGCATCTTTATGTAATCTAAACAATGGAACTGGAAGTACAGCAGCATATATTGTCTGGTTGATGGATTGCCATGGAAAATGTTCCCCATTGTCTTGGCATGCCGGTAAGATTAAAGGCCAGGATTGTCAGCCACCCGGCCCGCAGATTTTACCTGTATAGGTAGTGTAAGTGGGTAGTATAAGTGGGCGGATCATAAGCCACATTGCTGATAAGAGGTTATCAAATTACCATACATTCACAATGTTGCAATAAACAGCCATGAATTATATTTTGGTTTGTTTTAGTAAAAATCATCAGAGATCCTGAAGGATTATTTTTATTTAGTTCCCAAGGCGAAAAGGAAAAGTCATAATAATAAAAATCTAAATTAAAAAAAAATTGTCTTATGTAGATCACAGATCATTGTTTAAATTTTAGTCAAAGGGAAATATGCACTTTTATAATACTTGATCATGATTTTTATTCTCAGTATGGGCATCAATCACATAATATAAAGTCTCCAGATAAAAAATGCAAAATAAAATGTTTTAATGAATAATTATGTTTGCTGTAAAGATAGACAGTCTAATCCTGTTCATCATTTTACAGTTATTGCTATGAAAACATATTAATTGTTGTACAAACAAACAAACAAAATTAGTGGTTGCCTATGTTCTTCCAGGCATAACAAACTGATAGTAAAGTGGCAATGCCAATTATGCCAATTATCATTGAGATTAATAAATGACAATGAATAATGAGGTGTTAAATGAAGCCATCAGTCCCTCCTGTATTGACTATCTTGAATAGAAATGATACTCTGCTTTTAGTTGTTCTTTTATTACAGACTCACAGCATTTTTATATGAGATGAAATCTGTATAAGATGCTTTCCTAATTCATTGCAAATTTTATAGAAATATTAATAAAATCTAACACTCAGTATGGAGACACCTCCATCTGTTAAAAAGCGTGGTTTCAAACTAGAGTTTCCAGGCGATAAAACTGAGAGAGAAGAGCTTCGTGTAAAATTTCAGCGTATCAAACAAAGTAGTGATGAAAAAATGAACAATACTGATGTTCTGAATACTGTGTTGAACTTCTGGATAAACAATAATCTTGAAACAAGCACTTGCAGTTCATCGTCTTCAGATGCTGATTATCTGTCAACATATCAATCCTGTGATAGAGAAAGAAGCAATGTGCCATTTTTCCTTAGTACAGACTCTTCTATAGAAAATCTAATTCAGTCAGTGGAATACCATTCAAAAAAGTGTTCACAATCACTCAAGTTGCATGACACTAATATGCGAGGTGCAGTGAAAATTATAAAACTGAAATGCGCTGATGGTCATAGTTTCTCGTGGACGAGTTCGCCTCATCTGCGCAATGGTAAATTTCTGGGTAACGTAAGACTTATTCATTCCTATCTTTCTACCGGATTACTTCCAAATCAGTTTTCACGACTTTCGGAGTGCATTGGATTTGCAGAACAGGAATATGCAACTAAAACTGTAGAAAATGACTATAAATCTGCCGTTGATCAAGTGATGCAATCGTCCTGTGAGGGTGCTATTATTGAAGAGATTACAAATTCCTTTGACAATCAAGGATCTATCGACATTATGACAGATGCTCGACATGGACATCGGAAAAATGCTAAGGACACTAACGTTGTGTGCATAGGGCAATCTACCCACAAAGTGTTGAAAGACATACATATAACAAAAGATGATGATCCGTGTACACAAAGACATGAATTGTTAGGTACAAAGAAACTGTATGAATATTTTGATTCGAGACTTTCATTCATATGTGGACCCGTAAATGTACGTTCTCATGCCCATGACCGTAATGGGTCGGTGAATAAGTTCACTCACGACGAAAGACAGGAGGTTGTAAATCAGAATGATACTTGGCACGCGGGCAAATCTATAGAAAAACAAATAAATAAAATAGCTCGTGGTTCAAACAAACAACATGGGAAAACTTGGCATAATGAAATAACAGCTAAAGTTCTGTCGGTTAGGACGCATGTGCAGTATTCAATTCGTAACTGTAACGGAGATACTGAAAGACTCAGATCCATGTTGGATAATGTCACAGACCATTACCAAAACAACCATGAAAACTGTAGTGATCAAAGCCGCTGTAAAACGGACCCAAATTATGAGCTAAGTAAAGTTGTGCTGCGGAGTCAGTTTGCAATCGACTTGTTGAAAACCACTATTCAGAAAACTTGTGTGTACAAAGACCCCCAAAATTATGTGTTAGCCATGGATACCTATTATGTAGAGTCGTTCAACAATGTTCTAAATATTTTTTTGGACAAACGTATACATTTTCAGGACAAAAGTACGTACAAAATGCGAACAAATCTTGCTATTTGCCATTGGAACGAAAATGTTGACCGAGAATTTACAAGTGTTTCAACTGGTCCTGGTCACTCTGTCAAAAAGAACTACAAGAAACGAACATTTGATTATAGACAAGCAATATGGTTGAAACTCATGGAGGCTTATTTCAGAGACTAATGAGTATTTAGTGACATCATTTACAAGGACACATATGTATGTGCCAGATTGTTATATGAAAAAGACAGTGAATTCCTTCTAAACGCTGACAATCGCACTTGAGATGCTATAACAAATATGATGAAACAACTGATAATAAAATAAAGAATGTTATAATAATTATAACAATAACAGAAATAGTAGTAGTTGTTGTAATAGTAATGAAAACAAAGGTAATGAAAACAATGTCAAAATTGTAAATGTTATCAAATTAATGATAATTGAAATAAAAAGAAAAATAGTCATTTTTATCTATCTTTTTATTTCATTATCATTATTATAATTATTATTAATATTATACTCATTGTTATTACAATTATTCAGTGCTCAAGATGAGAAGGGGTAACATGGATAGTTTAGGAAAAAAAACTTTATTTTTCCATTAAACGTAAGTACGTTGTGAATTATCCTTGTTATCCCTTCTTATCTGGAGCTCTGAATTATTGTTTTCACTTCTGATTTCAAAGTAGATTTATGTTTATTATTGAAGCCATTACAAGATTTAAAATATCGAAAGAATCTTTTATGCATAGGAAAAACAATAATCATAACATAATGAAGCAAAGATAATGAAAATAATGACAGTAAATTGTAATATAGTATTCACAGTAATGATAATTGAAATAAAAAGAAAAATAGTCATTATTATTTATCTTTTTATTTTATTATCATCATTATTATTATCATTACTCTTGGGTTCCTGAAAGTTTCATTGTAAATATTTTAACCATTATAAGATTTTTGATATTTGCCAAAGAAATAGAAATGCATATCAAGAATATATGTCCACAATGTCATCTTTAGCATAAATGTGCAAATCCTATAACTTGTTTGTAGATTTATATCAGTGGAAGATGCAAATAAAATATTTTCTTTTATTGTGCTTGTTTTTATAATGCAATTACTCCAGAATAAACACATTAATTTTTATAAGTGTCAAACACACTTAGTTGTAAAAACAATTCACTGAGAGAGCTAATAAACCTGTCAATCATTGTACAGGTAAAAAGTATGCAAAGACCAGGAGCTGAAACAATCAAAATCCAAATCCAGCCCTCAAACCATAGTTGGAAACAACTAAGATTACAAATAATCAAGATACAGAGAACATATGGCCAACCGAGTGAGCAGCTTGTTCCCAAAAGGTGGCCACTCAGCAACCCAAACCGAACCAAAAATAATAATAACATACATAAGGTAAAACATCACAGAAACTCTGACACCAAAAACAGGCAACAAAGAACCACAACAGAACTACCGCCTTGGAACGGTCAGTAATGAATTACTGGGGGGCTTAAATCGATTTTACAGGTAACCTTTACCAATAGGCAGGAGCCAATCAAAACGCATGGATGAGCTCTTGACCCTTTGGACTCTAAAATCATACTGAGGTGAAATGGGCCTAATCTGCCTTTTATAGTCACGGCTGGCCTTTAAGCGGGTAGTACGATCCACAATTGCCGTTGAGACCCTTAGCTTACAAGAAGGACTAGAGAGTGGTTTTTACTACAGAAAGATGCTGGAAGATATTTTTGGTATATCAACTAAAACTATTCCAGTTATTGCTTATGTTGACAATAAGAGTGTTATAGAAGCCGTTTACTCAACAAAACTAGTGATGACAAGAGGCTCAGAGTAGACATCGCTGCTATTAGTCAATCCCTGGCGAAAAACGAAGTGAATGAAATAAAATGGTGTCCTGGTAAAGTTCATTTGGCTGACTGTATGACAAAACATGGAACTTCTGGGTACAGCCTACTAAGTGTACTAAAAGATGGAAGGATGCCAGAGGACTTTTTTTAAAACTTTAAATAATAATTTATCAGCATCAGGGTTTATTGAGATCTACTTGTTTATTTTTTAAGTTTGTTCCATAGTAACTTCTTTTATTTATTTTCTTTAAATAATTATACAACTGACTACCAGGAACTCAAAAAGGAAAAGTATAATTAATGTTAATTTCATGTATATTACTATTTTTCTTATGTTAGGTAACTCTTCTACTTGATTACAATGCTCTTCTTTAGGAAACAATACTTAGTGACGTCATGTGACGTCATGACGTCACAACTGAACCATGGCAACGTTAGTTAAGTGATTACCTGTTGAAACAATATGCAGTACAGTGAATAAAGTGTATGACATTTAATTAGTGTTAGCGTTTAACATCTATTACTAGGCACAATCCCCCCCCCCCCCCCCCCCCCCCCCCCAATTAGAATATGCAGCGCCAGTTTGGATGCCCCATCACCAAGTAGATATTAACAGAATAGAAAAAGTACAGAGGAATGCTGTCCGATGGACCTGTAGGCGCTGGCGCAATCAGAGCCATGTGGGAGAAATGTTACAAGAACTCCAATGGCCAGACCTACAGGAAAGACGACAGCAAGCTTCTCTGTCTCTATTCTACAAAATTCACAATAATCTTGCTATTGTAGATAAGAATGGGTACCTATCAGAGGTCGGTGGAGGGAGCAGGAGAACTAGGTCCCACCCATTCCAGTATCACCGTCCAAATGCTTACACGGACGGTTTTAAGAATGCATTCTTCCGCAGGACATTTGCATCCTGGAATGGCCTTACAAATGATCGAAGGTGTCTTTTCGGAAACAGTTGATGGGTTTAAGGCCAAAATATAATACCCTCCTAGGGTAGAGCAGGGGTTAGGCATGGAATGCCTGCCCCTGAGGACTTCTTGTAAATAGTTTTAATCTGCTAGTGGCTTTGTCACACATTCATTTTTTTTTTTGTGCTGACTTATGTGCCACACCACAAACCTGCCATCATGGTCATAGTTTGACCGAGAGAAAAAAAGACAACGACGTCTAAATGTTATCAACAGTTATGCATTTGTCTTGCACATACACGAATAAACACAACGCTACAACAACCAAAATGTAAGACAGGAATTTGTAGGCGTCTCGCAGTGTTGCAGTTTGTGACACCGTGAAACTGTAGTACAACTGTAGTAATGTTTGGTGGTTTGTTGGTTGTATTGAATTCAATGTTCCCCAGAGACGGCCAGTTCGTCCATACCAGGGAGAAGGGAAAAGAAGTTTAACATTGTGTGGGAATAGAAACAAAAAAAAAGGAATGCCGCACCTGCTGCAAGCAGCAGGCTCTTGACTATTTTATCGGTTTGGCAATGTTCACGACACCCACGTTCAAAATGAAAGTGGTCAAAGTACCCAAATCATGTCAAAGTATCCAAATCATGTCCGAACTCGTACATGTAAGTCATTTTAACATTACAAATACAAATACAAATACAAATTTTATTTATAGTCGGACATGTTATAACAGTGAAACATTAGCTATTTACCGACTCACAAATACGACATATATAATTATGTGTAATACATGCTGAAAAAAACATTAAGAAATAGGCAATATATTAAATAGCACACTATTATCTAAGAAATATTAAAAAGTCTGTTGCTAGAAACATTATCAAAACTGGAAAAACTATTTATATTAGTAAGCAATTAAGAATTTTAAAGGAGTTAAGATCTTTCTTTCTTCTCTCTTCCATTCACGCCTTAACCCCCGAAGGGGACACAGACGGTGTACTTTTGTACACTCCGGTGTTGCAGGATGAAAGCCCACGTATAGCCATGTAGCTATAGTAGGAATCTTTAACCTGTACAGGGGATGACTCTCCCTGCACAGGGGGCCTCCAGTTAACGTCCCGATCCGAAGGACGGCACACTTGTTAGCATCATCCCTGCAAGTGATGCCAGAAAAACGCGTTCGGACATAGGAAGATATATACACTTGATATATACACTTGAGTAATAGTTTAATTTAAAATAGAGGAGAGAGAGAGCATGGGCGCCTGCAGCAGTCTCACTGCCTACCATCACTCATGCCCCTATCTACCCAAATAAAACTATACTAAAAACTGCATGATCCTAAGACCCCTAAAACAAGCAAAAATCATAAGCATAAAATACAACAGTAGCAAACAGAAACTAAAAGGTCAACAGCTAAAGCATAAGATATGAAGCACACAAAAGCATATATAGTATTAAACATGCATACAATTATAAACACATAATACATAATAAGAGATAAACATACAAACATTCACTATAATTACATTCACTATAATAAACATTGACAATCCTGGAATATTATTGGACATGGACCCCAAAACAAAGACAAAAAGGGGACAAAAGATTTTCAGGAAGCAAGGGGGCACTGACTCCCCCCGCCCCCCAAACACACACATACACCACCACCACCGACCCACCCGCCCCCTCCCACTTGAAGGGCCTCATCAATAGACGATAAGCCCTAAAGGGGCTGGATTTGGCAAGTGTGACTTGAACAGAATAGAATACAAAATGGATCCCTTCGCGAAGCATGAAGTAGTGCCGAACGTTATCGATAAGCCTCCAAAAGAAATATTGAAAGTATGCCCTTGTACACTTTTGCGTAGAAGGTTATAGACTTAAGCTTGTAGAAAGAGCAGTATTTTTTCACCTACATAAATCGACAAATGAAGTGTTTGCAAGTAAACAATATTTCCAAGGCCGCTCTAGGCCAGACAGGGTTCTGAGAAATACCGGAAGAAATAGAAACACCGAAACACACAATACACCACCCGCCTAGAAGTGTACCATTCTGTTATTATGCATTGCATGAGTCCATGAGTCATCTAAAGGGAGTCTAGTTTTTATTTATTTCGTCTTGTTATAGAAGTATCAATTTTTCTTTGGCAAGCAAATTTTTGTTATTCTGTTCTGTTCTAAATGATTGATTGACACAAGGGTAAAAACACCTATAGGTCTAGAAATGATGTTACAAAAAATGGTTCACTAATTAAAATTGGTCATTTGATGTACTATGCCAATAGTAGGGAGGCAAAGGTGGTGATGCAGTTCAAACGAAGACAGGACCTTCGTTTAAAGTCTCGTCAGGAAGACTAATCTTGTCATAATCTTAAGTGTTTGGCAAGTCAAACAAATGACCATTGTTTTTATTGCTTGATTGTATTGTAAATGTGCTGTTTTAAAGTACAGTGATGCACTTTATGCTCAGTTTGTACTATACCCTTGGTCTGTTGATTCAGTCATCTTATCATGTCTACATCTGATTTTAAGCTAATCAGATTTCTTGCAGTTTCACCTCAAATATCATTGCATGTGAAGAATCTGATTACTTGGCTTTATCAGGATCTGCACCATTCATAAAGGCAGAGAATCTGGATCAACAAAACAAGGGTCATAATATATGTGAATTGACAATGTCAAAATATTGTAAATAATTGCCAAGTACTAGAACTACACAGGTTTAAATAGCTATAGAGGGCCTCAGGGAAGATTGGTTTTGCCAACTGTGTATTACCCTCTTTAAATAAAGACATTACTTACTTACTTACTGGAGATTGGAGAAGAAGGGGATTGAACCTGCAAAGAACATTTTCCATTACAGACGCTCTTTGGGACTTTAGGCAGAAACGGATTGAATTCAAAACTAGATTTTATACCCAGGGGCCACTGTGAAGTGAAGCACAGCAAAATACATTACCTCAGGCACAGGATATTGCTTAAGACAACACATCTGTGACACAAACCTATAGATTTCAGTGCAGGCTTTGTTTAAAGGAATCAGTTTTCTAAATCATTTTTTGGCATGTATTGAACCGTTTTGTTTTTCAAACAGTAATTGCTCAGTCACTGTGTACAGTTGGCTTAGCCATATTTTATGAATATTTGGAGTTTATATGTACATGTACAGTACTCCAGATAAGAAAGATAACTGGGAACAGGGATAATTCACCATATTTCTCCATGAAAACATATGTTGTGACCCCTCATTAGAACCATCTCAATGAGAGGGTTCTAATGAGTGACCCCTCATTAGAACCATCTCAATGAGAGGGTTCTAATGAGGGTCTTAACATATATGTTTTCATTAAAACAAGTAGCCCAAAGGGCAACAATTGCTCACCTGAGAGACATTGTAAACCTATAGGGATATTTAAGATGCTCAAGGGCAGCTAACTCCACAGTCAGTGGTCCAATCAGGCTGAAAATTAAACTCATCCAAAACATTATGTATGCCCTCATTTAATATATGCAAGTTTAAAAAGTATCCGATCAAGAGCACAATAGACAGAGCTGTCAAGGGCAGCTAACTTCGTAGTGGTTGGCCTGATCTGGCCAAAATTTGAACTTGTTTAAGATATTATGCATTTCCTCATTACCTGCAAGTTTGAAAAGGATCGGGTCAGTAGAAACCAAGAAAAAGTGGCAACACTGATTTTTTGGATGCTCAGGGCAGGTACTCCATAGTCAGTGGTGGGATCTAGCCGAAATGCTAACTTATCCAAGCTTTTATGCATATCCTTATTACCTGCAAGTATGAAGAGGATCCGATGAAAAATGAAAATGTGATGACCTTGTTTTCTCCATTATAAGACTATGGGATTTTTTTCAAACGCTCAAGGGCAGCTAACTCCGTAGTCTGTGCTCAAATCCATCCAAATTTCGAACTCATCCAAGCTCTTATGTATGTCATCATTACCTGCAAGTGTGATAAGGATCTAATCAAAAACCTTGATTGCAGAACCCTGAAAGTCAAACTTGCTCGAGATATTGTCATGCCCTACATTTGTGTGAATTTATTTTAAAATCCATTGAGAAATGTAGGTGCTAGAGCGATGACAAAGTTTTTCTAAAAATAGCCACAGTGACCTTGACCTTGGGCACAGCATCCTGAAAGCCTTAACTTGCTCGAGATATTGTCATGCCCTACATTTGTGTCAAGTTATTTCAAAATCCATTGAGAAATGAAGGTGCTAGGGCAATGACAAAGTTTTTCTAAAAATAGCCACAGTGACCTTGACCTTGGGCGCAGCACCCTGAAAGTCAAACTTGCTCGAGATATTGTCATGCCCTACATTTGTGTGAATTTATTTTAAAATCCATTGAGAAATGTAGGTGCTAGAGCGCTGACAAAGTTTTTCTAAAAATAGCCACAGTGACCTTGACCTTGGGCGCAGCACCCTGGAAGTCAAACTTGTTTGAGATATTGTCATGCCCTACATTTGTGTGAAGTTGATTTAAAATCCGTTGAGAAATGTAGGGGCTGGAGGGATGACCAAGTTTTTCTAAAAATAGCCAGTGACCTTGACCTTGGGCGGAGCACCCTGAAAGTCAAACTCGATCTAGATATTGTCATGCCCTACATTTGTGTGAAGTTATTTTAAAATCTGCTGAGAAATGTAGGTGCTAGAGCGCTGACAAAGTTTTTCTAAAAATAGCCACAGTGACCTTGACCTTGGTCGCAGCATCCTGAAAGTCGAACTTGCTCGAGATATTGTCATGCCCTACATTTGTGTGAAGTTACTTTAAAATCTGCTGAGAAATGTAGGTGCTAGAGCCAGGGCCTGACAAATCCATTGTCCGGCTGCCCGGGACAAGTTAAAATTTTTGCTGGGCAAGTAAAAACTTTTCTTACTTGCCCAGAAAAATGTATAGGATATATAGGGAAAACCTACGGATTTCAGCGTTTTGTAGAAGAATCTGAGTACCGGACAAGTTGACCAAATTTTGATTTGTCAGCCCCTGAGAGCGCTGACAAAGTTTTTCTAAAAATAGCCACAGTGACCTTGACCTTGGGCGCAGCATCCTGAAAGTCGAGCTTGCTTGAGATATTGTCATGCCCTACATTTGTGTGAAGTTATTTTAAAATCTGCTGAGAAATGTAGGTGCTAGAGTGCTGACAAAGTTTTTCTAAAAATAGCCACAGTGACCTTGACCTTGGGCACAGCATCCTGAAAGTCGAACTTGCTCGAGATATTGTCATGCCCTACATTTGTGTGAAGTTATTTCAAAATCCGTTGAGAAATGTAGGCAATAGAGCGATGACAAAGTTTTTCTCAAAATATGTGATGACGTTGTTTTCTCCATTATAACACTATGGGATTTTTTTCAAACGCTCAAGGGCAGCTAACTCCGTAGTCTGTGCTCGAATCCGGCCAAATTTCGAACTCATCCAAGCTCTTATGTATGTCATCATTACCTGCAAGTATGATAAGGATCTAAGCAAAAACAGTTGAGAAAACGTGATGACGCCATTTTCCCCATTATAACCCTATGGGATTTTTTTCAAACGCTCAAGGGCAGCTAACTCTGTAGTCTGTGCTCGAATCCGGCCAAATTTCGAACTCATCCAAGCTCTTGTGTATGTCATCATTACCTGCAAGTATGATAAGGATCTAATCAAAAACAGTCGAGAAAACGTGATGACGCCATTTTCCCCATTATAACCCTATGGGGGCTATCTGTTGCCATGGAAACCAGAGTTCTGAGCTGATCGGCACCAAAACCTAATGCAGCCTTTCCCCCAGCCAAATGATGCTTCAGATAAAATTTGATTGCGATCTGCCCACTGGTCTCTGAGATATTTATGTTTGAAAGTGTTGACGCACAGATGCACAGACGGACCCACGGACGGACGACGGCTCGACTCCCATCCTATAAGCTCACCTCTGAGCCTTCGGCTCAGGTGAGCTAAAAAGATAAGAAAAATTACTTTTGAATTATCCTCAGTATTTCTTCTTTTTGAGCTAAGTTGTAAACAGTGACAGATTTTTGTGTTTTATGTAGTTGCAGTATGGTAGTACCAACATTGACCCAGGTATGACCATGACCCCAACAAATGTCAAGGACAAGCCAGTTGTAGCTTTCACACATGATCCTGCAGCCTTTTACACTCTTATAATGAATGGTAGGTATCCCAGGAGGCTCACAGTGGTATAACAACATGTATCAATGTACATGTCTATGCAACATGATTTTGTATCAGCATTGCTACAATACTGTTACATCATGCACAGACTGTCAAATGTTGCTGCATCAACATTGCTACATGTTGTAACAACGATGTAACAACATTGCTACAATGTTACATGGTGTTGCATCAACATTGCTACAATGTTACTTTGTTGCATTGATATTGCTACAATGTTACATGGTGTTGTATAGACATTGCTACAATGTTACACAGTGTTGCATTGATATTGTTGCTACAATGTTAAAAAGTGTTGCATCATCATTACTACAATGTTACAAAGTGTTGCAACGACATTGCTACTATGTAACATGGTGTTGCATTGACATTGCTACAATGTTACATGGTGTTGCATTTACATTGCTACAATGTTACATGATGTTGTAGCAACATTTCTACAATAATTTATCCTCACTGGAGGGATATAGGTTTGTCCATGTCCACCCACCCTTCTGTCCATCCATCCTTCATCTGTCTGTCCATCTGTCCAGAGCCATAATTGAGTAACCATTAAATGGACTTTTCCAGCTCAGCTAGGGAAGCTAAAACAGGACAGGGTGGAAAGGGATTGTTCTGAATTCATCTGTGGTGCCCCAACTACCTTGCCAGGATGAGATAGAATAGAATAGGTAGAAATTCAGCCATAGCTAAGTAAGCAGTCAATGGAATTCTATGAAACTTATACTAAATGTGTATCACTCTCACTATAGTGCATCATGTATTTTGTCTGAATTGCTTCAGTAATGCATGAGTAATTGCCCTTGAATTGCTTTAAAATCATCAAATTGAGTTATTACTAAGCAACCGATGAATTGAATTTCATAAAACTTAAAATGACTAATAGTAATTGTCATAACACAGATTAAGTTCTGTCAAAATGGTGTCAGTAATGAGTGATTTATTGCCCTTGAATTGATTTGAAATCCTCAAACTAGCCATGTCTAAGGTACCTGTGATCAAAATTTCTTAAATCCCAGAAACTATTTCAGAGTTATCAGAACCCACCTTTGCTTGGCTCCATTTTAACATGAATGGTTGTTTCAGATCCTGATGCGCCAAGCCGTTCTAACCCTAAAGCTGGAGAATGGCATCATTGGTTGGTTGTAAACATACCTGGAGATGATGTGAGTAAGGGAGAAGAAAAGACACAATATTTTGGCTCTGGACCACCCAAAGGCACAGGTAGGGACACAGTATAGGTACATGGGGACACTTCCAAGAAGACTTTGACTCCCATTTCTTGTGGGTCTTCTCTTAAAGGCAAAAATTGCTCCATAAGGGAGCAGATTCTTTCCTTTAAAAGAAGACCCCAGTTTGAAAGGGCTTCATTGTCCAGGGAAGGAAATAAGAAGTTGCAAAAGTCGATTTACTTTGTGAAAATGGCTGAAAAAAACATGGAGTTGTATCCATTGATACAAAAGCATTGAGCCAATTGAGTTTCACAGAAGTGTTTAAAACAGACAGTGAATACTTCTAGGTCAGACAGCCTGTTCTGATTGAGGCAGTCTGATCAAGGTCTGCACTGTCTGCCATTGTCTCAGCAGATTTTTGATACATTGCTGGAAAGTTAAGTGTGATCAGATTTTAAGATAATTGCAGTAAGTGATTAAGATGTCCCTGTATTTTGTGTATTAGTAGCACATTAAATGAGTGCAACACAAGAAAACAAACTGCCCAGCGAAGACTGATCAGCCTGGGCGTCCACCCAGACTGATCAGACTCCTTGCTGTGCATTTAAAGGGTAGCTAAGGGTCTAAGCTAGCTCCTTGCAGACAGCAAGTACTCTGCTCAGACTCAAGACTCTGCTCAGACTCCAGACTGATCGGAGTCTTCACTGGGAGTACATGCCACTTTTGGTATTGTCATGTTGCAGCTCCAATTTAGATCTGGCCCAGTTTCATTCTATGACAAGCTTTTTATCGGTCTTGAATCTCGGTTAATCCAGTTCAAAATAAAGGTTTTTCATTTATTATTTGGCCGTTTCTTTATAATATACTACCAATTAGTATGAAGTTGTAAAAGCTAGGTCTTGTAGCATTTGCCTGCTTGCATCTATAAGATGAAAGGAGTTTAATTGTGTGTTCAAAAATACGCTGCATTGATTTGTTTCCTGTATTGCTTCAGGACTCCATAGATATGTGTTTCTGATGTTCAAACAACCTGGAGGCAAGCAAGCATTCCCAGACCTTCCTACTATCGACAACAAGACCAGTGGGGGTAGAGCTAAACACAATGTGAGGGCATTTATTAAAAAATATGGTATGGACTCTCCAGATGCCCTTGTAGCTGGTAACTTCTATCAGGCTGAGTATGATGACTATGTACCCAAACTAATGGCCCAGCTGAAAGGATAAACTGAAGTGTTGTAGTTTAGAAGAAACCCAGCGGGCACATGACGTCGAAATGACGTCGTACTAACGTCGATACGACGTCATTACGTCGCATCGACGTCAATCCGACGTCATTTTGACGTTATGTGCCTGCTGGGAAGTTTTACAACAGTGTTGACTTGTAATACACAGTACCTGTCTTAGTTTTGGATCTTTTAACTCTTTAAGTCTCAGTGACAAAATTAGCAGAATTTGCAAAGAGCGTAGATCTTGATGAGACGGCTCATCATGAGCCGCCTCATCTGGATCTACACTGTTTGCCCGCTAGTCTTTGAATTCTCAATATGAAATGTCTTGGACAAGGCATTTTTTAGCTCGCCTGAACGAAAGTTCAGGAAGAGCTATTGTTGTCACCACGGCGTCGGCGTCCGCGTCCGCGTCAGCGTCCGCGTCCGCGTCAGCGTCAGCGTCGGCGTCCGGATTGGATGTTTTGGTTAAAGTTTTTTAAAGACCTATATCTCCCTAACCCATGGATGGATTCTTTTGATACTTGCACTGTAGTTAGATATTGGTCCAAAGTTTAGCATGGTACCACCCCCATCCCACTCCTTGACCTTGATGTCAAGGTCATGGACTTAGAAAATTGGGAGTTTTTTGGGACTGGATGTTTTGGTTAAAGTTTTCTAAAGCCCAGTATCTCCTTAACCCATGGATGGATTCCTTTGATACTTGCACTGTAGTTAGATATTGGTCTAAAGTTTTCCAAGGTACTACCCCCACCCCCCTCAGTGACCTTGATGTCAAGGTCATGGACTTAGAAAATTGTCTTTTTATTGATTGGATGTTTTGGTTAAAGTTTTTTAATGACACATATCTCCTGAAACCATAGATGAATTCTTTTTATATTTGCACTGTAGTTAGATATTAGTCCAAAGATTTACAGAGTACTACCCCAGCCCTGCTCGGTGGCCTTGATGTCAAGGTCAGGGACTTAGGAAATTTGGTCTTTATTAAAGTTTTCTAATTGCGTACTGATTCATAATGCTTGGCAGAGATTTAGTTTACACTTGAACTGATGTTAGACACTCTTTTGAGTTTTTACCAAACACTATATACTTACCCGACTGGATGACCTTGATGTCAAGGTCATGGACTTTGAGTTTTGTCTTAAAGATTTTGATTAGTTTTATATTAATGAAGACATAATTTCACAGTGCCACAATGGACTCAGTTGATACTAATACTTGGACTGATGTTAGATAACGGTTAAAGGCTTTGATACATCCTAGCCCTGCCCTCCTCCCCCCTACCCCTTAGTTCTTTGACCTCAAGCTCATGGACTTTGAAATTTTATGTGGATTTTTTTTTTTTTTTTTTAAGACATTTCTGAGATAGCTTTTGTTTATAAATGTGTTGTCATTATGGACATGCTTGCCTGAAGTTTTATACATAGCAGTCCACACCACCATAGCAACTGTGTGATGGGCAAGCACCTATTCAGGCGAGCTATGCTGTCAGGCGACAGCTCTTGTTAAATTTTTGCAGACGTAAATTTTGTCGTCTGCTTTTTGGTGCTTAAAGGTAAGGTACGGAATGGGTGTATTTTCATTGGAGGAACTCTGTCATTTTCATCTTTGCCTTCCCCCTGAACGGGGTTCAAATCATAAAGGAAAGAATTTGCAACCAAATTTTACCTTTAACAGTTGAACCCCATTTGGAAAGGCTCCCTTGTCCAGGGAAGCAATCAGGAGATCTCAGAAGCTGTTTACCTTGGTAAAAATGGCGGGAAAAAAATGTTGCAGGGTGGGTAAATAGTTTGAAACCAGATCAGTCTGTGCATTGAAGGTGTCTAATCACAGTTTCCTCCGTTTACCCTTATAAGGCAGGAAACCTGTTTAGGGAACATATGCAGATAGTGCAGACCCAGTTCAGACACAGCATGCTGCGTCTGATCAGGGTCGACACAGTCGACTTACAGGAATTCATATGTAAAATACACTTAAAGTGAAAGCATTTACCAGAAACCTCTAAACCTAGAAAGGCACTTATCCAAATGCTAAGGATTAACAAGCCCACCGGTCAAAAAAAGGTTAAATTTTAACTCTTTAAGCACCAAAAAGCAGACAACAAAATTTACGTCAGCAAAAATTAAAAAAATGCCTTGTCCAAGCCATTTTATATTGTGAGTTCAAAGACTAGAAGGCAAACGGTGTAGATCTAGATGAGGTGGCTCATTATGAGCCGCCTCATCAGGATCTACATTGTTTGCAAAGTATGCTATTTTGTCACTGGTGCTTAAAGTGTTAATAGTCTTTAGTTCCTGAGAACAGCAAAGTGATGTTAAAATGCTATAGTTAGGAACTTATTCTGACAGATCTGGATGTCTGGGCTGATCGAGGTCTTGGTTTGTTTGTTTTGGGTGAATGTCATTTTAACCTGTGGGACATGGCCCGGCTCATTTAAAGAGTGTGAATTCGGATGGCATTATTGTTTAGTTTATGAGTTTGTATGTCTTAATTATGTCCCTGCCAAACATTACTGTTTTATCCTTTTCTGTCCATTCTTCACAGTGTGTATCACATAAGTTTTTTGGCACAATTCCTACAGTTTCCATTACATTCTTTGAAACCTAGCAAAATGCCTCACTGTGAATTCAGAGGTCTAAATAAGAGGGAGTATTTGATGATAATTGAGGGATAATTTTTAGCTCACCAGAGCCAAAGGCTCCGGGGGAGCTTATAGGATAGGCAGTGGTCCGTCGTCATATTACGTCGTCGTATGTCGTCGTCCGTCAACACTTTTAAATGACATCTCCTCAGAAGCCACTTGGCCGATTGGGCCCAAATTTCATCTGTGGCATCCTTGGGATGGGGGGATTGAAAGTTTATGTTTTTTATGAAAATTGGCCTTTTAGTTTGGTTGCTATGGCAACTTAGAGTTCCCTTTGACTTATAATGGGGAAAATTGAAAAATGGCATTTTCTGCAAAGCCATTACAGATATGGTGATAAAACTTTTATAGAAATGTTTCTTGAGATGTCTTCTATCAGCTATATGTTTTTTTGGCCCACTGCTCCTTTTATTCGTTGCCATGGAAACCAAAATGCAAATAAAAAGGTAAAAATACTTAAAAAATTATCTCCTCTGAAGTCACTGGGCCGATAAGGCCCAGATTTCATCTGTGGCATCCTTGGGCTGGGGGATTGAAAGTTTGTGTTTTTATGATCATGGGCCGTTTAGTTTGGTTGCTATGGCAACTTAGAGTTCCCATTGACTTGTAATGGGGAAAATTGAAAAATGGCTTTTTCTGCCAAGTCATTACAGATATGTTGATAAAACTTTTATAGAAATGTTCCTTGAGATGTCTTCTATCAGCTATATGTGTTTTTGCCCACTGCTTCTTTTATTGGTTGCCATGGAAACCGAAATGGAAAAAATACTTCAAAAATTATCTTTTCATATGCCACTGGGTCAGTAAGACCCAGATTTCATCTGTGGCATCCTTGGGCAGGGGGATTGAAAGTTTGTGTTTTTTTATGAAAAATCGGCCCTTTAGTTTGGTTGCTATAGCAACTTAGAGTTGCATTGACTTATAATGGGGAAAATTAGAAAATGGCATTTACTGCCAAGCCATCGCATATATGTTGACAAAACTTTTATAGATTTTTCCTTGAGAAGTCTCTTATTAGCTATGTGTTGTTGTTTTTTTGCTCACTCTCCTTTTATTGGTTGCCATGGAAACCAAAATGCAAAAAAAAAAATGGAAAAAAAAAATACTTAAAAAAAATGATCTCCTCAGAAGCCACTGGGCTGATAAGGCCCAGATTTCATCTGAAGTATCCTTAGGCAGGATGATTGAAAATTTATGTTTTTTTTTTTTTTATAAAATCGGCTCTTTACTTTGGTTGCTATGGCAACTTAGGGTTGCATTGACTTGCAATAGGGAAAATTAAAAAATGGCATTTACTGCAATTAATATATGGAAAATAGTTATATATTTTGTTATCAACTCAACAGACTGTCAGACTGAGACTTTGTAGTTGTATACTTTGTATTAGCCTGTCCGAATTGACAGCAATATCAGCCTATACAAATTTGATAGCAATTTTGAGCTAGAGATCTGGTGAGCTTTGTGGCCCGTGGGCCTCCTGTTTCTTATTTCTCGTTAAAACCATATCTCTCATGGAGACCATTCAGATGAGGGGTTACATCATATGTTTTTAGGCAGAATTAACAAAAATTATCCCTAATTATCACCACATACTCCCTCTTATCTAGGGCTCTGGTGATGTGTAGATGTGCACTTTGTTATGGATTCTTCCAGATTGGAACTTTTTCAGCAGGGTTATGCCCTCTCTTGAATATGAAGAAACTTCGTCATTTCAACTCCAAAAAGGTGTCTAGATATTGCTAGGAATTCTGGATAGGACCCTTGACAGAAGGGTTTCCATTCTTGATTCTATTCCATTCTTGCTTCTGATGAAATCTTGTCAGCTCAGCTCCTACTAATTTGGTCTGATGTATGGCTTTGATGTGTGGATGTGCATATTTCAGGAAAACTTGAACCCCATCTGAGATGGTGTCTCCTTACAAGAGCTGCATAGCATAATTATAGTGTTATACTAAGGGTGACCCAGAATTTTATAGAGAAGTTTAATAATCAAAATTGCAGCATCATAAATATACAAAAAGTTTACAGTATTTACAGAAAAAAATTACAAACTAACTGATCAAAAGAAGTTAAAATTTGTTAGTCAAAAAGTTTAGCCAATTACTGTACTGGAGATAGGCATAGTCACGGCACGTCCAATATTATACTTTGTTATTTTGCAGTCAGAATGAATTACTGACCAAAACAAACTGAAATTGGTTAGTCAAAAAGTAATAGTTTAGCAAATTACTCTCCCTGAGATAGGCATAATCAGCATACATCGAATATTATATGTTGTGGTTTTGCGGTAGAATTAAAACGCTCATAAAAATTCCACTTTTGATTTTTGCAATGCAGTTTAACTAACTAAATTGAGATTGATTTCATAGTGTTTAGGTCATGTTAAATATCTTTTCATGGTATAACAACTTCTTTTTTATGTCAAACACTATTTGCTTTATTCTTTGGAGAATTACTTTCTAAACACTGCAACTGACATCAGTTGTTGGAAAGAATGGACCAGTGAATTGCCTTTATTGTATTTGGATATATTTTTTTAGACCCATGAAGCATGTTCCATTGCTCACAGGCTTTTGTTATCAACCTTCCATCAGTTCTATATGACCAAAGTACTGTTGAAATGGATGTGAAAATGCAAGTCATCCACCTGTCCATCACAGGAATAAGCAAAACGGGAGTAGGTGAAATGGGAGTAAGTGAAATGGGAACATCCCTGTACAATGCACTGAGTGGGGCATCTTTCTGTCATGGACATTTCTCAGCAGTGTTGTTGTAGTTTTATATTTGTTTTTGTTTTTTTAGTTTCTCATGGTATATTGGTGCCTTTATACCATTACTACCATGAAAATGGGACAGCAGTTGCGTAGAACAAGTTGTTCTTCTTGGTGAAAATGTTGGACAAATATGGTTGCTTAGGTTACAGGAGCGGTTTGCTTTGTTTCACAATTCAGAGCTCAAGATAATAGGGGGTATTGAGGATAATTCAAAGATGATTTTTCGTATTCTCAACATAAAAGTTAGTTGTGATCCCTCATTAGACCCTGTCTCTACCTAAGACAGTTCTAATGAAAGGTACGGAAAAGACTAAATTATCCCTGCTGCCCTTTCTTATCTGGAGTACTGAAATTGCTCTCTGATAATTTGTTAGTTTGCCAGAAAGTAGAACCAGCATTTTTAGCTCGCCTGTACAAAAGTACAGGAAGAGCTATTGCACTATCGTCAGCGGCGGGGATTTTAGCAAAATGTTAAAGTTTTACGTTAAAGTGTTTTAGTTGATGGGCAATGCGCTGTCCCGCTGACAGGTCTTGTCAAACAATTGACATCATGCTAAAAGGTACCTCAGGTCATGTGCAGACAGGTTTGATTCAGATCAGCCTCTGCACAGAGCTCGGCATAAGAAATAGTAAAGGGATAATTTAGGGATAATTATCCATATTTCCCTATAAAAGCATTTGTTGTGACCCCTATTTAGAACCGTTTCAATAAGACGGTTCTAATGAGTAGTCACAATCTATGTTTTATGTTGAGGTGAAAGAAAAATATCCCCAGAATTAACCATGTTCCCCCTTTTTAGCTCGCCTGAACGAAAGTTCAGGAAGAGCTATTGTTGTCACCACGGCGTCGGCGTCAGCGTCCGCGTCAGCGTCCGCGTCGGCGTTCGGATTGGATGTTTTGGTTAAAGTTTTTTAAAGACCTATATCTCCTTAACCCATGGATGGATTCTTTTGATACTTGCACTGTAGTTAGATATTGGTCTAAGGTTTAACAGGGTACCACCCCCACCCCACTCCGTGACCTTGATGTCAAGGTCATGGACTTAGAAAATTTGTAGTTTTTTTGGACTGGATGTTTTGGTTAAAGTTTTATAAAGCCCAATATCTCCTTAACCCATGGAAGGATTCCTTTGATACTTACACTAAAGTTAGATATTGGTCTAAAGTTTTCAAAGGTACTACCCCCACCCCCCCCTCTGTGACCTTGATGTCAAGGTCATGGACTTAGAATATTGTCTTTTTATTGATTGGATGTTTTGGTTAAAGTTTTTTAAAGACACATATCTCCTGAACCCATAGATGAATTATTTTTATATTTGCACTGTAGTTAGATCTACAGAGTACTCCCCCAACCCCGCTCAGTGATCTTGAGTCACGGTCAGGGACTTAGGAAATTCTTGTCTTTTTTAAAGTTTTGTAATTGCAAACTGATTCATAATGCTTTGCAGAGATTTAGTTTATACTTGAACTGATGTTAGACTCTTTTTTGAGTTTTCACAAAACACCTTATACTTACCCCACTGGATGACCTTGAAGTCAAGGTCATTGACTTAGAATTTTGTCTTAAAGATTTTGGTTAAAGTTTTATATTTATGAAGACATAATTTCACAGTGCCACGATGATGGACTCAGTTGATACTAATACTTGGACTGATGTTAGATAATGGTTCAGGGTTTTGATACATCCTAGCCCCACCCCCCCCCCCCTCCCCTCCCCCTACCCGTCAGTTCTTTTACCTCAAGCTCATGGACTTTGAAATTTCATTTCATTTTTTTTATTTTAATTTTATTTTAAGACTTACATGTATTTCTGAGATAGCTTTTGTTCATAAATGTGTTTTCATTATGGACATGCTTGCACGAAGTTTTATGCATAGCATTCCCAATTATCCCCCCCTCCCCCCCTTCCCCTACCCCCACACCCCCTCCCCCATACCCGTCTGTTTTTTTTACCTCAAGCTCATGGACTTTGAAATTTCATTTCATTTTTTTATTTTAATTTTATTTTAAGACATATTTCTGAGATAGCTTTTGTTTATAAATGTGTTTTCATTATGGACATGCTTGCATGAAGTTTTATGCATAGCAGTCCACACCACCATAGCGGTTGTGTGATGAGCAAGCACCAATTCAGGCGAGCTATGCTGTCAGGCGACAGCTCTTGTTTTATTTGGAACTCTGTTTGCATCTGTGTCATTTAGAATATAATTGTTCCTTACCCGTGAATTATCTCAGATTTAAACATGTTGTTGGAGGGCAGATCACAAAATATTAATTCAAGAGGGCAGCAGGCCGAAGTGAATTAATATTCGTATCTGCCCGACAAAACAAGTTAATCTGCAATAATTTACCAGTAAGGAAAAATATTTTGATTCTAACATTATACACAATCAAATTGCATGGATATTGTGACGTTTTCTAATGGACTCTTTGAGGCGGACGTCGTCAGAAGTTAAATGTTTACGTTTCATGTCATCAAGGCGTGAAATGTGCACGTAGAGCATTAACGTGATATATCACAAATTTTAATCTGGCGCCGCTTCCTATAGGCTCAATGGGGAAAATGTTAACGTCATGTTAGAATTAATCAGAATCATCACTCTTACCGTATATAACCTATGATGCTGGAGGATCTAAAAATTGACAAAGATTCTGACAAGCTTTATCAAAGCTGCAGGCTAATTTGAATGCTTTATGTACACACATGCCTAAGGTCCCTTTTCACACATGCCAGTCTGATTCAGTTGTTTAAACCAGCCGTGTTGCTGTTGTTAGTTGAAGAGTCCATAAAATTTCAAACAGATGGTATATGAAAACACTGCCAATTTTTGGCTGAAAAATTGTGAGAAGCTTTTGCATAGCAAAAGCTCCTCTCATTTTCTCAGCAAAAATATAAGTGCACTTGGTTTTATGTATACTCAATGACTTAACGAATGTTGGACTATCGACTTTGTTAAGCTGCACAATTCTTTGAACAACACTGGCCCTGATATTATATTACCCGAGGCTGTCCAACCTTCATGGTAGTTGGGATAATTGTTGTATTGTCTTGTACACCAACACATTGTTTAGTTGTGTAACAACACGATGTTTTGGTGTCTTAAACAGATCTGTTTTGGTTGCAAAGTATGCATTTTCAGTTTGTTAGTGAATGTGCTTTATAAGTAAAAGACAGTATTAAATAAATTATTTTCTTCTTTTTACTTAGCTTCCACTGCACACATACACTTGTCTTTTTTTTATGCCCCCAACTTCAGAGAAGTTGAGGGGGCATATTGGTTTGGGCCTGTCCGTCCGTCTGTCCGTCCGTCAGTCCGTCTGTCCGTAACGCTTTTTGGCAGCTGGGAAACTCAAGAACCGCTTATGCTAGGATCTTGAAATTTTATATGTGATTTGTACATGAAAAATAAGCGGACCCGTATTTTTTATTTTTTCAGCGGGTCAGGTATTTCCAGAGTTATGCCCCTTATTCGAGTCTATGGAAGCTTGTGAACAAAATATCTCAAGAACCCCTGATGCTAGGATCATGATATTTTGCGGGATGACATTGCCCAAGGTGTAGATGACCTGATTAACTTTTGAAAAAAAATTGCCAATTTTTGACCGAGTTATGCCCCTTTTTTGACTTAGTGCATTGTAAGCCTATGGAACCTTGTGAACAAAATATCTCAAGAACCCCTGAAGCTAGGAGCATGATTTTTTGCAGGAAGATACTGCCTGTGGTGTAGATGACCTGATTAACTTTTGAAAAAAATTCGTGAATTTTTGATCAAGTTATTCCCCTTTTTCGACTTAGTGCATTGTAAGCCTATTATGGTACAAAGGTACCCTTACATATAGTCAAGAACAATAAGAGCTAGGAACTTGAAACTTTATACACATGATCAGTATGGAAAATAAGCAGACCCGTATTTTTTTATTTTTCGGTCGGTCGTATTTCCAGAGTTATGCCCCCTTTTCGACTTAGCCTGTGGAAACTTGTGAACAAAATATCTCAAGAACCCCTGATGCTAGGATCATGAGGTTTTGCAGGATGAGAATGCCCAAGGTGTAGATGACCTGATTAACTTTTGAAACAAAATTGCCAATTTTTGACCGAGTTATGCCCCTTTTACGATTTAGTGCATTGTAAGCCTATGGAACCTTGTGAACAAAATATCTCAAGAACCCCTGATGTTAGGAGCATGATTTTTTGCAGGAAGATACTGCCTGTGGTGTAGATGACCTGATTAACTTTTGAAAAGAAATCATGAATTTTTGATTGAGTTATGCCCCTTTTTCGACTTAGTGCATTGTAAGCCTATGGAACCTTGTGAACAAAATATCTCAAGAACACCTGATGCTAGGATCATGATTTTTTGCAGGAAGATACTGCCTGTGGTATAGATGACCTGATTAACTTTTGAACATAATTTGTAAATTTTGGATTGAGTTATGCCCCTTTTTCAACTTAGTGCATTATTTGCCTATGGAAGCTTGTGAACAAAATATCTGGAGAACCCCTGATGCTAGGATCATGATTTTTGCAGGTTGATATTGCCCAAGGTGTAGATGAACTGATTAACTTTCGAAAACAATTAGTAAATTTTTGACTGAGTTAAGCCCCTTTTTCGACTTAGTGCATTGTAAGCATATGGTACAAAGGTACAAGCATTATTGGATGAACCTTCTCTAGAGACAAGCATATGGTTGGGGGCATAGTGTTTCATAAACACATTTTCTAGTTATACGCTAGTTTTGAAAAAATGGACGTATTATGCCATGGCACTGTCAGTCCGACCATCTGTCCGTCAGTCAACATTCTTGTGCGCACCATATCTCAGTAACGGTTTGAGATAGCTTCATGAAATTTTGTAGGCATATATATTAGGATGGGGCAAAGTGTTGCGTACAGTAATGGTTGCTCCCCCTTGCTTAATTTCCAAGTTATGGCCCATTGATTATTTTTACCCTACTAGTCTTGTGCGCGCCATAACTAGATTTTTGCAAGGAGGAGCAGCAGCACTGGCGTTATGCCAATTTGCCTACTTGTGCTGTCAACCAATCAGGTTCTGTACAGAATGGCTGTCAACTAAGAATTTGGTCGTAAGTATTACCAATAACAGTAAATGATACTGTAGTGAATGGCTGTCGACCAAGCTACTGATGCTGTCACTTGTCTTGGTCAACAACCTCTTTTGCGTATATGGTAATTGACTTGCTCGGTCAATAGCAAAGGTAGGCAAATTGGTATTACCACTGGAGCAGGATCACCTGGGTTATAGCCCCTGATCCAGGGAGTGGATTTTGGAGCTTCAGCCCCGCCATCTGAGCCTCTGTGTTATGTATAATATGTAGGGCTCCAGATAATAAGGAGTATCTGATGACAGTTTGAGATAATTTATCCATAATATCTGTTGTAACATATGATTAGAATTGCCTCTGCGAGGTGATTCTAATGAGATACCACAACATATATTTCAAGGCAAAAAAGACATTATTAGAAATTCTCATCAAATTGATCCCTAATTATGTTATTTATTAGCTCACCTGAGCCCATAGGTGAGCTTATAGTATAGCCAGGCATCCCTCATCCTTCCGTCGTCCGTTGTCAACATTTTCAAACGCCGATTGAAGCCATATTTCATATGGAGCCTACCTAGGTGAGGGGAACGGAAGTTTTTTCAGGGTATCTGGGTCATATGACCAAGATGGCCGCCACGCCCATACATGTATATGGTAAAAAACCTTCAAAAATCTTCTTCTCCAGAACCCAAAGGACTATGACCGTGAAACCTGGTATGTAGCATTGCGCATTAGTGCCCATCATAGTTTATACAAATGATGACCGTAGGTTTGACCTCGCCCTAATTTACGATATGATCAACTTTGGTACATTATGCTTTTGTATGGAAAAATGCTTAAACAGTAGATTTCTCAGAAACTATTTAAGTCTAAGGTACAATATTTGGTGTATATACATGTAGTTAACTAAAGGACTAGATGAAGAAATTATGCCCTTTAAGGTCAAGGTCATTCTTTGACCTTTGTTCAAGGACACTGAGATTCTGTCTCCTGTGAACAGTTTCAAACATCTTCTCCTCTGAAACCATTGAGCCGATTGAAGCCATATTTCATACAAAGCTTCAGTGGGCCAAAGGAAGTAAAGTTTGTTCAGATGGTCTTGTTAACATGACCAAGATGGCCGCCATGCCCAATTAGGGTAAAAACCTTTCTAAAAAAAGTCTTCTTCTCCAGAACTGAAAGGCCTTTGACCTTGAAACCTGGTATGTAGCATCTAGCATTAAAGCCCATCGTAGTTTATACAAATGATGACTGTAGATTGACCTTGACCTAGTTTACGACACGGTCAACTTTGGTATGTTATGCTTTTGTATGAGAAATGCTTAAACAGTGGATTTCTCAGAAACAATTTAAGTCTAAGGTATGATATTTAATATATATGGTTAACTAAATGACTAGATGAAGAAATTATGTCCTTTAAGGTCAAGGTCATTCTTTGACCTCTGTTCAAGGACACTGAGATTCTGTCCTCTGTGAACAGTTTCAAACATTTTCTCGTCTGAAACCATTGAGCCGATTGCAGCCATATTTCATATGAAACTTCAGTGGGCCAAAGGAACCAAAATTGTTCAGATGGTCTTGGTCACATGACCAAGATGGCCGCCATGCCCATATATGGTAAAAACCCTTCAAAAATTTTCTTCTCCAGAACCTAAAGGCCTATGACCTTGAAACCTGGTATGTAGCATCTAGCTTTCAAGCCAATCATAGTTTATACAAATGATGACGGTAGGTTGACATGGACCTAGTTTATAACACGGTCAACTTTGGTACGTTGTGCTTTTGTATGGGAAAATGCTTAAACAGTGGATTTTTCAGAAACTATTTAAGTCTAAGGTATAATAATTGGTATATATGGTTAAATATATGAGCAAAAAAAGAAATTATGTCGCTTAAGGTTAAGGTCATTCTTTGACGTTTGTTCAGGTCACTGAGATTCTGCCAACTGTCAACATCTTCAAACATCTTCTCTGAAGCCACTGGGGTGATCAAAGCCATATTTCATATGAAGCTTCACTTGGTCAAAGGAACCAAAGTTTATTCTGATGGTCACATGACCAAGCTGGCCTCCATGCCTATATGTGGTAAAAACCCTTCAAAAATCTTCTACTCCAGAACCAAAGTCCCAATGACATTGTGGCATGGTATGTAGGATTGGGAACTCTGGCCCATCATAGTTATTCAAATCATGACTGTGCATTGACCTTGACCTAATTTATGGCAAAGTCAACTTTGGTATGTTATGCTTTTATATGGGAAAATGCTTAAACAGTTGATTTCATGGAAACTTTTTAAGCCTAGATATAATAATTGGAAAATATGTTTAAATAAATGGATTCATGAAGACATGAGGTCATCAAAGGTCAAGGTCATTTTTTTAACTTTGCTCAAGGTCACTGAGATTTTAAAATTAAAATATGCATTCCTTATAAGCCACTGGTTTCAAATTTGTAACAAATGCGCGAAATGGCAAATTGTGTCTGTTGACAGAAGGTGTAAGGTGAGCTATAGGACCATTGGTCCTCTGGTTTTCAAGCCCTCCCTCCCCTTGTCCCCCCGCACTTACATCTTGGCACCTCCTAGCCCAGCCTCACAAGTACGTGGTGGTCTGGATTCAGACCTGTGTTATTCAACACCTTTTGTCTTGCCTAGCGAGAAGTGAGATACAGGTATTGCTTTTTCGGTGGCAGAGGAAACTTTTATCAAGCTTTCTGGTTTAGCTCTGTTTTTGTAACCATGCTCGGAAAAGCATTCCATGAAATTCTTTTCAGATTTTGGGCTAATGATTTCTTTGTTCAAATTATCAATACTTGGGTATACAAAACATAGTGAAGTGGAAGGGATGGGGCTACTGGTAGAATCAGTGAATTTTGATTTGCTTAGATCACTTGGCTCAAACTTGTGAGGTTGAGGTGTTCTTATGCAATGCAAATCTTGGTTTTATTTCCATGACTGCTAAGTTTGAACAAAATGAGCCAGTTTCACCTTTTAAAAACTGTAGAGTTTTAAGCGTAAAAACAAAGTCCTTAGATCCAGATCTACCAAACTGTTTGAATCATAATAGAAATTTTCCCAATGTTCTGGTTAAAAATGGCTACCAGTTTCTGGATAGAAATAATGAAGCAAGAGAGGCCTTTGTTCTTTAAATACATATTTTATTTTGCATATGTACATGGTATGGCATTTATCTTGAAGCTAAATGTACTCCACTTTAAGGTATATGGATATATTATTGTGGTTTAGTTTTTGTTTCTGTAGGGAGAAAACAAGTAGACTAATATCTTCTTCCATGATAATCAGGAGCCCAAGTGGCTCAATAGGGTAAGTGTTGACCTGCTGATCTAGCGATTCTGGGTTCGAGCCCCACTGTTGGTGAAAATCTTCTCAACCATTAGTGGGTAACTATTGCACACAGCCTTTCGTTATCACCTGTTATCACCTTCCCATCGTCCTGACATGACTGAAATACTGTTGAAAAGGACATAAAATCGCAAGTCATCCATCATCCATTCATGGTAATCTCATTCATTCTTCTGTTTGGGGGGGGACTTCTCATAAGAGAAAGAATTTGCTCTCAAGAGAGCAAATTCTTTCCTTTAAGAGTATTCCCCTATGCAGAGAGAAGCAAGTATATCGGTGTCAGAATATTTCCCCTTCAAAATATAGTCATTTAACTTCACTACACTACTTGCACAGCTAAAAGATTATGGGAGTGCAGTTAAACCTGCCGTAAGAGGTCACATTTTTAACAGGCACGTTTTCTTTTGGATCACTTGAACCACAATACAGTGCAAATTAACCTGTATTAAGGGGTCACCTGTCTTAAGCAGCCAACCTTTGTGTGTCCCCTTGGAAGACCCTTTAAAACAGGTTTGACTGTATTTGATGATATTTCAGGGATTTTCTCTGGTATGTCCACTGAAATAGATTGTGGCCTCTAATAAGAACTCTGTCGGCGAGGCAGTCCTAATACATGATTTGAAGCTGCAGTGTTTTTTATGAAGACTTACAGAAAATACATGTATCTTGAAATTATATTTAAATACTCGCTGTATCTGGACCCCTATGTGAGATCACTAGAGATTCATTTACAGGGAGTAATATATATACAGGTCTTCTACAGCAGTCCAGATGAGGGGAGTATAAAAACAATGGCAAGATGTTGCCTATATCAATCTTTGGGCAGACCATAATTGTCTACATTGTTGTTGACTCCTCTGATGGAACCAGTGTCAGTTTCATGCTCACATGACGTTTATCAGCGTAGGATTTCTGTAATATTGCCTCAGCTTCTTCTACTGTACACCCAGACAAAGGGTGGCTATCTACTGACAGCAGAACCATTCCAGCCTACAGGGAGAAATACAATATCTTAGAAAAGAGGGATGATCCAGAAATTTGTGGACACAGTCCATAAAACCCAACAGCGATAAGCTAATTCTTTCAGAACTTAACCAATGCTTCTCTATATATGACTGAATAATATATCACAATATCAGGTAAATTCAATGAATATTGGGTTTGGCATCCACGTTTGAATATATCAGGGATTGTCTGCGGCGCACTCCATATTTTTTGCAGGAAAATACAAAATTTTCTTTTTAAAATAATCAAATATATTTTTTATCCTTAAAATTTCGATATAAAATTTCAGTCAAGAAGTAACGCAGCATTTCCCAATTTCAAACAATATGTATATTCATTATTGGCATTTGACATGACATTCTGATATCAGAAGTTGTTCTTTATAAAACCTGATGGAAAATTTGTGATTGTCTTATTGCTCTGTTCCTCGTATTATATAAATGCTGAAACTGTGATTTTAGTGCCATGATTTCTTTAGTGGATCTTATCAACTTTGCATTTTGAGCCCTAGCATATACCAGACGTCAACGTGACGTTGCTGCGTGCGCCGCACAACCTAGGGTAACTGAACAAAATGCATTGCAATACATGAACCGTTTTAGATATCTGATTCAAAATTTACACGCGTGTTTACTAAGGGTGTGGCAATGGGCATGTAACGATTCATTGATGGGCCTTTTCAGTTTCCTTAGTTAATTAAGGTGTCCACGAACTTCTGGACCAACCCTCGTACTTTGTCATCAACATTATTACAGTATGTCAGAATGAAAAAAGATGGCAATGTGCTTTAGGAACATGGGTACACCTCAAGAGTAACAACACTGCCATTTTGGGTTATGCTCCCCATCTCAAAGAGAAGAAATGGCTTCTTCTGTCCATCTGTCTTTGTCAATATATTCAGACTTCTCTGAAATCACGGGGTAGATTGAAGCCAAATTTCTCTTGAAGCCTCTATGGGATTGGGAAATGAAAGTTTGTTTGCGGGGTATGGGTCACATGACCGAGATGGCCACCAAGCCCATATATGCTAAAAACCTTTCAAAAAATCTTCTCCAGAGCTGGAAGGTCAAAGGCCTTGAAATTTTGCTTGGAGCTCGAGCCCATCTTAGTCTGTTCAAATGATGACAATAGTTTAACTTCGATCTAATTTATGGCAAGGTCAACATCGGTATTTATGCTTTTATATGGGAAAATACTTAAACAGTGGATTTCTCAGAAACTGTCCAAGTCTGAAGTATAATATTTGGCATACATGCTTAACTAAATGACCAGGTGGAGATACTACGTTGCTAAAGGTCATGGTTATTCTTTTGACCTTTGTTTAAGGTTACTATAAGTCTTGGAAAGTTACATGGAATCGAATTGTATTGTAGGATCAGGGCCGTCGTCGCCTTTTGAATAGTGGTATGGCCATGGAACGCCCCGAGTGCCGAAGGCACAAGTAGGGGAGAGCACGAGAGGGGGTATCCCCCTCTCGTAAGGGGGGTTGGGGGGACCTCCCCCGAGAAAATTTTTAAATTCAGGACGACTTTAGAAGCGATTTTAATGCATTTTGAGACCAATTTCGCGTGTAAAACTCAATTGATTTTATGAGTACATGTGTATTCTCACATGAGAAAACTTTTGAATTCAGGACGTCTCCAGAAGCAATTTTAATGCATTTTGAGACCATTTTGCTTGTGAAACTTAATTTATTTTATGAGTACTTGCTGTATTTCAAATGCTAACCCCAGCTTTTAAAAACTAAGGTGTTCCCCGTGTGCCGAAGGCACGAGTGGGGGAGGGCACGAGAGGGGGTGTCATTTCTCTCGTAATGAGGGTTCAAGAGACCTCCCCCGACAAAATGTTTGAATTCAGGATGTCTCTAGAAGCGATTTTAATGCATTTTGAGACCAAGGCAAAGAAGGAATAATGAAAAAAAAGTGGTCCGGCCAATACCATATTCGGCTGAACGAAAAAAAAAGTGGTACGGCCAATACTATATTCGGATGAAAAAAAACGGGAACGGGAGAGAGCACGAGAGGGGATGTCCTTCCTCTCGTAAGGGGGTTTATGGGTATTTGCTGTATTTCATATGCTAACCCCAGTTTTTAAAAACTAAGGTGTTCCCTGAGTGCTGAAGGCACGAGTGGGGGAGGGCACGAGAGGGGGTGTTATTTCTCTCGTAATTGGGGTTCAAGAGACCTCCCCCGAGAAAGTTTTTGAATTCAGGATGTCTCTAGAAGCGATTTTAATGCATTTTGAGACCAAGGCAAAGAAGGAATAATGAAAAAAAAAGTGGTCCGGCCAATACCATATTCGGCTGAACGAAAAAAAAAGTGGTACGGCCAATACTATATTCGGATGAAAAAAAAACGGGAACGGGAGAGAGCACGAGAGGGGATGTCCTTCCTCTCGTAAGGGGGTTTATGAGTATTTGCTGTATTTCATATGCTAACCCCAGTTTTTAAAAACTAAGGTGTTCCCTGAGTGCTGAAGGCACGAGTGGGGGAGGGCACGAGAGGGGGTGTTATTTCTCTCGTAATTGGGGTTCAAGAGACCTCCCCCGAGAAAGTTTTTGAATTCAGGATGTCTCTAGAAGCGATTTTAATGCATTTTGAGACAAAGGCAAAGAAGGAATAATGAAAAAAAATGGTCCGGCAAATAACATATTCGGCTGAATGAAAAAAAGTGGTAAGGCCAATACTATATTCGGACGAAAAAAAAACGGGGGAGAGCACGAGAGGGGATGTCCTTCCACTCGGAAGGGGGGTTTATGAGTATTTGCTGTATTTCATATGTTAACCCCAGCTGTAAAAAAACTAAGGTGTTCCCCGAGTGCCGAAGGCACGAGTGGGGGAGGGCACGAGAGGGGGTGTTATTTCTCTCGTAATGGGGGTTCAAGAGACCTCCCCCGAGAAAGTTTTTGAATTCAGGATGTCTCTAGAAGCGATTTTAATGCACTTTGAGACCAAGGCAAAGAAGGAATAACGGAAAAAAATGGTCCGGCCAATACCATATTCGGCTGAATGAAAAAAAGTGGTACGGCCAATGCCATATTCAGCCGAAAAAGTGGTCCGGCCATGGCCGGACCGGCTGGACCGCCGACGACGGCCTGGAGGATACAGAATTTTATCCATAGTACCGCCCCGACTACCCCCCCCCCCCCACACACACCCCCAACACACACACACACCCTCCCTTCCCCAAACCCACCCGCCCTGCTCTGGAATGATGAACGATACATCTGCCGAAGGAAAACAATAAGCCATGGTTGCGCACACTAACTTTTCATATTATACAAGTTTGCGTCCGTGAACCCTAGTTATCCTTCAAGTGCCAGTACCTTAAACAAGGCGCCATCTTACTCAAGGCACTAGGCGGGGGCATCCGTGTCCTATGGAAATATTTCTAGTTCAAATATCTAATAATGAACAAAGTTTATACTTTGCTTTACAAGATCTTTAAATAAACTGATGGCTATAGGTCGTTTGCGAAAAAGTGGAGGGCAAAAAATCGATTTAATTTCTTTACTACTGAATAACTTTTCATGAAACTTTGCGGACCTTAATCTTTTACCCATACGAACTCATGCAAGGAAACTCTGAATTTTGACAGTTAAATAAAAAATGACAGATCAGCTACATGTTAAAATCTGCCCCTAATCTTTAAAGTTTTACGCTTGGTTAGTGCAGCTTTTGGAACAGCCAGTGTTGTACAGAGTATATCCCTTATATGGACAGGAAAAACACATTAGAAAGTCCTTTTCAAATGATTGGCCCATTAGCTTTAAAGCCTCTTGTTTACCCAGTAGTGAGTGAATACATTTCAGACCACATGGTAATTTGTGAATGGGTAATAGTATTAGTATAATAACTATAGAACAACAATGGCTATTGTACCATTATGGTTGGCTCCTATGTAGGGATGGCATAAAATTGAGAAGAAAAATGGTAATGATTAATAGGGAAACTTTTTATTCAAAGGTCAAAAAATTCTAAATTTCATAGCATGAGTTCGTATAGGTAACAGATTATGGCATGCAAAGTTTTATAAAAAAATCTATTCAGTATTAATTAAAGAAATTATATCGATTTTTTGCCCTCCACTTTTTTGCAAACTACATATACCAACAATAATCGCAAATCCTGATCAGACTTCAAAACTAGGAGCAGTCTGACCTGGGTCTACACTTATGGGAGGCATGTCTGTCCAAGTACTAAAATATTTTCTATGATAGCTTACCTCCAATACACAGTCATCTTCGGCCGCACTACCTGGCTGTATGGTATCCACAACTAGGTCTACAGAGGCATCTGGTCTTTGTTTATCTCGTAGTTTCATACCTGCTCGTAGAACCATATAAACAAGATAGGTACACATTTTTTCCCCACCATTTTCACTTGTAAGGGAAACAACTTTCACAACTCCCTGTGTGCTTTTCTGGGCAACGAAACCCAACAAAAATGGGGTCATCTCTTAAAGGGTCATCTCTTAAAGTGGCCGGGCCGCGTAGCGTAATCGGTGGGTTGTCTGACTTATAAGCCAGAGGTCCTGGGTTCGAAACCCGGTCTGGCCACATACTTCCATTTCTCCTTCCATTGATTCAAGAAGGGCAGTTGTCAGTTACTGATGAAAGTAAGTGCACTTAGTACTGGTTAACCGCTTAGGAGGTCTAAGCCTGCCCAGGAATAGTGTGGTTAGGTTAACTGACCGTCCCGACATGTCCATAGCTGTTTACCGTGGACGTTAAACAATAACACAACATCTCTTAAAGGAAAGAATTTTCTTCTCCAGCAGAGCAAATTCTTTCCTTAACGAGTTGTACCCATTGACAAAGGAGGCAAAACTGTAAAAATGAAAGTTGCTTCCTGGGGGTGTATTAATTTACCTTAAAGGAAAGTCATGTACACAAAGTCGTACATTCAGATCAGACAGCAAAGGTGTAACATAATTGAAAGTCTACATTGAAATTCTTAGATATCATGCATTTAGAATTTTTTCAGGTTATCACCTCTATCTCGTATGTGCTGCCATCTAACGCATCATTTTTATAATGCTTTTATGGGTACATGTGTCACAAAAAACTATATTGGAGAAAGTATTAGTATGAAAACATAGTCCGCGGATGATTGACTTTCCGAGGGTTACAATTTTTGGACCCAGTCCTGATTGTACAATGGCCAAAAGAACTTAACTCTGCCATGAACTGTGGTGAAAATGCAAAATAGTCAGTTGGCCACAAGCAAAGCACACCTTCTGCGTGGACAATGTAGAAACAAAATAAGAAACTAAGCAATAAATGCTAGAAAAATCAACGATAACTGGCGTAAACATCATCTTGGCTCCTTTTCCGCTTGTGGTTCTTGCTAATATGGTTCAGGAAATGACCTGATAGATTTGTTTGCCCCCATAGACTAGAAGGCGTATTGCCTCTATCGGATACTTTTCAAAAAAAGTATATCATTTCATGTTAGTTCCCGATAGAGTACTCCATTCAGTTTCATTTCAAATTCTATTACACTGTATTTTTTAATGCAACATACCCAAAGGATTTTTACATGTACCTAATTTAGTCTTGTTCTTGGACAGGTGTACTATCACTGCTCCTTTAAGTGCACCGTTGTCTTCAGGATCAAAGGAACCCAGCTCACTATAATAAAAAGAAAATACAGTCAACTCTCTTTATCTCAAACACATAATCTCTAAATACCCTCTTGTATCAAAGAATATAGTTGGTCACATTTCCTTTTTTTTCTTCAAATGTATAACTTTTAATCGGTGTCTAACCAAATTATCGCTTGAATCCATCCAAGAATTCAAGTTAGGTCTTTAGAAACTTAGATACATCCAAAATGCAGCTGTCGCTTTGGACCTGACGCGGGCTCTGATGCTGACGCAGATACAGTTTCAAAGCTTTCAAGTGGGGTAAGCCGAAATTATACTTGAGCCGCGACATGACCAAACCAACAAAGTGGGATGTGCGCCCAGCAAAGACTTGGATCCGCCTGGGCAACAGCCCAGTTTGAACAGAGTCTTCGCTGTGCGTTTTTAGGGTAGCTAAGGGTCTAAGATACCTCAATGCGCACAGCAAAGACTCTGATCAGACTGGGCGAATGCCCAGGCTGATCTGAGTCTTTGCTTGGCGCACATCCCACTTTGTTGGTTTTGTCATGTCACGGCTCATTAATTAATTAGTGCCCACCCATAACAGAAATAATTGTTCTGCCATACCTCATTAAATCCAGGCCATCTCCTGCCTCAGACGTTTCACGGTCTAAATAGTCAAACTGGTCTGTGATGGATCTCACGGCAGTAGCGCCCCTAGAACCTCGTCTGTGGGGTGAGGCTTGGTTGTTAGCTTCTCGGGTAGCCTCTGTGGCCTCGTCAGCTTTCTGATAATGGCCGTAAGGTTTCAGATGAAAATGACCCCTTTCTCCTTAAATAAAACATTAGTTCCACCAGATTCATAATGTTTAGGCACATCAGAAATTGGCTTACACATAACGTCTATCAACATTCTGTTGCACTAATGAATTCTGATTGGATATCGCCAAAAAATTGCTACAGTATATCCTGAATCCTACTGTTTGCCAGTACGCCACTGGTTTTACGTTTCTGAAAGTCCTTGCTTTACACTTTGAATATTTCAAAAGTGCATAAGAATGCATACGGGGTGACAGTGTTAAAAAGTGTCATTTGCAGAGGTAAATCGCGTTTTACGGCTCCGTTTACACGTCGCTGTAAAAGGCAAATTGCGACCACAAAAACCGACGATACTTCTCCAAATGATACTCTGAGTACAGCTATCCCCGAACTGCACTGACATTGACAGGGCTTTGTTTAAACGTCGTGTGCCGAAAATGTGTGGTAGAATTGTTAATTACATGAGTCATAAACAAGGCACGAAACGGTTGCATACAACATGTGTCACTGTAAAAACCTAAAACCATATGTTGAATGCAACAAATCTGTAGCATGATACATCGTAAGGAGTTAGCTTGTTCTACTTCGTATGATATGCTACAGCAAAATAGGACAATGAAACAGACTGTCAAGATAAGAATGTCGTCAAATATCTGTGGTACGTTTTTATAAACTGAAAAAAAATTATGCCATTCTTTTGTCCTTATTCGACCATAATAAACCCAAGTTTGTTGCGTGCAACGTGACTAATCATCTAAAACAACTAAATACGAAAAATGCTTGCATGACACTATCTTCGCAAGCCAAGGGTACTAAGTCCACTTTGCTCTTTACGGACATAAGGCACAAGGTGGACTTAGTTACCTTGGCTTGCGAAGATGACATGGTACATATGTGGCATATAATAAACGCACCTTAAGGTCGAGAAATCTCCAATAGAGATCACTAACAAGGTGGTACTTATCCCCTTCTCATACATGGCTGCACTTAAAATGAATTTATTCCCTCTGGAGAGCAAATCCCTTCCTTTGGGATAGCCCCTTTGGAAACGGGTATAACCTATCATTAAATAAATATACAGTTCCAAAACAGAAACATCAATTACATATACTCAGCGTCAATGAAAACGCACCAGTCTTAAAATGTAAAATTTTTGCTTAAATTCAGTGATCATATCATATCAACAGGGCATAGTTATCATATCGGATCATCTTATTACGCCCATGATGTAATTCTGCCTGAAGGTACGCTGTGAGTGTGTGACGTAACATAAGCTCTGAAATCAAGAAAAACGGAATTCTACCATAATTTCACATGGCGGCAATTCCTCAATGATGGATTTTGCTAGAGTATAGATACCTTGTCAAAACGCCATAGAAAAGAAATCCAGACCACCGAATGCAACAAAGTGATTTGGATTCGAACGTCACTTTATTGTCTTGTTCATCAAACAAGGGCAGACATAGGTAACTAAAGGTTAATTTGATACTTTTTGCAACCCAAAATGCTGAGATAAGTAGTAGAAACAAAATTATAGAAGTTCAGTGGGGCAAACGTCAACCGTTACCCAGCCAGAGCATGACGTTACATGGATAACGTCACCCTTATTCGCCGAACCGCGTCATAATTCAATGGAGGAAAAGTGGATTTTATGTGAATAGACCTTCCAATAAACGATTCATTTGCAATCAAGAGTCTGGCAGAGCACGAAATATGGATTTATTACGCTTTAAATGTGTCATTTGATATCGACTGTTTTCAAATACGTCAGTATTGACGTCACGCTTAAAAACACCCACTGATGAACAAAATTTAATTTGCAAACATTCTTTCTCAAAACAAGAAAATAAAGATTAACCAAACTGTCTATTACATAAAACCAAACATTAAACGAACATAATGTGCCATAAGTTCCAAACTGGTGCGTTTTCATTGACGCTGAGTATAATTATGGAACCGAAAACGATAGAAAAGAGCATGTGAGCAGGGGCTCACGTATACCCACGGCCAGTGCCACCGCCTAATAAAAACATACCTAATTCAAAACTTTAAAGCAAATGTTAATTGACAGACAGACAGATGATCCAGCGAAAGGCATGTAGACGAATACAGAAAGGTTCCATTAAAAATTCAAATTATGTAATCGAAAGAATATACAAAATTATGAAATTTAGCAAACTTCTATGTATGTGACCTTGACCTAAAGACAGCAACATCCAGACTATGTCAACTAATCAGTCTTGACCGAGATGTAAACCTAATAATATAGCAATCTGAGAAATCTTCGATATAAATTTTCTCATTTACAACATTGGAGTGAGAGATGGAAAAAGGAAAAAGAAGGCCAAAAGAAATCTTAGCATCTTGAATTTCTTTCCCACAATATACTTGTCATTTTCAAAATGTTTACAAAATATGAAGACTGTGGATCTCATAGGATCAGAGAAAATTGTGACAAAAATAATTGAAATGAAGAATAACGAACAATCAAAATGAATGATTAGCAGGAAGAGGCTGATACTCTCTTACATGATACAACTAGTTATTACCAAGTTTTGTATCAAATTTAAAATACTCTTACTGTAGTAATTTCTGAGAAATGTTTGATAGAAACTTAATTGAAAAGAAAGAAAAAATGAACATTCAAAGGGAATGGTGTATACACAGGAGGAGACTGATTCTCTCTTACACGGTACAACTAGTCATACCACAACGTTTGTACCAAATATCAAAATCCTAGCTAAGCGGTTCCTGAGAAACCTGTGACTAAAATTTAATTTGAGCAAAAGAAAAAATGGACAAAGGGAATGATAAGCAGAAGGAGGCCGATACTCTCCTACACGATAAAACTAGTCATACCCGATGTTTGTACCAATTTTCAAAGTCCTAGCTGTAGTGGTTCCTGAAAAATCTTTGACAAAAATAATTGGAAAGAAAAAATAGACAAATAAAGGGAGTGATAAGCAGAAGGAGGTTGAAGTCCTCTTACACAATACAATATCATTCCAAACATTTGTATCAAATTTCAAAATCGTAACTATAATGGTTGCTGAGAAATCTATGACAGAAAAAAAGTTTGATTTAATCGGAGGGAAAGAAAAAAATTGACAAAGAGAAAGATATGCAGAAGGAGGCTGATACTCTCTTACACGATACAAATAGTCATTGCCAAGGTTTGTACCAAATTTCAAATACCTTTACTGTAGTAGTTCCGGAGAAATCTTTGACAGAAATTTAATTGGAGTGAAAGAAATAATTGACAAAAGGGAATGATAAGCAGAAGGCTGATTCTCTCTTACACGGTACAACTAGTCATACCCAACCTTTGTACCAAACTTCAAAATCCTAGCTATAGTGGTTCCTGAGAAATCTGTGACAGAAGAAATGTTAACACACACACTCACAAACATATAAACGAAAAAAACAAACAAAAAAAACAATACAACCGAAATGCGCATGTCCTGCCTGCACACATGTACGGCCTGAATGTTAACTGCAGCAACGACGATAAATATCACTTTCATTCACTAATTCTCATAACGATGATCTCGAGGAGGCTGAAGGGAACGAATCCATAACACATTGCATCTACTAGCGTCGAGTCTGCCCGTGACTAGTCTGCAAATGCTCAGTTCGCATAAATGCTTTAAGACAAACTTTCAAACATCATGTAAACTTTCAAGAGAAGCACAATTTTCATTTTTTTTGGCAAAATATTCGCATCTTAATATTTCTTTTTTATTATTCTTATTGCGATGGACTCAACGCAATAAAAAGGAAAATAAAAAGTAAGAAATGCAAAATAACTTAAAAAAAATGTTTTACACTCATGCCCAACAGCAGTATTTTTTTTCCAAAAAAATACGGTCCCAGCGTATTAGCATGAGAAAAACTTAATGTAAGAAATATTTTCAATATACCAATTAACAACTTCAGGTTAGGCTATAAAAGAGCCACGACGCGAGAAAAGCAACAATGTGGTTATGCGCCCAACGCAGACACAGATTAGCCTGGGCATCCGCCCAGTCTGATCAGAGTCTTCGCTGTCCGCATAGAGGTAGCTTAGACCCTTAGCTACCTTTTAAGCGCTTAGCGAAAAGTCAGAGCGAACCAGGCGGATGCACAGGCTGATCTGAGTCTGCGATGGGCGCACAGCCCCATTGTTGGTTTTCTCGTGTCGCGGCTCATATATTGCCGCAAAAAAGGATACTAGACACAAGTTATTCTGATGTGTATATCCGCTTGACATGCCTTTGTTTTTTCTTTTGTATGAGCGCGTTTATTATTTATTCGGTGCCCGAATGCATTGCTATACATCTGCAATAATGTAGCAGATGTGAAACTTGTTAGTTTAGAAATGTATTTGCAAATCTGCAAATAATTGTCTTTTTTGTATATTACACGCTAGATGCATCTAGTAGCCAACAACAGAGAGGCTCGGAGTCATTATCTATGAGTCAATAACACTGGAGCTTCTAAAGTTTAGAGATAAACATTGTCCCTGTGGGTATACATATTTTCTCCTTTATGACACAAAGTGGTGGTAATACTACATTCAAACGAAATACAAGGACTGGTTACAGAAGCATGCAGCATCCGTGAAGTGTCCATACTTGACATGCAACAAAGTGCTATAACTAAATGTAATACCTGCAACCATTTCTCTAGTTTCTACGGTTGAAAACCTCGCCACTGCATATCTAAAGCTTAACCAAAAGCTGAATATCCTCGACGGCATGATAACTAAGCAAGTACTGCAATAAATCAAACTAAGAATCCTATCCTAAGCAAGGAGCCCTCCAACCCATACTCACTAGCGAATTTAACATATTTTCGACGATTACCTGAAAAGATGTCTATTATTTGTATCAAGCAGAAGCGAAGAATTGACATATATACCAGTCAAAAGTTCTAACCGACCACTTAGTTTTTATCATTTTTCCTCAGTGCTCTTCGCAATCTCACGATTCAGTTTACAGCCACAGACAGGCAAATATGTCGGTAAACCATACCACTAAAAGGTTAAGCATTATTCAGTGCACTGTATCCAGGAGTCACAGATGAATACGGGTACCCCCATTTTCAAAATTAACGAGAATTTGCATTGAGTGGTGGGGTAAGTTTTAACATTTTGACCCAAAGCGGCCACTGTCATGCAGGAAGAGTGGTCATTTCTGCATAAATTTGTTTATTCAGTCATTTGCTTTAGTATTGAAGTGGTTTTGCTCACGTAAATTGGATATTTCAAAATGTGATTTTCCACAAATTGTAACGAAATGCTTAATTTTGTGAATTTTAAAAATGGGGGTACTCCTGTTCATCGGCACATCCTGGATGTAATAATAAGAATTTTGTCAAACCCTTCGATGGCTGAGTTGACTGACATATCTGCCTATCTGCGGATGTAAATAGAACTGTAAGATTGTTTGGGGTTCTGAAGAAAATCGATAAAATGTAAGTGGCCGGTTAGAACTTTTGGCTAGTATATATGTATACAGTAATCCGTTACTTTATCTTTATTTAGTACGGACCCATTAAACAGTAATCCTAATCCTGATATTTTGCAGAAGTCCATTTATAAAGTGTATTATAAAATTCCGTGAAATCGGCTTTTTCGTTTCTTAGGTGTCAGGTTCAAACTTTTCAGAGCTGCAGCTGGTATTAGGTGGCGTGAGGCAGTCGTAAACCGTTCCCACGTACTTCATCTTTGTGCAAGTTATGAAATTCCTGGTCCTTTGCAAATATTGCGTTCCTTTGGAGTCATTCTGAAAATAGAGTTCTGCTAGATGACGTGGTTCACTACTGACTATGAACCAACTCAATTAAACCGAGCCTACTATACGCTTTCTTGTGTGTGTACTGTATTCAGAACAAAATTCATATAAAAGAGAAAATTATACCATTTTGCAGCTGGTGTGTCTCCTCTGCATTTGTTTAATAGTATCTTTGAAACAGCATGATCAAATACAACTAACCCATCTTTCGCTTTAAGGGAACCCAGAGATCAACAAGAATTTGTGGTTTGCTTTACCCCGGCTCCACTATCGTAGATCAATATTTTGCAGTCTGTTCGCTCACATTTTGGGTCCCCTTATGTCAACTGGCGACGGCTGTTGGACTATACAAATGCCTGGGTTACATGAGGGGCTGGCGCGATCCCGAAAGCCACCATACAGTGCTCTTATTTTCACTTCTTCCCTATCTCTTTTCCATTTTTTTTCTTAATTCATGTTATAATGACAGTGTGTAAATATGTCAAATATGTACGTTTAGTCATTGAATGCAAATTGAACTCTTATAATCTTGTTAAGGCCTGTGGGTGTACCTCATGATTCTTGTCTTTTCTTTTTGAAGGGGTCAACATTGACGTGATTTCCAATATTTTCTCTGGATTATGCGACCCTTTCATAATGCTTATGGAGGGAGGGATCTGCTCCGATGAGAGCGGAATCGGAAGAATCCTTCCCTTCACGAGTTGATACGTAGACAGAAAGTAGGCGATATTGAAAATGAAAGAGCGCTTCCTCTGAAAGGTATACTCATAAACCTTAAAGTAGGACTCGAACGTTCAATGACATTTTGTTTGTTTGGTATTTAGTCCTTAGCAAAAAAGGAGTAATAATGTTTAAATGTTTAGTCATGCTGTTACAATGTACGGAATATTTAGTATAGATTATACGAACGAGGAAATCAACACTATAAGCAATATGCTTCCGTTCAGATCCTCAATGAATATTACATGTATATATCTTGTCAGTATATCTAGTATGAATAAAGTATTTTTTAAACCAACAGGAATTTGGCGTGGTGAAAAATTACTCCGTTAGTCCAAAAATAACAAAGTTTCACTTGTTACATCACATTTGTATTGTCCCCTTTAAATAGGCACTTTTACTACAGCAACATAATCTTTGCTTTGTCTAAATAAATTTATGCAAGCCACAAACATACTAATATTTGAAAAATTCTAGACCAGGGGCCGTATTTATAAAACGACTTAAGTCGTTGCTATGCTGTTACTAATGCTACATTTCTACGAAGGAGATTCCCTACAACTATGAAATTTGCTCTGGTTCCTCCAGTGCAAAGTTCGTAGTTGTAGGGGATCTCCTTCATAGGAATTCAGCCCTAGCAACAGCATAGCAACCACTTAAGTCGTTTTATAAATACGGCCCCAGTGCTGTTGCACTTGTAAAACATTTAGAAATACCATAACATTAAACGATAGAACATAAACAGGTCTTTCGTTTGAAAGGTGATAAAATATCGTGGAAAGCGGAAACATGGCTTTTTCCCTGTTGAATATTTGAATATAGAAAAAAAAACATTTTCTGATTTACATTTAATTTAATGATAAAGACTTTACGTGCCAACCGTATATCATTTGGGCGCAGTTTTAACGGTAGCTGGTTTCTATTTATATTACGTCAATATCAGGTTATAGCCGATATGGTTTATATTGTACATGTATCTAGATCTAGAGGTTTTAAAATATGTCATTTCGTATGAAAATTATAAATTCGTGGGACTTATTTTATCTCAGTATTAAACTCTGATTGATATGCTTTGATCCATTGATGAGATGGACGTCCTTCACAAGGACGGACTACCTCAGATGTTTAGGAACAAAAACAGAGCCCAGAGCGACGGTAAATCGGTTTAAGTCCTCCAATAATTTATTACTGATCGTTCTAAAGCGTTGCTTCTGTTGTGGTTTAATATAAGTATCGTTGTTTGTTGGCTTTTTATTAGTCTTTGACTGTTTGATAGCCTCGCAGACATCTAACGTTCTTCGCTTTTCGCTTGTCTTCTTTCACTTTTTTTGTGTCGTCTTAAATGTTTCTTTGTAGTTTAGGACACGATATGGCAGTCGACCGTTTCGTTTCTTGGTTCCATCTGCTGCAGGCAGATGCCGATACACCAAGATATGGCTTTGCATATGTTTAACTAGAAAATTTGCCGTGATGAACATGTACGTGGGAAATTTTATCGGTTGTTGCTGTTAGGAAGAAATAAGTTGCATATGATTCTAGATAACAGAAAGTAAATAGGAAAGTCTTTATGTCGAACAATTGACAATTACATAGGAAGAGAATTACCTAGCTCAGTGGTGACGAGATGTCTCCGCGGTTTTCTGTTCTTGTCATGGTTCAGTGGTAGGTGAAGTTTCATCGACAATTTCTCGTATGCTTCAATTTCATATTTGTTTACCATATTGTCAAATTTTGCCATATCCTGGTTGTAAACCACGCCCCTAAGGAATCGACAATGTTTAACATAAACACCATTTTCAAAACTACTGTCTGTGGTCTGATTCTTTAATCTAACAGGCCAGGAAATGCTTGTAGCTAGCCATCTTGAATTTTCAGAACCAAATAAAAGAATGCCTTAACATCGAAAAAGTCGATATTTACATTTGGTCTTGGGCCCAAGATTTGCTGAATCACATTGAACGTTTAAAATAATCACGCTAATGCTTTAAGGATACATATAGAAATATTCATGTCTGTGTAGACAATCTTTCCATTTATGGACACGTTCTTGGCATAAGAAACAGTTTATAAATTCAAAGAGCAAGTGGAAATATTAAGATCCTATCAGCATAATAAGATAGACATAGATTTGGCAGAGACAAGTATGTCTATTCGATTTCAGGACTCCAGATGTGATAGAACAGTGGTCGCCTCTTAAGGTCCGTGTTTTTCTCGGTATTTTCTTGTTTTCTCCACCGCATAAGACCACTGAACGCGTTCATAAGCTCACCGAGCTTTCTACATAATTGAAGGAAAATGTAAGCATAAACCTTTTACTATATCTGAAAACTTTTTTGTAATATACTTTCCTTACGACAGTTAACTTAAAAGGCACGTGAATTTCAGGTACCAATTTAATACGTTCTGCCCTGCAACTGTCTTTGCAGAATCTAATGGCTTAACATTATTTCACTGCCCCAGTACTTACCGTATTTCTCGCAACAAAAGCAGTTTCTCTGGTTTGTCTAATATTGCAAGTAACTTCTCTACCAACGTCTGTAAATCGTGATGCTCGTGATACTGGGAGAAATGAGGAAAATAAAGGGTATATAAAATGACAACAGCAACTTAGCATGCTTTGACACTGATGCAATGAAAAGCATTGGTATGGTTTAAATGACAACTTCGTCTTAGTTCCTAAGTTCTATAAGAAGTCAGAATCTAGCATCATTTTGAAATTCTTGATAATCAAGTTGGTAGTTTATTTTTTCTTTCAAAATGAGTCCGTAAACTTTAACTTTAATAACTTACGTGTTGTTACTTTTTTCAGACTTTTTCAATATCACTTTTTGCCATCAATCATTTATCGTTTGACATTTCAGCATAAGTAAATTGAAAATAATTTCAATACGTAATTTACTACATACTTTATTATTTAGACCCATGTTAAGCGTTGTGCGGCGGAAGTAATTTTAACTCATTTCTAAAAAGCCGATTCAAGTGGTTATGGGCAGTGCTGCATGTGATATGACTGCAAAGTGCGATGAAACCGAGTCTGAAATTTTCTTTTTTCATTTGCGTCCTGCTTGCTTCTTAAATATTCGACAACCGCCAATCTTCAGTGAAAGTCCTGTCCATTCCAAGGCGGAAACATCTGATCTCTGTGTATCCTGTTTGCTGTTTTCTAGCTGTGTGTTCACCTGTATAGCTGTCTACTGTGTTTCCTGATTTGTTTCATGGTTTAAAAGAGAAAATATGTAAAACAGATGTTTTATGTGTTTTATGTATTTGGTATGGCTTTGGATATTTGTTATGTTGAGGTAGTTAGACTGGTGGACTGGCCATGGGTGTGACTGTTATCGATGAGGTATTGTTCCGTATTGCTATTTGCGTTTATAACTTCTTCTGTCGATGCCTTGGATTCTTGAATTGGTTGTGCTTTATGACTGTGGCCTGTTCGGGGAATCTTGATTTATTTCTTAGCTTTCTATGGTGTTATTGAAAACTGTGTGCGTGTGTGTCTGCTGTGTGTGTGTCTGTGTGTGTATGTGTGTGTGTTGATTCACACACATACACGCACACACACACACTATGCATTTTATTGAATCAACACACACACACTATGCATTTTTCAATAAATGTTCAAAGAAGCAGCACCGGGTAGCTTAAGGTACCGTCCATAGTTCTGATACGACTCCTATGTATTGATTTTTAGCATCGTGGTTACCGGTATGGCTGTCCACTTTGCTTCTTGATTTGTTTAATGGTGTAGAGTTAGTAAAGTTTAAGAAGGCAATACAAATAACTATCAGTTTTAAAACCAAAATGTCTGTCAGAACTTACAGCTTTAACATGTCTTATGACTGCATCATGTTCTTCATCATCTAGCAATCGCCTTGCAGAGTCATCTAGAACAGCCATATTGTAACCATCTATCGAGTTTTGGCCAAATCTCTTTTCATACAAGCCCTTCTTTTTCGTGGAAATAGCGGGGTGATCTATATTCATTGAACACACACTAGTTATCATTTGTTTACAATAAAAAGAAGTTTCTTTGTCTCTTCATTTGTCGGTTAACGGGGTCACTTTAACAGATTAACGGTACGGACATAAAAATCGACAAAAATCGTGTAAACATGCATTCGTCTTGAAATCGCATGCTCCAAGAGTAAAATGATAAAAACAATGTGTTCATACAATACAATAAACAATGCATGCACAATAGGTAAAAGGAGTGTAAACAGACAATGATCATGAAGTGACACCACTGAATCCCACATACCACCAACCTACTCTTAAAACGTGAACGTGTGCAACTCTGAGAAAAAATATACCTTACCATCAAACGAAGTTAAGCTGGTCCTTTCTGAAATAGGTCAATCATTTTACATATCGGAGTGGCTATTACCAGTCGACTGGCAATAACGAAAATACGTTAATTGACACCCGACTGGTAATCAAATCGAATGTCAATTAACGTATTTGGCCATTTTACGTTGTGAATCGATGATGCCAGTCGAGTGGTAATAGCGATTTCATCGTAAAATAAAACTTTTTGCTATTGCCAGTTGACTGGCAATAGCTATTTCACGTGAAATCGCTATTGCCAGTCGACTGGTGATAGCGTTTTAAATTTGCTCTACTAGCTGACTGGCAATTAAGCAAATTTAACCTAACATGGATACTGCCAGTCACCATGTAACAGAAAAATGACGTGAAATTGCTAATACCAGTCGACTGCCAATAGCGATTTCAACGTAACATGGCTATTACCAGTCAACTGGTAGTAGAAGTAAAAAGTATGCAAAGACCAGGAACTGAAACAATCAAAATCCAAATCCAGCCCTCAAACCATAGTTGGAAACAACTAGACCTTTCCTTTATGTATTTCAATACTGCTACAACTTCACAGGTTATAAAAGTTATCAGGTTATAAAACATGCATTTTTCTAAGTATTTGGTACCTGATATGGCAAACATACTGACTTACTTGAAGACTTCATCCTCAAGCTACCTTTTATAATGTTCTTGAATGTTTTCCACTTAGTATTCTTATGGTCTGAGTGTTCTTCGTCTTCCGAACCTGTAATAAAGCATGAATCTCATAGACGAGTTTTCGTTGTGTTGAACATATTCATAGGCATCAGTTTAAGCGAATTCCTTAGTTTGTTCTGTTATATAATGACCAATAGAAGAAAGTTAAGAAACGCAATTATCTCTAAAACTGTATGTTTCATATTAAATGTTACTTTATGAGATTTCCTGAATTTAAAACGACACGCTATTACCATTTGTAATGTCTGATAGGAAAATATATGAGAAGATAATGATCAGAAACCGAAACAACAGATATCCAAAGTCTGCCTTAAACACCACATGGAAAGGAAAGCAATAAAGATGGCACACAAAAGCAAGGCAAGACAAGTGACAAAATACTTTCCCAGCGGATGAAAAGGTTATCCTAACTAATGTACTAAAAGCCACAGCCAAGTAGAACAATGACAATACATGTAACAGTAAACCACTTCGGAGGCTTCTCTTTTCCCATATACAATTAAATACAATCTATAAACCAATAGAAATCTTAAAATGCGAGAAGTGCATCTGGTGTACGCACATGGGTTTTGGTACCTTTTCACTCAAAGACACTCGTATATTTTAGTACACTGATAACTCAAAATTACCGTAATTATCTTCATCCAGCATGTTCAGCTCTTGGGTTCCTAATGTCATTTTTCTGTTTTCCAAGTCTGTAATTTTCGCATCAATTTTCTGCATTGAAAAGTTCATATCACTTTCAGCGAAATTATTATCATCTCCGTCTGATACAAGTTCACTATCATTGTCATCGAATATGGCATATGGATTGTCGATATTTTCATCTGACTTGTGGTCAGGAGGGCTTCCATCTTTGTCTACGAGTAATTCAGTACGATCTGCGCTTTTCTGATCAGGCTTTCTTATCTGTAACGTAACATCATTATGTATATTTTCACGTGACCGTGACAGGTTTTCTTGTGAGTTTGCCAACACAGACGAAGCGCTCAAAGAAGCAGCACTAAGCCTACGAACTTGCGAAAATAAAGCTCCTTGTACCTTCATTTGTACCGGTTCTTTAATTTCCGTGTCTGAGTTATTGTCTTTCGAGTCTTTATCTGCACTAATGGCCTCTGTGAACTCATTTCTTATATCATGAATAGAACTTCTGCGAGAATGCAGCGAAAACTTTCTTGACTTTGATATTTCTGTATCTGATGTATGAGCGACTGTCTCCTTATTCACAGTCACTTCGTAAATATGGTCTCTGTTGTGAATAGAATCTCTTTCAAAATGCAATGCACTCTTGTTAGCTTTAACGAATACTTTATCTTGATCATTCGAAACAAGATTGTACTGATCCTCCTTGCTAGAATCACCTGAACTAGAGTCTGAATCGTCCCCATGACCTAATTCCACCGTTCGAATGATATCTTTATTTGAATCTTTGACTTTTTTCTTCTTGTCTATTTTTGCATACAGTTGTTCAGTTACGTTTGAATCACTTTTGCCTGCTTGATTTTGTAACTGGTCTGCATGATCGTATTCATTTAATTCCGAATTGTTAGAAACTATTCTCTTCCTAACATGTGTTTCTTCTATGTTTTTTACTCCTTCTGCAGCTTCAGCGTGAACTATTACCGTTGGTTGTACTTCAGTGTCAGACTCATAACCAGGGTTGTCTTTACCACTATCATAGATTTCATTGGCTAATGTTTCAAAGTCGAGCAAACTTTCATTATCATCAGATTTTATTCCGTCCTCAGCTTGCAAGTGATCAGTGCGTTCAACGGGAAGAAATATTTCTGACTGAAGAGCACTTGCAGGTTTATTCGAGAACAGGTCAACAGAGCTTCTTGTTCTTGTATTAAAATGGAAGTCAGATTCGATGTGAATATCTGTTAGACCCGTCATGCTTGTAGCTGAAATATACAAACATCTCAGCTAAAGAAGGTATAATAAGCATATCAGTTTATAAACTACCTTGTCAATAATTTATTATACCCCCGATAATTTAACGACACTATACTATCAGATGCTGAAGACATACTGCTGGTGGCAGTGGTCTGCTTTTACTTACAATAGATAAAACGTAATAATCACACCGTTAGTTCCTTCAGTAAATAAAACGGACGTCATTTCTTTGTAGCACTTTCTTCCATTCTTAACTACTTTCACTTTATAGTAATTAAAAAAAACTCCTAGACTTCAATGTATTTTAATATTATCTGATTTGAATTGAAAAATGCAACGTAAGATGACAGGCCCGTCATAGCACATACTACAAAAAACTACAGCAGATCAAGAGATGAACTGTTTAAATATAAATGCCATATGAATATTCTTTATAGTTCTTTAACATTAACATACCTGCTCTTACGGGACCATTGCTCCAAGTGTATTCAGCATAGAGCTCTTTGTATGCGGGAAAGCGACCAACATCCTGTGAGTATAACATGCAATATAGCGAGAAGACAACTTAATTCATAAGCGAACTGCATATACAATACTCATAAAAAGGATGATCACATGGCTAATTTGGGACTCCGACTTTATAATAATTTAAACTGGCAAATGAATTTTAAAGAACGAACTTCGCATGTCGTGATTAGACTGCAGTTGGGACCTAAGTTCGAGTTTTTCGTTGCCGAAATATACAAACTGGCATTTGCTAATTGAAGGGTTTAGTGCCAGAAAATGGCTTTGTCACATTTTATTCTTTTTGCGAATAAAGTTTAAGTTTTAAATAACAATGATACCAAACATTTCTGGGTCGCCTGTAGCCTTTTTAAAAGAAATATCATGAGATTTGGATATTTAGTTACCATTTTACTGAACAAAATGAGGTATTGGTGAAGAAAATTAATGCAAGAAAGCGGCTAAGTCTATTATTTCCTTCCATTAGCCACCTTCTTGCACTAAACGAAAAATCAAAGAATTTTTAACTTCTGAGCCATAGAGTATGCTTTCTGAAATATATAGTTGCCAATACGATTACTACTTTCCTGATCTGACATATTAAAATGTCTTCAAAGTAAAAGGATAGGCAATGATCAGGAATTAATACAATAAGATTCCGTACACCGCCATCGAAACCAAAAAGGAAAAGAGTATATACATAAATTGACAAAAGTTCACGAAATACAAAACGAATGAACAGCTCTGTCCCAGACAGGTTGTTATGTGGCAACTTAGCCCCCTTCTTGCACTCAAATTTGATTTGCAATCACTTCCATTCCTGACCGTTCCAGGGCGGTACTTCTGTTGTGGTTCCTCAATGTTACATGTCGTTATGTACGCTTAATTATGGCTTCTAGCGATATGGTCACCAGAATAGCTGCCCATTCTGCTGTCTGTTCTGTTTTGTTTTGTAATTTTAAATAGAAAATAGGTAAAAGAGATGTTGCTGCTTTTTCCATTAGGGTAGCTGAATGACCACCTGTTTGAGAGAGCTGTTCATTTGGTTTACCGTGCGTGTCTTTATGACTTTTTTGTCATTTACGGTCTGTGTGCTTCTTTCTCTGTTGGTTTTTAGGGCGGGATGTGGCATTTGAATGTATCAGTTCCTGATCATTGCCTATCTTTTTTACTTAGCGCCTGCTTAAAAAATGTACTCGTCATCTCTGGTGCCATCTAAAACTATATTGTCTACTTAGTGATGTAAAATACAATAATTCTAAAATCACCATCAACTCAGTTTTCCCCGGAAATGGACTTAGGCATCTTATTAAAACTTTATTTATTTTTTTTTTACTTGCACTGAAAAATCGATCAAACGAGTTTCTATCGCATATTGCATTAAAATATGATACCAGGACAGAATACCTTAAGATACATACGGATAAAACGAGTTTCTATCGCATATTGCATTAAAATATGATACCAGGACAGAATACCTTAAGATACATACGGATAAAAGAAATATATGATAGTTTTTATGGTTTCACATTGCAGACGTTAATTGTTTAACTGTGTGATACGAAATCTTTAGGAATTAAACGTGTTTCACCATGAATGTTAAAAGTGATATTTTGATTATTCGTCTATGGTATTGTCATCCATTAATGCCTAGCTTATCAAAATGGGAATTTGGGCGACACTGTCAATCCACAACGCAGCGTGTGATCAGGGCCTACACTATTTGCATTAAATGTAGTACTTTCTGGGGGAAATCAAGTAAGGCTGTTATTGGGACTGGAATACAAGGGTCGTTTTGTCCTACGGTACCAAATTTTATGGCACAAATAGACAGAAGACATGACATAAGATCCTTTTATATTTACATCTATCTCTCTATCAGAACTGGTTAACGATTTAAACGAATATTTTTCCCCAATAATTTTCTGACAGTGCATTGTACTTTCATGCTCGAGACAAGTTAGAAATATTCATATTTCTTACTGATACTGTTTGAGCAAGATCTGTATAATGATGTGTATCACAACTTTTCCTGTAGATTCTATTAGTTGTAATTCTCGCTACCGAACCAAATGGTCAAACTTACTTTCTGAAAGTGCAAATAAGAGAGACCTTGCGCTGGAGACATCGTTTTATATGATTACATGATTTTACGTGATCAACTGCCCATCTGTTTGTTTGTTTTTCAGCAGCCATGGCCCAATACAGCAACTATCATGTAATTATATTTACTACATAGACGCAACTTTTTCAATGTAACAACTTGTGTCCGCTGGAAAAATCTAACTCAGTCGGCTAAAGGAAAATAGTATATCTAAGACATGTTTCCGATGGGCACACAATGTTGAATCAAAATTAGATTATCGTTGAATCGATGCTTATTCAACAATGTGCATGCTGGAAAAGGATATTATTTACCCTAAGTGTAAGAATTAGATGCTTCTTATCCTTGAGAACCTCAACCGCGTGGACATGTGTGATGTTATCAAACGGTATTCCATTAACATCAATGATTTGATCACCGACACGAACACCGTTCTTTTCCGCCAAACCATTCTTGTCAACTCTGAAAGCATAAATTATAAGAGCTAGATTATCGGGACCTCAAGCTCACCCAGGATGGAATACGTTTTCATATGCCGTGTCCAATATATGGTAGGCCTCTAACAGCACTACTCCTGCAGCTACAAGGATATGGAAAAAACATTAACTTGAATGAAATAATACCGTACCATTGTCATGTCTAGAGGAAAAGGTTCGAAAAGCTTAGGGGTTCACTTTGTGTGTGTGTGTGTGTGTGTGTGTGTGTGTGTGTGTGTGTGTGTGTGTCGCTGCTTCTTCCGACGTTCGTGACCTCGAGAAATATGATTTTGACAAACGACATGTCATGTTATGCTTAAGAAATATCACGAAAAAAATGAGCCCCTGAAATGTTTAAACCGTTTTCTCTGAAAGACGGAATAAGATATTGATATAGTATTTTCGTTTTATATGCACTCAATTCTCTATATCAGTTCCTATATGTTTTACTGGAACCCAAATATGTGTCGAAAAAAGTTATTAAGAAGCATCGTCCTCTGGCGTTGACGTGGTCGGAACAGGGAAAATAATTGAACAAATCTACTTTGAGAAAAATTTACTCGATGAAACCTTAATATTATTTTGAAAATTACCTGTAAATATAAACGACCTTTGACAAATTTGGGGCGACAGACGCGCGTTTCTGTTTTTAGTTCTTCAGTGTCAATAAACCCCAAAAGTTTAAAGGAAACGGGCGATGAGCAGGTCTCGGCACGCATTCCGCGAGACACATTAGCTGCACACATCAGGTAAGAGACGCCTACGTATTGACTCGCGACAGCAGTCATTAAAAAATATCAAAGTTTCAGGTATATTTTTCGGCGACGTTTGTCTCTACTTTTTTGTGTAAGCGCAAGCAAGAGTCAGTAGCAAATAATCTGAACTTCTTGACTATTAATCTATTCCCACAAATATTTATTTTGTCCTTTTCCATCTTAAAGGTCGATATTATTTTAATCGAAAACACAACGTTACCACAGACGGCATCATTAGGTTGCGATTGCTATGTAACATATGGTCGTTCATGCGATTAAATATGTCATAGCGTTACCCACTGAATAAAAAGCAACGTCATAAGATAACTACAAATATGTTCATACTTGGAAACATAAATTCCGAGTCCATACTCCTTGCCTCCCCGCACATTGAATCCCAGAGTTTTATCATTCTTCCCAAATTTCAGATTGATCCTTCTCTCAGGTACATCAACATCAAGTCCTCGGATAAAATGGGTCATACCACATTCTTCAAAGTCACCTGATATTAGCTTTTTGTCGTGGACATCATACCTGGAAAAGCACACAAAATAAAGAGAACAGAATTAATTCGGTTGTAAGACAGATTTCTCTCCTTTCTAGAATGGCCTCAAATATCTTAACAGTCATTTGACAAACAAAATTTGTCCGCGTGAACAGAAAATTTGCCATTGAATATGTAACAAAGAAACTAGCTACGGAGATGAACTCAGAAAATTTTGCTCATAATCAAATCAGTTTGATTTTGAACAAAGGATATCTGACAAAGAAAATATGGCATGATTGGCCGTTCACACGGGCAAAGTTTATTTGTCCAGGTATTTTTGACGTGAAATCTTTGTTCGTGTGAACACCGCTGCAAATATTTCATTGCTAAAGGTTTTTATTTTTGACAACGATTCTTTGTTAAAATTTTATGTGACAATTAATTTGCTCCGTGTGAACGCAAAATGTTTGGCCAACTTCCTTTGCTTAAGTTTCTGTAGCAAAGTAACTTTGCTCGTGTGAACGTAGCTTTAGACTGATACGGGTATGGCGAGCCGTCAGGCATAGTCTAGCATACTGCTATTAGTTTCACAAATGTACGAAACGCATACGGATGGTTGTGATTTAAAAAGCGAAATTTGATTGTGATATTAAACAGTAAGGTGACACAAGAACAGTACCGGTAAAGGGAAATTTTGTGGTTCGTGAGCATGTGGCTTGAGAGTAATTTCAGTGATTTCTTTTAAGTGACTGCGGAGTTAGACATATGAACGAACTGGCAGCGAATATCACATCGTCGTAAAACGCAGCAAAAATTATGTTTATAGTTAAATAGGGAGAAGAATCAGTTAAATCTGTCATGATAAACAATGTCAGTTAAAGTTTAACAATAACAGCTTGAAGAGAATTAATATAAACATTTCATACCATGATGTTTTCTCTTTCGACAGCCTCCACTCTGGAACCTTGTGTGTTCTCTGTATTACCAATTTAAGCCGGCTAGATCCTGTCAGAACCTTAATTGCACTGCTGCTTGCCACGCCTTTAACACTGATGTTGTTAACCTCCAGTAGCTTATCACCAACTTCTAGCCCACACTGCTCTATTGTTGAGAAATAAAACAAAGCATTATTATTAAGGTTACGTGACCGTACTAAGAGTTCCTATGACTTACGCATTTTACACTGGTTTTAAGCCCATAATCATTTTGTTTGAAACTTAAACTATATATCCTTCAATTCTGTTAAATCACTGCTAATGGTAGGCCTTAACTTTGGTTGCATTTTCTAAAAGTAACTATTCATTAATTGAAACAGTATTGCCTACTGCAGGCTCACCAAATATTCCAAATGCATGAGCGTTGCTGTTTCAACAAGGAGTCGTTATATAAATTTTCTAGTAAACATAAAATCAAGTGTGCCAATTTTTTTTGGTTGAAAAAAATGTTTTTGTTCTTCAAAAGTTCCTCATGCTTTTTTCGGCAAAAAGCTTGCATATGACCTCTGACAGTTGTTATCATTACAAGTGTTTCCAGGAAATGACTTTATAAATAAGCATTTTTCTTACTGTCAAATCTTGATACTTTTGAAATTGTATTGAAGTATATGTATGTAATTTATAGTTAATAAAATATCATTTAAACTAAGTGTCCGAGTTCATTTGCACTCAATAGCATACGGCCTGAATACATACTTTTTTGATGACTAAAGTGGGATGATATTTTTTTCAAAATTAAAATGATGCATCAGTCTACCTACATGTTTATGCCAAAACCTTCCCAAGAAAGCTGAAGTAATTTGTCAAAAGATAGGCAAATTTGCATTGAAACTGTCAGAGGTCATTGCATTTTAAGTAATTATCAGCCAAAAAAATCTCTATAACTAATTAGAAAGGCTGTCGTACTGGACATGATAGATTATATTAGTTTCATCTGACCAACAAACTTTTTCCAGTCGCTATTTTTGTCCCCCGCCTTTTCGAAGAAAAGCGGAGGGACATAGTTTTCGGCATTCCGTCCTTCCGTCCCCCTAAAATAGTAGGTACCTTGTGTGCGCAACTCCTCCTACAGTTTTATGCCGATTCTTTCGAAACTTTACAGCTGTTTTTGTCATGGTCTGAAGATATGCATGTGATTTGCATATAGTCCTGACATTTTTTTGTCACTTTTTCCACCAGTTGAACTTAGTCATTTTAGGCGTTTTTACTATCAAAGTGACTAGATAATGGGTACCTTGTGTGCGCAAATCCTCCAACAGTTTTATGCCGATGCCTTTGAAACTTCACAGGTGTTTTGGTCATGGTCTGAAGATATGCATGTGGTTTGGTTATAATCCTCGCATTATTTTTGTCACTTTTTCCACAAGTTGAACTTAGTCATTTTTAGGAGTTTTTACTATCATAGTGACTAGATAGTGGGTACCTTGTGTGCGCTACTCCTCCTACAGTGTTATGCCGATTCCTTTGAAACTTCACAGGTATTTTGATCATGGTCTGAAGATATGCATATAGTTTGGATATAATCCTCACGTTATTTTTGTCACTTTTTTCGCAAATTGAACTTAGCCATTTTTCATACATTTTTACTATCAAAGTGAATAGATAGTGGGTACCTTGTGTGTGCAACTCCTCCTACAGTTTTATGCTGATTCCTTTCAAACTTCACAGGTGATTTGGTCATGGTCTTAATATATGCATCTGGTTTAGATATAATCCTAAAATTATTTTTTGTTGCTTTTTCTGCTAGTTGAACTTAGTCTTTTTTCAGGCGTTTTTACTATCAAACTGAATAGATAGAGGGTACCTTATGTGCGCTACTCCTCCTACAGTTTTATGCCTATTCCTTTTAAACTGTATAGATGTTTTGGTCATGGTCTGAAGATATGCATGTGGTTACATATAATCCTAAAATTTATATTTTTGTCACTTTTTCTGCTACTTGAACTTTGTCTTTTTTCAGGCGTTTTTACTACCAAATTGAATAGATAGAGGGTACCTCAGGTTTTGGAAGGTACCTCAGGTCTTAGTAAAACGATGGTGCTATTGTTATGAGGAAACTTTTAAACCAGGTTTAGTAAAAAGATGGTGCAATTTTTTCTTCACTCATAGCATTATATATGTGCTTTATTAGGATGTCAATCCATTACTTTTTTAATGGCGGGGGACATAAATTCTTTGAATTTGGTTGTTAGAACGTTGCGTTGCGGAGTTACATTCAAGGAAGCTCTGTCGTTGATCATTCTTCAAATATAACAGTTTTCCAAAATACAGACTTATCACTTGTAATTTATTGTTTGTTGGGATGTCTTTGTCAATCTTTCCCTTTGATGTTGGGGATAGGGTTTGGGATCTGATTCAGTCAGTTCCTGAAGTGTAGTTACTCTTTAAATTAACATAAAATGAAACCGTACCTGCAACAGATCCCTCGTCGATTTCACTAATATACAGCCCCAGACCATGTTCGGACCCTCCACGTACACTAAATCCCAGGCTTGGATCATCAGGGTCCCTCTGTAGGTTAAACACACGGACATCCTTGTTTGTTCTGCTACTGGTACCAGAACTTACGTTACTGACAGACAGACGGTCTGAAGAGACAACTGGGTCACATCAGGGTAGAGTCGGGTAACTTCGGACAGCAGGTAAATTCGGACAGAGATATTTTATTCCTTTATTCCTATATATATCTGTTGTTTGGAATTAAAACAAAAATAACTGGGCAAACTGTGAAAATCTGATGAGACGGCTCATTATGAGCCGTCTCATCTAAAATATCACTGTTTGCAATGGTATATCCGAATTTACCCGCTGTTCGAAGATACCCGACTCTACCTATATAGGATCGGGGTAACTGAATAATTTTTATTGGGATAAATAATGAGGTATACAGCCACAAAAGTTCATGACTGGTATGTACACCATGTTGATAATGTTGCACAATGACATTACGTCGCGAAATAATGCCACAATACCGTCATATGCATCAATAGAAACTGCATTCTTATCCGGACTTTCATAAAAAAGGACCTTTATTCGGTGAATTTGCAGTTTCATCATAATGGGACGATACGTCAAGAAAATAGTAATGACGTCAAAATAAACAGCAACCACAAATTATATACATTGACATGTATGTGATGTCTTCTCAGCCTTATTATTCAGATTGTTATTCTAACTGTTGTATTTTCGTTTTTCAGCGACACGTTCATACCATAGCAGTATAACCAAAAGCGCAGCGTGAACATATTTGAATTGTTTTGCTTTAAGGCAGATACAAAGGCGATATTGTGGGCTCCAGTGAGTCAACGAATATGAATCAATTGGACTGCAATATGTCACCATTGCATATTATGATTATATGATTTTCAAGTAAACTGTCGCTTATTGATTTCAAAAATGTAAGTGAAGGAGCTTATTTAAAGGCTGAAATTTTCTATTTCGCTTTCATGACTAAATTGCTTTCTTTAATGTCCGTAAACCCCGAAAAGTTTGAAGTTAGTTCTTGAAAGCGCTTAGATAAACGTCCACGACGCTTGAAGGATTTCTTGACTGATAAATCTGTTTTTTTTTTTTTTTTTTTTTTTTTTTTCATGGCTCTATGAAAGTGAACAAATCAAATTGAATACTTATACGTTTATATTTACTCATTCAAAAGCACAGCTTTTTTCTGATATCAGGGATTGGGAATTGCTTAATTTAGGGCTCGGAACAGTTTAAATACGGAAAGGAGCAGTCGCGTCATGGTGTTATGTCAAATGTCTTAGGCACTTGGCACACTGTTTTGCCCGAAAATTGGTAATTTCATACAATAAGCCAGGATAAAATTTGAAGTTAAAGTGAAAATCGAGTAAATTTGAGTTCAAGACACTACTTCATATTGACAAGGAATACAACTCCAGAAGTTTTAGAAGGACAACTTAATGGTACCGACGGCGAACCTATTCGAGCCGCGACATGAGAAAACAATCAAAGTGGTTGTGCTCCCAGCACAGATTCAGATCAGCCTGGGCATCCGCCCAGTCTGATCAGACTCTTCGCTACTCGCTTAAAGTGTAGCTAAGGGACTAAGCTACCGCCATGCGGACAGCGAAGACTCATCAGACTGGACGGATGCCAAGGCTGATCTGAGTCTCCGCTGCACGCACAACCACTTTGTTAGTTTTGTCGTGTCGCGGCTCATATAAAATGAATGCTTGGAGTAATTTCCACTCATACATTGACTCCAGTCAGGAAAAATGGCAATCTGGCAACAGTCGACGACAGTAATTTTGCGTTAATTTGAACCACCTGTACCACAAAGTGGTCCTACTTAAATGTCTGGAGTTGTAAACCTTGTCTATGATATTCTGTCTTGAATTAGAATATACATAGTCTTCATTCTTATTTGTTGTTCAAAATAACTAGCTTTTTGGCAAAACAACATACCAAGTGTCTGTGGCTAATGTCAGTAAATACAGAGCATCACTGGCAGAAGTTCACGTAAAGCCTTTTTTCTCCGCTTTAAACTCGCCTTAATGACATTTCGTGACCCTGACTTTCATCAAAAAATAAATCGCAGTAAGAATAAGGGCGTAATCTAAAACGAATTCAATAAAACACGCATTATGGTATAAATAGAATCTAGCATTAGAGTCAGGAAAGCTGTTTTTCTAATATATTGAAGAGGTCCCTTTTCCCTTGTGAATTCAGGCTAAAAGTCCATTAAAAGCAAAAGGCCCATATGGTGCATCCGATCGTTGATCAGAACAAAACCCTTGCAACAACTATATTGATCAGAAGGGCGTTGTCTCTGGCGACGTTGTCTACCGTGAAAGCAGTAAACTTGCAAAACTTGTGAAAGCAGTAAACTTGCATTGGCTGAATACACTTTCAGGCGACGCAAGTCATCCATTTTCATTTTTGCCCCCTTCTCAATTGGAGTCAACTCTTTCAGGAAAGAATTTGCTTCTACAGGATTTTTTTTCCTTTAAGTGTTGTAGACCCCCTCTAGGAAGGGTGTCTTTGTCTGCGGAAGCGAACATGAAGTCATAAAAGTTGCACCCCAGAGTTGTTAAGGTCTGATGTAAGCTCATTCATAAGGACATTGAAGAGAGTTGGAGAGGCAACGCAACCTTGCTTTAGGCCAAATTCTTGCTCGTACCATTCAGATTCAATTTCGCCGAACAGCACTTTATTACTAACATGCTTATACATTTCTCTAAAGAGGCGCCATATTTTGCCTTTAATTCCATACTTCCATAGTAAGTAAAACGCAGCGTCTCTCCATACTCTGTCGAACGCCTTAGACATATCTAAAAAAGCAAGATATGTATTTTGACCTCTACATTTCCTTAATGAACAAATGCCTTGCAAAGTAAACACATTATCCTCTAATCTGCGACCCCTCCTGAATGCCCCATGGCTTTCACCTAATACCTTATTTGTTTCTAAATGGTCCATTACGACATTTTCGGTAATATGGACAAAAATCTTGTAAACGTTTGATGTAAGGGTTATGCCCCTGTAATTATCTAGATCGGTAACTGTGCCTGATTTATGAATGGGCTTAATGAGACCTTGTCTCCATTCGTCTGGTAGTACCTCCTTGTCGCTAAAGAACGTGAAAAGGTCTGCCAGGGTGTCTGCGATACAGTCGCCACCGTATTTTAGAAATTCATTTGGTATATCATCAATACCACAGCTTTTACCATTCTTAAGGTTTTTAATTAGTTTAAATATTTTCGATCTAGTTAAATGTAGTGAACACATGTCCGTGGATTGATTCATATTTGCAGTGATGTTATCTAGTTCGATTTTTATTCTCTCGTTATCTGACGGTGTTATAGTGCTATCTTTCCCTATATTACCGAAATGACTTACTAAGGCTTCTTGTATTTCGTGTTGTGCTTCTAATAACTCGTTTTTATTTATAGGATTATTTATTAGTGTTTGTAGGCTTTTTTGTTACCATGCCCATTTACAAATTGCCAAAACGCTTTGGTTTTGTTTTTAGCGCAGGCTACCTTGTTATAAAATAATTTAGTTTCTTTTTGGTGTTGTTTGGTTTTAATCGCCTGTTGAACTCTGGATTTTCGAACCTTATAAATTGCGTTTAAGCGATCAAAAACCGGAGAAGAGTTACTTACTTTTCGCTTTAGCTTATTAACTTCTCTTCTTTCTTTAATTAAGCGTTTTATGGTTTTGTCCCAGAAAGGTTTAAAGTTATTGGGTATCCGTCTTGTACCCACAGTATCATTTGCAGCTTTACATAGAATATTTTTCCATTCATCCCGACGATGCAGCATAGAAAACAGAAAAGCACCCTCGTGACGTTTACAATAGCCTCAATATTGCTGTATCTAAAGAACCTTGAATTTCGTGTGACTATGATACTTTTTCTTACATTAAAACAATTTTCTTGTCTCATCTTTCCCCGACTCCCGTAGGATGAAAAATAGCGACTGTCAAGTTTCTATTTTTGCTAAGTATATAGATGTTGTGACATCTCATTAGAATCGCCTCGGCGAGGCGATTCTAATGAGATAATGCAACGTATATTTCCAGACAAAAAATTACATTATCTAAAAGTCTCAACAAATTGATACCTAAATAAAGTAATATATATTTCCAAGCCCCCCCCCCCCACACACACACACACATCTCAGCACCACCTCCCAGCCCCATCGGTTATACAAAGCCCCACCAGTACGTGATGGTCTGGATCCGGGCCTGTAGATAATGCTAATAATCGTAAATGGGGCTTTTCTCTTTACGGGCCTTTGGGCCTTTGATGTGTTTCGTATGCTGAAGATTCGCATACGATTCGCATTTGATTTAAATGTGTAAATGCAATTTAAAGATAAAAATAATGGCGATATCCAGACCTAATTTGATATGTCCACAGTCATGAGGGTCTCAGATGGGAGGAGATATTAAATATGAATTTCCCGGCGCGTGATGCTTTGTTTTCTTGTGAGTTCTGTAGCCGCTGACAATCTTAATTTATCTTGTATTCGATTATAAATGGCCATTTATCATTAGTCGTGTTTTTTTTCACTTTCACAAACAATAATTGTAGCCCTTTTTCACAATCATAAATTGATAATGATATAAAAAGTAATTAAGATAAAAGTTGCTACGCTTATAATGCGAAGACTTTTCGAATGGAAATCCCAGCAATTTAAATTGAAACAGGTACTGTAGTATATAGTAAAAACTGAAAGAACGTTACTGAGCTATATAGGGATGTATTTTGCATGCTGTAGGCCTCCGTTTCATGTAATCAACCAATTCCCAACATACATCCCACAAACATAAGAAAGAAGGTAAATAAAAGATAAACAAGGTGTTTATAAGAACACAGACTCGTGAAAATAAAAAAGCTGTAAATACCTCTTTTGCGGCTTTTCCTTACTGGAATCATGCTAATATAAAGATCGTCATTAATGACGCCAATGATTTCAATGTACCCACCTGTGAGCCGCGACGTCAGAAATCCTGTCTTCGGGCTTATGCTAGATGCACATACTCAGGCTACCCTGCATAACTCCGCAGTCTGATCACTGTGTATGCAGTTTGCATTAACAGAGCTTCATAATTAAACAAGCATATCGCCTACGCTCAGATTGTGGTTTATATAAGAAACAAACTGTTAACAAGACTGCAAGACCTTCTATTTCTATAACGTATGCTGTTGGTACCATGTCACCTTTCAGGCTTTCAGTATTTACTTAACTCAGACTGGCCAAAACCTAAAAGACTTGCTACATAAGCAAGTGACAATGCTGCTCTGCCTACATGCATCCACCTGCTGGTAACAGTGATTCCTGGGTGTCGCTCCAGATGCGGGCCTCATTATGATTCTGTACGCTTAAGGTACTTTATGAAGGCCGCCAGCTAATTTCAAGCATAACACTATATCGACTGTGCATTAATAATGCATGGCAGAGAGGTAAGATACGGTCGAAAGACAATAAGAAATCAATTTCCCAAGCAGTCGAAAATAGAATAAATAGTTTCTGTTTATAGGCATAAGATGCTTCTAATACAGTATGCAATGCCTCATCGGAAAACCCTACAAATTGAAATTACACAGCAGTATTGCGAATTGCAGAGAAAACTGTTTTTGTAGTGTTTGCTCCGCCCAAAACTCAACAGACTCACAGTCCACGAAAGGGTGAAATACGAGATTCTCCTTACAGATAATACGTAGAACAGGTTCTGTGTCTGACTGGTTTTTAAAAAATTCTGCGACTGCGAAATGCTATATGTCTTTTTGGAAAGTACCTAAAATCATTAGGTACAAATCCATGCATTTTAACGGAAAATATATTCCAGTGTTTCAGCTAATATTAACGAATCTGTAAGTCCCTTGTGAGGATCAAGGCCAGTTGTTCTAAACAAACGTCGTCGTTAATTAACAATATGTTACTGTGGTATAATTTCATACGTCATGTACGCAAAGACCCTGCCATTTTTGTTTTCTTTCAGCAAAACATATTAGCACACAACTGAGCCCTGATAATTTTCGCGAAAGCGTATCGAGTCATCTTTGATTCATCATAGTTGCTTTTTATGATGAATCACCGATGGGTTAGGAAACCTTTACGCGAACCGAACAGCTAACAAAATGTTACGAATCATTCTAGAAGCTAATGAACGACGTTTGGATCCAGTAAAACTAGTTTAAGCCTCCCAGTAATCTATTTCTGGCCGTTCCAAGGCCGTACTTCTGTTGTAGTTCCTCATATTGTTACTTGTTCTTATGTCCGCTTGTCTGTGGTCTTCTAGCAACGTAGTCAACTGTATATCTCTCCAGTTTGCTTTCTACTTTGCTTTGTAGTTTAAAATAGAAAGAAAATGTAAAAAGATTTTCACGCGTTTCGTGTACATGTAGTTTGTTCGTCTATTGTATGAGTGGCGGTTTTTCGGTTGAATTGAACTATTGCAGAAGTGCAGAAGTTAAAGGCCGGGGGGTGGATTCAGTAAAACTAGTTTAAGCGCCCCTACCCCATTAATTTATTACTGACCGTTCCAAGGCGGAGCTTCTGTTGTGATTCCTTACTGTTACTTGTTCTTGTTGTCCATGTCGGTGCTTTTGGTCACCTGTTGTGTTGGTGTTTTTACTTGGAGTAGCTGAATGACCACCTGTCTGGGCAAGAGCTGTTCATTCGATTTACCGTGCGTGCCTTTCATCAATTAGATCGGCAATGACCTGGAACTATTACATTCAGATCCCGTATCCCGCCCCCCCCCTCCCCCCGTATTCCGCCCTCTGACAAAACCAAAAGGAAAATTTATACATAGATAGCAGCAGCTGCTATCTATGTATAAATTTTCTTTTTGGTTTTGTCAGAGGGCGGGATACGGGATCTGAATGCCATAGTTCCAGATCGTTGCCGAGATCATTGTTGATTTTTTTTTACTTTACTCTCCGCAAATGACTTCCTTTCATCGAAATAAGGTAGAGTTTTAAGAGGATATGTGCCTTTTTTAGTATTTTCTCTTCTACAGAGCCAATAAGCTTATCAAACGTTTCACTATACAGGCACCAAAACCAAGGCAAAACAATAATGACGTAGACGCGGACAAATTCAAGCACGGTAGTTATGTATGTATCTGTTGTTAAGAATCCAGCAGCCTTGTGCTTATGAATACAGAATTTCGAAACATGATTATGTGGCAGTGGCAGATAGAGATATTACTTGGGTAGGTTTGTGAACGATAAATTCGGAAACTGGTCTACACATCTGCAGTATACTCTTCCTTCGAAACAGGAAACAACCAAGATTCATGAGCTTAGGTCAAAGCAAAATTTGGTTTGTGATAGGCAGGAAACAACCCAGCAGGCACACGACGTCGAAATAACGTCGTGCTGACGTCTGTGCGACGTCATGACGTCGCATCGACGTCTATACGACGACATTTCGACATCATGTGCCTCCCTGGAAGGAATAACCCATCACTATTTTAAAGTTTTGTACCTCTACTGCACTGTAAAATAATTCCGTAGATTTTACGGAAACATACCTGGCAACTGGCTGCCAGCTCATTTACCGTTATTTTTACGGGCGTCTGCCTGTAGAATATTGTTGGAAATCATCATATGGTAGAGTAAACATTAATTTGCCGCACTCGAAAATACTTTCATAATGTTGAAGGGCTTAATGACCAAAACAATACCTGTTCTATTCTATCCTACTCTGCGTAATGATTACTGCAAATTTTACGGGCATCCGTAAATCTCTCTCTCTCTCTCTCTCTCTCTCTCTCGCGCGCGCGATGGATGGATGGATGGATGGATGGATGGATAGATAGATAGATAGATAGATAGATAGATAGATAGATAGATAGATAGATAGATAGATAGATAGATAGATACAGTCAAACCTGTCTTAAGGGGTCACCCAAGGGAAGCACAAAAATTGGCTGCTTAAGACAGGTTCATTTGCACTGTATTTTGGTTTTAGGGACCCGGAAAAGGGGGCTGCTAAAGGCAGGTGACCCCTTAATAGAGGTGACCACATAAGCAGGTTTGACTGTACTGCCTCAACCCCGTAGAGAAGACTTTCGGGCAGGTGGAACGGGGAAGGGACTAGCAGCTGGTTGCCAGGTATTCTACTGTAAAATCTATGGATTTTTATAGTGTGAGTACACAATAACTGTTTGACCTTTTTAAGGCGCATGGATACACAGTGCTCCAGAAAAGAAGTGGTATAACAGAGATAATACCCGGCTAACTTTCCATATTTTATCATAAAAACATATGTTGTGATCCTTCGTTAGAATCGTCTCGGCGAGATGGTTCTCATATGGGTCTCAACATATGTCTCGCCGAGACGGTTCTAAAGAGGAGTCACAAAACATATAATTTTCGTTAAGAAATATAAAAGAAAATTCATCTCAGAATTATACTAAAAATTCCATCTTATCGAGCTCAGTACAATTCCGTGTTTGTTCACCCATTTACGATGGAAGCTATTTTGACAGATTATAGTTATGCGTCCTGTCTACAGTGGAGTTACTTATAAAGAAAAAAAAATGCTCTCAGCACGCTGAGAGCATGCACTTTTCTTTATGAGTAGCTCCATGTGAAAAAGGAAAAAAATATCACTGCAGTTTAGTGATCTCTCTTGTAGGTGTAGCCAAACACCTTAATTAGATTTCTTGAAAAAATGGTAAAAAAGTAAAGGTTTCCCCATAGCCTAGTGGAAGGAGGGGCAGCGGGAGTTAGTGGTCCACTGTTTCTTGGGCACAGCTTATGAAAGGCGGATGAAACCGCGACCTTCAGGCGGCATTCTGCACCATAAAGGAGTCGCTCTAACCACTCGACCACGGCGCCTCTCGACAGTGTCAGTTAAAAAAAACTTTTGACCAGATTTGGCATCTCAGTACAGGTTTAGGTAGGGTGCCCAAAGTAAACATGTCAAACTTACCGTCTTGTAGGCGAGGTCTCTTCCTATGTCGCTTTCGCCTTGGTCTAAATCTCGAATGGAAGTTTGTCAGCCTGTCAAATTCGGGAATGTGCCTGTCCGCCAGGAAATACCTCACATATTTCAGCAGTTCTATCTTTCTGACAGTCTGGAAGACCAATCTGAGTCCCTGGACCAGCCTGTGCACATCATGGCGTCGCTTGTAATCCTTCAGTACCTTATAGAGGATCTGACGCTCATCACGTGATAATAATGTTCTAGCAACAATGTTAAATTCTCTCAGACGTTGGCTTCGAGCAACTTCATAGTCATCGGTCATTTCCATTCTGGGCTTAAAAAAATTAAAACTATACCGCGACACGAGAATACCAACAAAGTGGCATATACGCCCACCGCAGGCTCAGCTCAGCCTGGGCATCCGCCCAGTCTGATCAGATCTTCGCTGTCCGCATGGAGCTAGCTTAGACTACGCTAAGCTACCCTTTAAGCGTACAGCAAAGACTCTGATCAGACTGGGCGGATGCCCAGGCTGATCTGAGTCTTCGCTGGACACATATGCCACTTTGTTGGTTTTCTCGTGTCGCGGCTCATTATTAGTTGTTGGAATAAAGGAGTGCTTAAATTGGATGGATACTGCTCCAAGTTTTTCAGCCAATTTTTACAAAGGGGCACAACTTTTGATACTTTTTTTTGCTACCCTGGATGACAAGCCTGTCTTAAAAGGGCAAGCTCTTGAAGGAAAGAATTTGCTACTTTAATTCTTTCAAGATTTTGCCCCCATTGAGAAGGGAGACAGAAAAAGAAAATAATCGAGCTGCTTCCCCTTAAAGTGTATTGTAAAACACTTATTTTTGGCGGATACTGAATTCTGGCGATATTGGCGGTTAAGGTATAAAGACCGCTAAAATATTAGTCCGCCAATAATACAAACATTTAAAACATACACATACGCAAAGCATAAAGAGGTTCGGATAAAAAGGAGTATTTGATGAGGGTTTTTTTCTTTAGATTTTTCTATACCTTTACATTAAACTATAGGCCTACTTTGTGGCATCCCATTAGAATCGCCTCAGTGAGGCGAGTTTGATAGATGCCACAATGTATAGTTAAATAGAAAAGTAAGAACAATTGTCACAAATTTACATCAAATTTTCTTTATTATCAAGAGCCATGGTATACATGTATCATGACCGCCAAAATTAATATACGACAAAATGTCATTTTCATTCAACCGGGAAATTTTGATACCACAGATATTAAGTATTTTACAGTACTTAGTCACCTTAAGGGTGTGCAGTAATAATGACATTCCTCTCTGGCTAGCCTGCATTCTGTTGACAAAATTTCAAGGACTAGCAAGAGGGAGGAAAACAAAAAAGCTAATTCTAATCATATAAGTGGAATCTTATGTAATTAATGATGTTTATAAAGACATTATTTTCATTTCCTCGCATTTTATATGCGTTTTCTTTGCTCATATTTTATAGCAGTATAGACGGAGTTTACAGTCACTAGCAAAGTAACTGAATTTCAGAGCGGTGCCTGTTACTTTTGTAGTGATATATGTCGCGATTGTCAGAAAATAAACGTTTAAAATCAACACATAAGGCAGATGGGTATATTTCAGGGGGAAGCAATTCTGCCAACTTCATTTTGCCTCCCTTTCTCAACAGGCGTCAACAGTTGTTAACCGAAAGAATTTGCTACCCTAGCTGTAGAAGGACCACAAGCAAACAGTGAGCCTTCAAAAGCAACTCTGTCGTGCCCCCTTATGTTCGGGCAAATTCTTACCTTTACGAGCAGACCCCATTTTTGAAGGGCTTCGACGTCCAGAGAAGCAATCATGCACTCACTAAGCATTATTCCCCTTTGCAAAAACAGACGGTGCTCCAGGAATTGAAGCATAGAAAATGCGAAAAATTCAATCGGAACACCGCTCGGCCAATTCCGTGAATTCACGAAATTGGCCGAGCGGTGCTCCGACTGGCGAAAAATTGTCCCGGAGGTGTACACGTCTTTTTCCTGACGCCTGTGGCTGCTCTGTCTCTGACTGCATCGATGTGTGCTTGATAGGGGATGTCCTTTGCAAGCCGAGGCCTGCCTATAATGTTTTTTTTTCAAAACCTTGAATTAAGGTAGACGAATACTGAATAGAAATATTGGCGGGGCATTCAAACCATTATACCGTCTAAATAACCCAAAGAGCTATAAAACATTTGGGTAAGAAAAAAACAATTTTCACCGTTTTGTTTTCCTAAAAAACAATATTTTGTATTTCTACATACTTTTTTACACATTTTCCATTAAAATTCATATCTCTAGCACATGAATGCACTTTCATTTCAGCAAATCATATAATCTGTAATATAGGATATTTGAAACAAACTGATAACAAAAAATTGCAGTTTTCTTGTTAATAAGTATATTTTTACATTCTTTGAAAATTGCCAGAAAATTGAATTTCATGAAAAACGTCATGAAAAATATCATCAATCGATGGGGCATGCTTATGCATATTATTTTAGTAAAACTTACATCGCATGTTAAAGAATAAAACAAAAAAACAAACATTTCACCGTTTCGTTTCCTAGAAAAACAATGTTTAAGTTAAAAATATCCCCAAAACAGACTGCCCAAATTCTGCACCTGCTGCAAGCACAGCCGGTCCTTGCCCTATTATTTATTTTCCTGTTATTCGGTTCTACCACAGAGTAATGTCGACAAAAATGCGCAGATGGAATGGAAACTGTGAAGATCTTAATCATTCTGGTTCCTAAGGAACAGTCTGATCTCAGTTTCCACTGTTTGTACAGACCTATGTGCCCGAAAACTTAGGATCTTTACGGTAGATATTGTAAGTGTATATTATAACTGTATATACTCCACAGTCAATTGATTTGATGATGAACAATAACTCTGTTTGTTTTTTTAAACAAGCAAAACAGAGTTCTTCCGGGATCGTCCTCCTTAAGCAACTGAAGGAGATGATTTTCATATAAGTGTTTCGCTTACCGCCAGATCCTGTACCATGCTATGTTTTGTATCATGTCTTTATATGTAATTTATATAGAATAAATATTGTTTAAACTAAGCAACTGAAGAGATAAAAACAGAAGGCGCCTCTTTTGCACAAAATTTGGTATAAGTACAAATTTTGTTCTAAGTTGTATGTGGCGAAAAGCCAGGAGCCTCAGGGACATAATTCTATGTCAAGCAACATCGGGGGTATTTTTTTCATACATAATTTAGTTTAGAATAAAATAATGATAATAATGATAAGCAGCACTAGTTTAATGATATGAAGTGCTGAATTATAATAATAATAATAATGATAATAATAAAAAAACAGCACTAGTTTAATAATATGAAGTATTGAATTATAGATAGGATTGAAAAATTCTTCACTTACTCAGCTATCAATTGTTCTTAGCATTTCCTTTCTGATGGGAATTACCAGTTACCTATTGCAACGTATCTTGCTGTAAATAAAAACAAAATCTGACAAACAAATCAATTGCCACACGATGCTGTAAGAAGCCTAGCTAATTGTGCCAACATCTGTCCAATTAAACTTCGTATCCAATCAATATGCTTATTGATTCCAGAAGAAATATGATTTCTCCTCTGCATTTTGTACAGAATAATTATTTTATACTATCCTTTGCAAAAAACGCAAACTTTAGCACGAAATTTTTGTAGCGTCGCAACATCTACAGTATTGAGGGTGGAACAAAAAGTTTACCAGGTTTTGGTCATCTGTGCGGCAAATAATCCACCCGCTTAAGCTCTTGGTTTATCTGCAATTGTCACATTACCATTGCAGTGGTTTGTGTACCATTTGGTATATAATCAGTTATGCCCAGTGTCGCATTAGAGGGACACTGGCAAACCGTGCATACCCTGATCCGATGCCGCAACATGCGGTGTCTGATCAGGGTCTACACTATATGCATAAGACAAATGGGTATTTCTCCTTAAAGACCGGACTTCTCTGCCGGGGGTCTGGTTCCCAGCAATAGCATATATTGCCTGTGCAGATAAAGGTGTTAAATTTTATTTGACCAATCAGTGGACCAGAATTACCAGTTATAATTATTTCATTGGCTGACTGGAGGTGTTCACACTATGTGATCAAGAGACAGAATGACACTGTTGTTGTTGTTATTGTTGCAATTCTCGTATGAACAGATGGTACTCTGGAGCAAGATATTGCTATGAGGCAGATAAGTGTAACATACTGTATATGCAGTTACTTTAGTTTCAGTCTTTTTGAAGTTTACGAAAAAAATATATATATATATATTTAACCCTATAATCAAGTCATGCACATGCCTTTTAGAATTGTATGATCTGAAATTTATTACCTGCTATATTACTGTAGTATACTTTTTTTTCTAAATTATTATTACTTGCATGCTTCTTTCTCTCAATTTACATGTATTATAATGTTCTATGTTTGTACTGAGCGCCATAGGGAAGATTAGTTTTACTAACTATGTCACCCTCTTTAAATAAAGTATTAAATAAATAAATAAATAAATAAATAAAAAAGGATCCTGACAGCCACAGTTGGTTTGTATCATGTAATAAGTTACTACACAAGTACAACCTACCAAATATCTATACTGTTAGAGCAGAGTTTAAGACTGAGCTGCAATTTAAGCAACAGGTCAAAGCAAGCGTCGACAAGTATATCAAAGAAGCTAGGTTTTCTGTGGCAGGGGAAGGGAAGTAATTGAGTTTTCTGAATATGGAGTCTTGTAGTGTTGGAAAAGTCAACACATGCTAGAGCACTGTGGATAATGCGGTCATTGACGTCAAGAGAGCAGTTGTAGACGGGTACATACCGCCGCCAGGCTGATAGGAATAAGTTCCACAATACTGGTACATGTAACGAGCAGTGTCCATTCTGTTCTGCCGCTTCCGAAAGATAGGCTCCATGCGTGTCATTAAGCCATGTCAGGCAACTATATATCGCAGAAATTGAAAAGAGGCTCAGATCATGCGCGGATCCAGTGGGGTACCGGGGGTCCGGACCTCCCCCCCCCCCCTCCCCTGAAATTTTGGTTATCGGATTTGTCCGAATGGGCAACTCTGTGACCGGATTCATATTGCATGTGGTCGCTGTTAAATATGATCCCGACTAGATGTGGCACAACATGATGTGGTCTGAAATTAAAAGTGAACAGCCCTTTATGCAACAATGAGAAATAAAATACCTTTACATCGTTAAATGTATTATTTAAGGTGGTGATTTATGGTAAATGTAAAAATCTGCATAAAACCATAAAAAAGGAATGTATCTCCCTGAAAGTTAGCAGGCTTCTTATTTTCGTTGTTCTTTACAGTTTAGAATACAAAATAGACGTACATGCTGCTTAAAAAAGTGTTTTTATAAGGAAAGATCAAAGGGTAATTTTCTGCGAATAAATCTGAAAAAATAATATCGTTATTGAAAATTTACGTAGTGCTGAAGGTGCATTATTGCATAATGAAGAGCGTCCTAGCAATTATTTATTCCAACTCTTTCTCAAATTGCAATGTAGACCAGATGAAAACGGTAGCTTTTTCTCAATGTTCAGCCATGTACAAAGTCAATGTACACTGGACGCATTTATTAAATATAGGGTAGGCAAGCATACCTATGTTAACACCTACAATATAAATAATACATTACTGACATGATCAGTGGTGTGTAGATGAAATTGTTCAACCTTATTAAAATAGTATCACCTGTCTCACCTGTGTGTTTTGACAAAAAAATTTGGACACAGACTGCATCTTTTTTCGACTGCTCAGCCTGATAATGTGTGAAAGAGATGGAAAAAATAATTGCTAGGACGCTCTCCATTATGCAACAAGGTACTCTAAGCACTAAGTATATTTTCAATAATGATATTATTTTTTCTGATTTATTCGCAGAAAATTACCCTTTGATCTTCTCTTATAAAAACACTTTTTAACATTAACAAATGCTGCATTTTGGGATGCTAAATTATGAGAAACCACATAAAGAAGGCATCTGCTAAGTTTTGGAAAGATCAGTGTTATTTTGAGTATTTTATGCAGATTTTTGTCTTTGTCCCAAATCAGTGATTATCACCACCTTAATACAATTATTGCGGAGAACCGATGCTCAAATGATTCGTAGCGAACTGTCAACATTACATGTATGCAATAATACGCACTTGTAAAATAATCTCACACTGGTTAATGCTGCCGTTTTGTCCTTTTAGAAAAATATAGTTGAAAACAATGTTCCAGGAGATAAAATGCGGGGTCAAGCATCTTGCCTCAGGCTTAGAAGAAGGCGAACAGACTGACGCCATCTTACTAGACTTCAGTAAAGCCTTCGACAAAGTACCACACCAGCGTCTTCTCCTCAAGCTCCATCACTACGCCATAAGGGGCCCACTATTGTCATGGATTGAGATCTTTCTAACCCTGAGAAGCCAACGGGTACTCGTTGAAGGAAAGTCCTCGTCATCTGTGCCAGTGGTATCTAGAGTTCCTCAGGGCACTGTCCTTGGCCCACTGCTGTTTCTTCTGTACATCAACGACCTCCCAGAGAGAATTGCCTCAACTGCCAGGTTATTTGCGGACGATAGTCTCCTTTACCATGTTTACCGAAGGATAAAAAGTGAGCAAGACCACCGCGCTCTTCAGGAGGACCTAGATAACAGAGAGAAATGGACAGAGGACTGGCAGATGTCCTTTAACCCGTCCAAATGCGAGGTCATCGGACTCAGCAAGAGAAGAAACCAGATAACAGGCTCCTACTTCATACACGGCCACCAACTCGCCTTCGTGATTTCTGGGAAATACCTTGGTATAACCCTAAGTGGCACTCTTTCCTGGAACGACCATGTGGATCAAGTTGCCAAGAAAGCAAACAACAGCTTAGCATTTCTCAGGAGTAACCTTTCCAGCTGCCCAAGTCACACTAAAGCACAATGCTACCAAAGTCTGGTCAGACCATCCCTGGAGTACGCAGCAACGGCATGGGATCCATACACCCAAACCAACATCAACAAGTTGGAAGCTGTCCAGCGACGAGCCGCAAGCTTTGTTACAAGAAAACCTGTCACGGTCACGTGAAAATATACATAATGATGTTACGTTACAGATAAGAAAGCCTGATCAGAAAAGCGCAGATCGTACTGAATTACTCGTAGACAAAGGTGGAAGTCCTCCTGATCACAATTCAGATGAAAATATCGACAATCCGTGTGCCATATTCGATGACAATGATAGTGAACTTGTATCAGACGGAGATGATAATAATTTCGCTGAAAGTGATATGAACTTTTCAATGCAGAAAATTGATGCGAAAATAACAGACTTGAAAAATAGAAAAATGACATTAGGAACCCAAGAGCTGAACACGCTGGATGAAGATACTTACGGCAATTCTGAGTTTTCAGTATTTTTACGGGTTTCTTTGAGTAAAAAGGTACCGAAACCCATGTGCGCCAACCAAATACTAAATCAGCCAGTGCATTTACAGAAATGAATCAGATTCTCACTTCTAAGTGTAAGACATTAACAATATATACAGAAGCTAGGCACAGTTATATCAGTCATTTTTCATTGGCTTTGATTTTTTTAGTGACGTAAGGTTGTTTTCATTGATGTGAGTTTTAGGAGAGCAATTTTGCCACTAAATTCTTCGTAAATGTGACCTACATTCAATTAAGGTCAACTATCCTTATTCCCTGCATGATGAAGTGCGATAGCCCATGCATTAATTTGTGATAGAATGTAACAGGTTGCATATCTGAGTGGGTAACTAAGGTATATAGACCTGAATTGTCTTGGCACGGATGATACATATTTAGTTCTTAAGGTCCGTTTGAGTACCTTGGCACTGCTGTTGCATGACAGTCTGTTAGTTAATTAATTTAAACGCTGTGAACGTTGTGTCGTAACCGTTACTGAGGTCCATTTTATGTCCTGGTTTAGTAACGTAGGTCACCCGTAACGTTGTATAATATCGTTACGATGAGTTAAACCTAATAGCAGAATCTTAAGTTTGATTTACCGTTGGTATCTTACAAGGTTTTGTAATGAAGGCCGCACAGTTGTCATGTCAGTGTTAATGCGTTGCGTTACATATGTTACGTTTGTATATCCGATACGCTAGATCAAGTTAGGCGTAATTGTAATGTGGGTTATTTACGTCATCTAATTACGTCATTTGATAGTGAAATGTAGTTCTTGGCAAAATCAACATCAGTTTATGGCGTCATTTCCGGTCTGTTAGTTCGTTATTATTAGTTAACGTTTGTGACTATAAGCACAGGCGCTTAGAGTTCTATGCTATGAAACATATTTCAATGCCGCTAAACATCTAGGCTATGAGCCATTTTGAAGAAATGATCTATAGACTGCGTAAAGTATAAAGGGTTTTGAGGGTTTTTTTGAGCACAGAACTTCAAGCGCCTGTGCTATAAGAAACGTGAGCATTACGTTAAGCATCATGGATCAGTTAGTTAAAAGGGGAAATGATTTAGGTTAGGAGGGGCAATCCAATATGGCTTGGAACAAACTTATTGACCAGACAATCAAGAAGAGAAACAGTATGATTGGCTTCCTGAGAAGACATTTGAAGATCAGCAATGAGTCAACAAAGACAGCTGCTTACCTTTCTCTCGTTAGACCCCTACTGGAGTACTGCTGCACAGACTGGAGTCCCTACACTCAGGATTACATTAACAAGCTAGAGATGGTCCAGCGTAGAGCAGCAAGATACGTCACCGACAGGTACCACAACACCAGTAGCGTGACCTCTATTAGAATGGGAATCCCTGGAATCGAGACGAGTTAAATGTCAGCTAGCCATGTTATTCAAAACCATCAACAACTAAGTAGACACCCCTCCAGACAAGTACCTAACACCAGCCTCAACAAGAACTAGATCACATCACTCCCACAAGTTCAGACACGTCCCAGCTTCTCGTGACTACGTCAGTCGCTGCTTTATTTGCATTTGCATTTTACAGCTAAATACAGCGACTATGTTATGAAAAAAACTGTGCCACCGGATGGCAGGAGAAAGAGCCAAAGGACTAGGACAAAGATAAAATATTTGTCCTAATACAACAAACAAAAACAATATAATTATATGAAGACATGGTGAAGGTTAAGACTTTTTTCACAGAAATTTGGCTCCCATGAAGCCACTGAATAATTCCTTCTTAAATAAATGAATAGGATTTAATTTTGATAGTGAATACATGAATAGGTATATATTTTGTCATTTGTGTTATACATGAATAGGGTGGGGTTTCAAAGTTTCAGCGGCACATCTACACATCTATACCCTTTCAGCGGCCAAGTGACCCCCCCCCCCCCCCCCCCGTGATATAAATATTCTTTTTCAAAAGAATTCCAAGCAATTAGAGCAAAGTGTAGAGTGACTGTCTTTTATAAATTTGCTGTCATATATTGCCAAACCGTTGCAGGCAGACTTCTATATTTTCGTATCCTTCCCAAGCACACATACAGTGGACTTGACAGTATCGGATCATCGACAGTATCGGATCACCCTTAAGTTATCACCCATTTTTCTCACAAATGAAGCAAATATGTTTTACCATTTTATTACAGTTATCAAGTGAGACCAATGACAAAGTGCAGGGTGAAAAATTCTATCGAAATCTGCGGCTGTGAAACAAATTAGAGTTGTTGAAAAGCTTGGCCCCTTTTCAGCGGCACTTGCATTTTGTCTGTTGCTCGTTACCCACAAAATAGATTTCGGTTATTTAAACTATTTAACATTAGGCGATTGAAACCAATTCTGCTTTGTTACTTTGTTATGTGTCCTGGCATCCCTGAAATTGCAGGCAGTCATTATTTTTGTGACATCCCTGAATCTGATGAAACTAAAGACTTAAAAAGTGGGACACCGATGTGCGACAGTAACGGATCATTATGCAAATTGAACTGAAATACATGCATCAGCTGGAAAACTTTATGTTGGATGAATGGTCTGATGCTGAAAGCAAGCGATAAATCAACTGCTTCAGTAGCTGGTCTGTCTACTTTCAAAGAAGAAGGGTATAAAAATAACACATCCTTTTCGTAAAATATCCCACATCCAATGCCCCGCACACTAACATATAATAGTGAAGGTTGTGCATAGCACAACTAAGCTTCTGCTAAGCATTCTGATGAAAATTCGAGATCAGCTCGAATGTTTGTGAACCCATTAAGGTTTGTCGTTCATCAGATGGACATTTGTACACTGTGTAGATTCAGATTAATGCCGCAGAACACGTTGAATGACCATGTAATGTTTATACTCTGTTTGCATTGAAACATCAATGTCAAGGCGGATATCATAGTAAATTTGTTGACCAGACGCTATGGTCTTATCAGGGTCTACACTTTGCAAAAGCCGATAGTCTTTATTGTTTGAGTAGTTCCGTGCTATTGGGGCGCAGTGGTTTACTGAGTTAAAAATTAGTTACATGCTTGTAAATTGGTATACATTCGACTGATGCTTAACAGGCATAACCGTTGCTGGTGAAGGACCGCGTAAAATACCGTTGAAAGGCCGTTAAAGTTTTCTCAGAGAGTTTAATAGGTCCCGAATTGTTTATATAGCCATAGTATTGAAGCTAAGAAGTTTGGCAGAAAGCGTCGGAGGAACTCTCGTATAAATTGATATCATATGATCCGAAACTGTCGCACCTGATTCGTTACTGTCGTAAGACCCTCCTGTAAGTATGGATAAGTTATCTGCCCTTAAATGAATAAATTTCGTAGATATTTTGACATGGTAAGATAGAAGGGATATTTTGCAACTGTTTTATCCCATATTCTAACACAGTGCGCCTATAGAAGCAATGGAAAGTTTCCGTGTTTTATTCTGCAACAATTCACTGTCTTGGAGCGCGTGAGTCTAATTGCTGACGTCACTTGCATTACTGACGTAGGCTAATTTTGCGACGTTTTGAGACGTTAGACGGTGTAACGTCTCTTTTTCTTTCTAAAATCGCCATAAAAACGTACATTTACCTTAGATACAGTTAAGAATATTGGCGGGAGCATGAACGCGCTGGCAGGAAGGTTGCGAGAGTTTAAAGGTAGGTTCCTGTACTAGCGATAACAATGATGTCCACAAAATAATTTCGTCTTTTTCTGAGCAGTATTGAATTCTCTTATTTTTCTGAATATGTTGCTACTGAGAAACTCGTCAGATGTTGAAGAAAATAGTCGTTTTCCCTGTTGGTTTATTTTCTTTCGTTGGAATTCCAGTTCTAAAAATAACTATGTTTATTATGTCTATAAGTGTGCGATTTCTGATGACATTCTCCAAAGGTTAATTTTCCCTTGTTGTGAGCTCTCCTTGAGGTACTGGCATGGTGGATGGGTTAAAACTATCCCAAAATGCAATGCAGCATGACCTCAGCTGCGTAATCTATTTCTGGCGCGAACTAAAAGTAGCGCTAACTGGTGTGCGAAGCAGAGTTAGGAAATCCCTTGCAAAACAACTTTTCTAATATTTTTTTGATTTACACTTTTTAGTGAAACTTATTCATACCCTTTTATAACTGCTTTCCAACAACTTGGATGAAAGATCATCAAAATTATTGTGCATTCCAAAGTACAGGAACCTACCTTTAAATGAAAAGAATACTTTTCCATCGTTTTTGAGCGTTAGAATCGAAATAGTTCAGCTCTAGCATTGAATTGTTGAGTAATAATTCACTGTTTGTCGGTCAGTTGTAAGTAGATATATCACTCGCGCTCCGCGCTCGTGATATGATCCACTTTACAACTGACCTCCAAACAGTGAATAATTACTCAACAATTCACTGCTAGAGCTGATCTATTTCTTAAACATACATAATTTTAGCATTCATATACAACAAAACTGGATTTTTATTGAACTTGATCCGATAGTCGTGTCCACAGTACTGCAAATTATAACAGATAGATTCTGTCTCAAATTTGCTCTAGGCCTAAATGTAGGCCTCTATTTTCCGACAGTGAACATGCTCAAAATACTATGGTAACGTAATAGGGATTTGGATACCCGGGTACAAAATCTGTACCCGTCCCGACCCCGCTCCTCTTCGGGTCCCGCGAAATTTAAAGTTCCCGCGTTTTTTGGTTGCCACAGTAGTACGCCTGACAGCACAAGTAGTTCCTGAAGGTCGACAAGCATTTCCTACGCCGAAAATGAAAATAATGCGTCAAATACACTGCCGATAATGGTGTTTGTTAAAATCTTAAAAACACGATTCAGTTATGCAGAGACCTTACATTTACTTTTATTTTATTTCCTTTTTCAAGGGATAGAATTAAAGATGAAGTTAAATGCACGATCTATATCTTTCTGCGGTGTTTTTTCCGACCGATTAACTCAAGCATTTGGAATCTCTCAGAATGATGAGAGATTTGGCAAAAATGCCGCAATAAATTTCGGTTATTCTAGTGCAACCGAAATTATTTCGAAAGAAATTATGCAGTAAATTTATCCATTAGTAGATCAGGTATAGTTTCTTCAAGTAAGATTTTGTAGAAGTGTATTATGCACTTAGATTTCAAGGTTGCAACCTTCAAAGTATGCATCCGTGTCGACCCCATTTTTGACAGGTGGTCATAAACTGATGTAATTTCTCAATTTAGACTACAAATCTGTAGTACAAGGCGAAATATAGAGACCACTTAAGCAGGAAAGTATCCCAATGTTGCCATTTCCATACCATGCTGTAGGATATTGGAGTAAACGGAGTTCGAATCATGCGGAAGTTGGGGATTTCGTCTGACAGTGGACCCTCCTCTTTTCAACGCTGTGACGCAATAGTTCCAGGACCATAAGTCCGTCATATTTCCAATGCACCAGTCATTTATTCTGTTGACCCCTATCCTTTGCCTTTAATGCAGATCTCTGCTTAAAAAGTGATACTCTTTTATTTATAAGTGATAGCTTCCCTTTTGATTGAACCAGTGTATAATCAAGCAGCCATTTGACCCCCATTTCTCAGTCGGTAGTGAGGTTAACCTATAAACCGTAGACTGGCTACATACCTCTACCGTGTAGGTTCAAAACCTGCGCTGGCAAGTATGAATGGTTGGCTGTTCCCTTCGGGGTTGCGGTTTCACAAAGTTTTTCCCAGCGCCTATACACCTTTCCCATAAATCGATTAAGTCGCGCTGGAGTTATCTACCCAAGTAGACTGTGACGACATCTATAGGAGCATCCGGTAACGGGTCGTTTTGGCCGAATTCCCTTTCAGCCCTGGGTCGTTTCGGCCTTATTCCTGTTCGGCCTGGGTCGTTCCGGCCCAATTTCCGGGGTGGGTTGTTTCGGCCCAATTTTAGCGGGTCGTTTCGGCCTGACTTTTTTCCCATAGTTATAATAGACAAAAAATGTGTCTTTATCCCAGTCATATCTATCTATCTATTTGGCCTGCATATATATCATATATCTATCTATCTGAATGGCCTGCATATGTATGAATGTGGACTGCATATCTATCTATCTCTCTATCTATCCGATAGCCACGTGCCGATGACACAGCACTGTCAACATTTGTTTTCCATTTAATCTCTAATTTTCCTTTGATGCCTAATTATCTTTATCGGTTGCCAATTAGTAATGTCTGTACTGTCACTGGTTCTTTAATTACATCTTTTCAAAATGTTTTAACTACCCTGTTTGCTTATTAATTCAGAGGTGTGAAAATTATTTCATTGTAAATATGTTCTTGAAAGGCGGGATTTTAAAGAGAAATTATGTATAAATATCATAACATAATTTCTGTTATATCAGCGTATTTATTTATTCCTCTAGTATAAGTAGTTCCTATTTACACTTAGCTTAGCAACTTGTGCCAGTGAATTTGGTAACTTTTATGGACAGCAACTTTGCCATTTTCATTTTGGCCTCCATTCTTAAAAAGGGTGCTAGTTCTTTCATTTAAAGGTCACACTTCTTACAGATTTTCCAGAAATAAATTATTAAGGCCGAAACAACTCACCCATAAAATCGGACCGAAACGACCCACCTTTGAAATTTGGCTGAAACGACCCACCCAATTGGGCCAAAATGACTCACCCCGGAAATCGAGCCAAAACGACCCAGGCCGAAGGGGAATAAGGCCAAAACGACCCGGATTCGGAGCATCCTATATAATTTCAGTACAACTGCAAGCACACATAACATGCATAAAGCAGACATTTTGTAAATGTGAACTGCAAAAAATTCATTGAAAGACCAAATTAAAGTATCATTGCCCTGTGTTCATGTGACATTTTTTATTTATATTATAATTTATATGCCCCCGTGACAATAGTCAGGGGGCATTAAGATTTGCCCCTGTCTGTCCATCTGTCTGTTTGTTACATTTGTGTAATCAACTCCTCCCACAGTTTTCAATGGATCTTTTTCAAACTTTGCCTACATGTTGTGGACATATTGAAGATGTGCAGGTGGGTTTTTGATGGACCTAGCATTAATTTTGACAGAATTACGGCCATTTGGACTTAGTCATTTTAGGCAATGATATGCATTGTAGGGTATGGAACAAACTCCTTCCACAGATTTCAATGGATCTTTTTCAAACTTTGCCTACGTGTCATAGACATATTGAAGATGTGCATATTGAATTTTGATGGAGCTAGAATTAATTTTGACAGAATTACAGCCTTTTGAATTTGAGTCATTTAAGGCAAATTTTTGCATTGTAGGGTGTGGAGTTTGTGTAATCAAATTCTCCCACAGTTTTCAGTGGATCCTTTTCACACCTTGCATACATACTGTGGACATATTGAAGATGTGCATGTGGGTTTTCGTTGGAGCTAGCGTCATTTTTGACAGAATTAGGGCCTTTTGAACTTAGTCATTTTAGGCATATGTTTGCATTGTAAGGTAAGTACTTTATTTCGTCAACTCCTTCCACAATTTTCAGCCGCTGTTTTTCAGACATTGTATACTTGGTGTGGACATGATGAAGAGGTTCATGTTGGGTTTGTGATAAAAAAAATTAATAGCATTATGGTCTTTAAACTTAGTCATTTTGGGCTACATTTTTGCGCTTTAGGGAATGAAGTTTGTGTAAAGTTTTCAGTGGATTCATTGTAGATGGTGTTTGCGCTCAAGGTGCTTAAGGGATGTTCACATGTCCTGTGACAGGCGCTGCACGAGGGCATCATTAGTGTCTCACAGACACAATTTTATAGTTTTTATTTATTTCAATATATTGAGAATCCCGACAAGTCGCTCATGATGTTCATGACTCCTTTCATTGACACCATGTTTTAACATACCGGCAATACATTCACGTTTGTTCAATATAAAAGAGTAACATTTCGTATAAATAAGTTTGGTAAATCTGAAAAGTTCTTTCCATTTTTCCGACAGGTAAAACGTCAGCATTCAGATAGTAACTACGCTATGTAAATTATGTTATATATATTTTATTGCAGGATGGTGTGTGTCGTTTAGACAAGTATGATCAGCATGGATTTCCTGCAACCCAAATATATTTGTACCCGAAGTTTTCTGCAGTAAACAGATGGAAATGAGAAGCTTACAAGAATCCAAACATGGCTGTTAGACTTGTTAAATTATAATCAATAAAAAAAGGTAAGTTGCAGGTAATGAAAGTGGTCGGAATAGATTTGTTTTTTAGTGCTTTGAACCTCTCGGCCCGGGTATTTTAATTAAGATGATCATGTAAACAGTAATTAAGATCTGACTATATCAGGCCATATAAGACAAGTAGAAACCAGTAGGTAATAATGTAATTTATAAATAATAGTGAACAATCAAGGTTTTTGTGACAATAAGCACATTGGCATATTAAAGGTCAATTTGAGCTCCTGCAGAAAAATCATTTACTGAAATTAGATAAATAATAAAATACAATTCAGTACTAAGTCTATTTTGAAGAGATGAGGTCACCACTTTAACCCGTCTGCACTCAAAATGACCAAAACTGCATAGAGTAATAGGGTTAAGTACAGTGGACCCTCTTTATAACAGCAGCATCTGTCGCCAAAACAAACAAACTTGCTAAATAATACAAAAGTTATGACTTTGTCAACTCAACATAGTAACATTATAAATGAATTTTAATAATTATATGTAGTAAATGGTAAACGTTGTGTTAAAAATTAGGTTTAACTTAATGGTACCATAAAAAATTCTAAATGTTGGGACTGATCGTTCTCAACAAACAGTGTACACCCAAATCAGACTGCTCCTCAGGGAGCAGTCAGATTAGGGTCTACACTGTTTGCTTTTCCATTTGCATCTTTTGTACTCATTACTGGAGTGTAAAACCAGACTGTAGTGTTCCATTGTAGGACAGTATCAGTAATTATTCTAGGTGTCCTGAATTTTAGAATTTTTACTTTTCTTTTTGTAGTGGCCTTGGCCCTTTTCCCTATGAAGTACCCTGAATATCGGCTATCCATGGAGGCAGCCTTGCCTTCATCTGTGCAGTGCTGGCTGGGGCAGCAACTAGAACTGCGTGGAATTGATTCTCATGTCTACACTCGCTACATCATCAGTCTGCTACAACAGGTACTGTTTTTATTCGGCTATTAGACAGAAGTATCCCAAATATGTCATTCAAGTTCTGTTTAGCAACAAGATGGTTTTTCACTTTAGAACAGTCCTAAAAGTCTAGACCAGTCTTATAAGATGGATCAAGATTTTTGTGTCTTTTTTCTGTTCATTCTTGATAAAAAAAAATGTGTTGTGACACGTCAAAACCATCTTAAGAAGTTGGTTCTGGTGAGGGGTTACTGCATGTTTTGGGGGGAAAAACAAGTTAAAAATTGCCCCAGAATGATCCCTTACATATGATCTTACAAAGCTGTTGTAAATTTGTAAATAGCACATCCTCTGCAGTACTGTCCTTTATCTGTTCAGATGTCTTCGTTTTATGAAAGTTAGAGTAGACTGTTACCAGGATATTTCAAAACAGTTATCTTCAGGAAAGTTATCTGTATTGAAGTATTCTGGAATCTAAATTTTTGATTTCCTAAAACAGGGAGATTGCTACAGACAAAGGGCATACAACAGGATATTTACACTTTCCAAGATTGGAATCAGCCTTGCAAGGCCTGAGATATAACAAAGTTTCTTATTCGTCTAGATTGCATCTACTTTCTGAAATTTGTATTATTTACCATTAAAATCACATGATTATGATGCTGTTTGCCAACAGTGATATTTGTTAGTGACAAGGACTTGGAGGGGTGTGTAAATCTATGCAGTGTACAGCCAGTGAAGTAGAATGGATCCTAAAAAATCAAATACTCAGTCAAAAGTGAAAGCTGTAACCAGACTCCAAAGATACGATGCAGTAATTAAGGACTCTTTAATGCATTTTGCATAATTAACATATTAATGAAGGAAACAATTATACAATTACCGATAACTATTCATTCACAAACTTAAACAACTTGGCCCTGGCAGAATATCAAACTGTACAGACCCTGATCTGACTGCTCCTCTAGAAGCAGTCTGATCTGGTATACATCAATTGCTTGCTCAGACACCTGTTTCCCATTAGAATATAATTTCTTATTTCACAGGACCCGGAGGACTTGGATGGATATGACAACGAAATTGACCTTTTCTTTACCACAAAACTTGACACTAAACGTTGGAAAGCTAAGAAAGTCGAGAAGAAAAAACCTGTGTTTAGTGAAGAGGAAAAGAAAAAGAAGGCTGCCATTGAATGTTTGACAGCTGTTTCTGATGAGGTCAGTACTATCTACTTGTATTGAAAACCATACTGATTATTACTACATGTATACCCCTGTCATACGAGGTACAGTCAACTCCCGATATCTTGAACGCCGATATCTCAAAGTATCTTCTTATATTAAAGAATGCATTTCCTATTTCTATTTACATTTCAACTCCTGTTATCTCAAACTACTGATATCTCAAAGTAAATTTTCTGGTACTTTGAGATATCAGTAATTTGGGCTGAAGTTCGACTTCGAAATATCGAGAGTTGACTGTATGTCAAGTTGATAATACATGTAGTTTTTGTCTTTTGGTCCATTCATTTATTCACGATCAGTTAATATTTATGTTAATCTTGACTTTATTAGGCGATGGCACTGGCCAAAAGTACACATACAGCCTTTCTCCCTGTAGTTATTGGGAGACTTAGAGTTTTAGTTGGGATATTAAACTTACTATGCAGGTCAAAAGGGGAATGCTTAGGAGGTAGCTTCCCTTTTGTAAAGAGAGTTTGTGGTCTCACCCTGCAAAAAATTGAATGTCAGGATTCCTGTAGGCGCATTCTGAGCCTTTTTCTGAGGCATATATTTTCCATTTCTACTCTTCCTGTATTATGCTTGTCACAAGCGTCATAGGTGTACCCCCCGTTATTTACAATATGCACAACCAGGTTGTGCATGATATTGTTAATAAGTAACCAGCTACTTCTATTATCCTAGAATTTGAAAATGTTGACTTTGTAATTTGGTGACAGAGCTCTAGATAAGAGGGAGTATTTGGTGATAATTAGGGATAATTTTTGTTAATTCTGCATAAAAACATATGTTGTGACCCCTCATCTGAACCGTCTCGACGAGACGGTTCAGATGAGGGGTCACAACATATGGTTTCGATGAGAAATAAAAAAAATTATCCTTAATTATCATCAAATACGCCCTCTTATCTAGAGCTCTGGATGATAGGAAGAAATATTGCTGACAGAATAACAAACAATGTAGACCTGCAAGACTCCAGGTGAGTTTGAGTTTACAGGATAAATTCTGTGGTAATTATTTCTTATTTCTTAACAAAAACATATGTTGTGACCCTCATTAGAACTATCTCCTCTCGTTCTAATGAGGGGTCATAACATATGTTTTATGGAGAAATATTGACAACCATCTCTAAATTATCTCTGTTACCTCTTCTTATTTGGAGCACTGACACACACAGACATAATATCTTGAGAAGTGCCAAAGAATTCAGACCGTGCTTCTATGAACAAACCTGACCTGGGTCTTCACTGTTCACTGTTTGCTAAAATTATACCCATTTACATTGGGTCTTTGAGTAGATTGGAACCAGCAGTCTTTGCCATAACCATGTGCCTCTACCCCTTGACCACAAAATTCTTTCTTTTAAGAATTGACATTCCCCATTACCTTAAAGCTGCCCTTTTGCAACCAGTCACTCTTCAGAATTGCTTGTATTTAGCATTTATACCTTTGTTGTCAATAAGAATATCATAAATGGATATACTATAGTCTGACATTTTGCATAAAATCTAAATTGTTATCATCTGAAACCAAGTTTCATAATTGCTTTGTTAAAGAGTTACTATTTAACTGAGTCAAAATAAACTATTAAATACAGTAGTTTAGCATCAAATGGGGTATGTATATTCAGTGCTGTAAACTGCCAGTGGCCCGGTGGCCCAATGCGCCTTAATTTTGTTTAGGGCCACCAGAAATCTCCAAAATATGACCTTTAGTGGCCCAAATTTATCTTTCTGGTAATACTAAATGAATGGGAACTTTAGGTAGTGGATAATTTGGGCCACTGAAAATTATGCCTGTTAAGCTTTTGGGCCACCACATTGATCATGCGAGTTTCCAGCACTGTATATTGGTGTAGGGGGTGTAAACTTCAGGGTGTAGACTTGGCCTCTCCTGTCGAAACAGAGCGACTTCAAAAGAAACAAAGGGAAGTGAGGCGTTCGCAATTTTTTCATATGTTATCCTAGTTAAAACGCAAAACTGAAAGTGAAAGTTATGACCTTGGCAACTTGTTTGTTCCCGGCCCAATTTGAGATGAACTTGCACATCAGTGCAGACAGAACGAGATCATTGTTCGTTTCTGTCAGCTTTCATGTATGTTTGATGTGAGCAGAGAAGACTCTGATAAGACTGCATGGACTTGCAGGTTGATCTATGTCAGTTCTTTTTGCATATGCACCAAGTATCTTGCCTTGTAAACACCTGTACATATCTGCATGTGCCACTGATCGATGGTCATTGTCTAGCGGTGTCTTTGAAGTTTGCACTATAATATGTTCAGTGTGTTGCGACACTGAATGTACCAAAGAAGTCTCCGACAGCTTGCGCATCTGCAGAGACTGTTCAGAATCTACGTCTAGGCAATTTATTTCTCAGAATCCATAGATTATTGATGCGAACAGACAAGATTCTGAAAGTGTAGATATGCAGGCTGATCCGAGTCTTGTTTGTTTGTTCCAGGTCCTCTGTTTCTATATGTGACTTCCGCATGATCCATTGCTTGTTTGTACCGGAAAACTTTCAAAGTAAAACCGGCAGATGGCCAAATTTTGTTTCTTGTTCAGAATCGTCTCGGAACAAGACTGCACTTTGTATGGCGCAGGTGTAGAACTCATGACCGGCATTGAGCCGTCGACCGAAATCAATGCTGGTCATGAGTTCTACACCTGCGCCATACAAAGTGCAGTCTTGTTCCGAGACGATTCGGAACAAGAAACAATATTTGGCCATCTGCAAGTTTTATAAAAGCGAACAACATATACCCAGCAAACTACCTGTATTAGGACAAGACTTGGCAGGCTGGTTTTTAAAGGTACTTAACGGCATATGCATATAGAGACAACGCAGATTAGCATGGACACTCAAAAAGTCGGATGAGAGTCAACTCTGTTTTGGATTAATAGATTACTAATCCTCGTGAATTTATCAAGTTGAAAAATGAAGACTGTGGTTTGTCTCCGTTTCAGATGGCTTCAGGTCTCATTTTACACGATGCGAATTAAAGAAAGTATTTTAGCTTGTCGCAGACAGTCGCTGTATGGGATGGTCTGTGAAGTAACGACCCACATCACATAAAATGTGTCTTATGGAACATGTGAAGAGGGCAGACTGATTAGCTTCATGGTATTTGCTTTTCTTGGGTAACTTTGACTCTCATTACCCAAAGACCTTGATAGCAGAAAGGAAACGCTAGTGGCATTGTAATATTGCACAGGCTGATATGAATCTTTGCTATCCAAGGTTGGCAAAAAGGCGGGAAATACTCATATTTCCCAGGACGGCGGGAAATACTGGTAATTCCCGGGAATTACTGGTAATTCCCGGGAGTTACTGGGAAATTGGTCTCTCTCCCCTACAAAGTTCTAAATATGTTCTATAACAGCCATAAAACTATATATGCAAAGCAAAAGATAATTAAACAACCCTTTATTTAAACATCAAACAAGGATACAGATAAAATATGGTCTAGATCTGCACATGCAATCAAATTATTTTCTTATACAAACTGGGCGAGGATGAGCCTGCATGTACAGTTGTCAGAACAGAACATCTCTGTCTATCAAGTAGTTGTTACAACACACTGAGATTAGAAGGACATGTACCTACAGTAAATGTCACCTGTCAGTTTAACCAAGACAATTCAATTATTTTTCACACCTTCAGTGGTCTTTGGTCATTACTTACAATAGGAAGCATAGTTATTGTTATCACTTTTTTAATAACAGTTTATTTTTCATTCAACAACAAAAATATAAGATAGATATTCTCTTGAGAAGCCCTTGGGGAAAAAGACATTACAGGACTTCATCAGGTAACCACATATCATTGTCTAATTAATCAGACGACAAACTCAGAGATACATGCAAGAAACTGGAACATGGTACACACTCTTTTTTGTGAAGTAGTTGTGAATCTATGCCCAGATTTGAAGACCCTCACAGGGTTCTGTCAAATTGGGGTAAGATCAAACTTAAGAACAGATTCAGTTAGCCTACAGAAAGCTATGGTCTTTAGCAGTGATAAACCAGCAAGGGTCAGCCTAGAGGGAGAAGTAGGAGAAATTCTCTCCTTAAGCTGACTGGCTTCTCCCTATTTCGAGCATGTATAGAAAATCCAAAATTAATTCTCCTTGTCTGAGCACCTAAGAAGGCAAAAATGTTTAAGTAAAACTGCAGCTCAGATTAGTATATACATTTGTATGAGAACCAAATGATAATAAGATTTTGAGTTTACAAATACAGTGCTGAAAAACTACTGTTTAAAAGTGATTAAAGAAAGGATTTTACAGTCTGTTATTTAACTTATTTTTATAAATAAGAATTTCAAAGTCATTTTTCTTTGAAATAATAGCCTTTGACACAACCAAGAATCATCTGCTGTGTCCTCTAGCATGGACCAGTCCTGAAATTTACAACTTTATTTGCATGATATGAATATAAGGGATAGCAAATATGTGCTATCAACTTAAATTTAAAGAAATGTGATAGAATATTTTGAGAAAAATAGCTCTAAAAGTTCATATTTCCCAGTATTTCCCACTTTGGCCAAATTTGGAGTATTTCCCAGGACGGTAATTACCGGTAATTACCACTGGGAATTCCCGCCACCGGTATTTCCCGGCCAACCTTGTTGCTATCAGTGTATGCCTGGGTTAAGATACCTTCTTCGGTCTCTCGGTTCAATCTGACAAATGGATTTGCATGTGTCAGACGGAGGCATCCTTTGATCTGAAACTGAACTCAACATCTAGGATGTGACAAAACGTGCCTGACCTATAAATGTGCAATGGTTACTGTCCTTAACCACTGCACTACCGGTTTTACGCTAGGTAATCGCGTATGTATTGATCAGAATGCGTATCTCGCACTGCTCACCAATTTTTGCATGGCTTTTTTTTTAGACGTTAGATTATTTATTATCCTGTTCATCCCAACAGGGATACTGGCACGCCCATCTTCGTATGTAGATAGTTTCATTATTCAAAACAGGATATGTGACTACAGCATTGACTACGATTAGACGAGAATGAATAAGTCTTAGGCGCCGCTTTTGCAAACAGTGCAGCCCCGTGTCGGGGTTCCACTGTTCGCAGGAGACTTAAGCAATCGTAAAAATTCTTTTAACGTTGTAGATCATAACATGATGCGCCGTCATGGCCAGCATTAACATTCTGGACTTCGAAGAATGCAATGGACTTTAGAAGCCTGCATAAAGTGAGGACTGTCATGTCATATCTACTCTGCTTGTTATCACCCTAGTTCAAAGATAAGAAACTTTATACCATAAGTTAACGTGAGAAACCATTAAATACCATGATCAGAATGCGCTGTACACCTGCCGCCAATTCAGATGGGTAGAATATGGAGTCGGCAAAATGTAGCCAGATCAAAGCTATTTCTCTCGTCTCATAGTGGATTAACTGTACTACCTTTGGCTTTGCCATGGTGTTAATTTTACCTACTTGATGTCGGCAACACCTAGCGAGATCAAAGCTCAATGAAGGTCGGTGATGGGATTAACGCTGATAAATGAAAGGCAGCTTTATTATTCGGCATTCAAATTTGATATACTGGCGCCAGTCATTTTGACAAAATTGATGTTACCTCCTAGAAAAACAGGGCGACTCGAACTTCGCTTTTCGGGAAATTCAGGGCGAAGTTTTGAGCCCTAAGGCGAAGTTATTGCCTAACTTTGCCTGCAGTGCACACCCTTGTAAACTTTCAGTTATACTCATGCTGCTATGCTCTGTTTCTTGATTTTAAAAATGAACTGCCAGGCAATGAGTTAATATTCCTCAGAGTTCTTGTTGCTCCTCTTAATTCTTATACTCTCATTCATTTCTATATGTAGAGATTTGGTGGCTTCTAATCTGGCTGCCAGGATTTATTTACATGTACATAAGTTAAACTTAACATGAAGATGATCAAGCAGCGGCAAAGGTTTTGTCAAAACTGGCATTAGGCCAAGCCCGTTGATCTACACATCAAAGACAGAACATGTCTTATCCACAAATGGCAGACCACCATTTTGTCGCTACCCTTGGTATTAGCCCTAATATAATTAGGTAGAGTCCGATCAAAATGCGGTATTTTACACACTGTTTGGCATTATTTTCGCAATGGTTTGCTTAACAATTCTACTAGGAAATCTGTGAACTAGACGCTTCCATTTTCATAGTTGAATAGCTTCATTACTCAAAACAGTGTATATTACTTGGTATAGTTGTGTTTATATAAAAATATAAAGGCAAAAGTTTATACATGTATACATGTTATGTTCATAAGAACTTTGGTTAGAGTTTGTTGATATACATTCTTCAATATTCATCAATTATTCTGGACACATTCACAAACTTTTGAAGTCGGCATATGCCCTACACATACATGTCAGTTACATTTGCACTCTTAGATTTTCTGATTGGGAAATTATGGATAATATTGACACCTTATTATAGTTGTTGTTGCCAACCCGGCGAGATCAAAAGCTAAGTTATCTTGATTGAATGAGATGTTTTGCAGATTAAAGTTGCCGTAAGAGCTATGTGTGTGTGTCATTTTGACAATAGTTACTGACAGATAGGGGTTTCATGGGTTTTACCTGGTTCCGTGCTCAGTGCAGACGAGCTTGATTGGCTAGTAGGGGGTCTTTTCGTCTGGCTAACACTTGCATTAATCCAATTAATTATGACACAAGCTAGAATTTTATAGACAATGTTGCTATTCTATACGTCGGACCAGGATCAAACGGCCATATGTAACAATTATCGAACATATGTCAGAGTTAGAATTGCCTGACATATGAGGGCAAAGTGCGGGCATTATATACCGCCATACATCAACTAAAGCCCTATGTTGCAGACTTATTTTCCCTGTTTTTCAATATTTATGCAGCACTGAGGCTGAAGAACAGATTCTAGGGTTGTAGTATTTATATATGGGACCACTGTGAATAATTAGTGGGCCTGCATTCTGTAGGACTTGTGGTTTTTCAGTTATCTCCCTTTTGTTTTGTTTTTTCTTCTTGAAAAGTATTTTAGTGAGGATGTTGATATTTGTATATATGAATAGACCAAGGCTGAAATGTCCATTGAGTAAATAACTTTTGGTCATATTTACATGTATTAGGTAAAAGTATAAAGTTTCCAACTTCTGAACCACTGGACATAGCAAGCCTATATTTGGTTCACTTCTGGTGTTAGATTAGTGAAGTATTTTGGTAAAGATCAGGATAGTTTGATTTCATTGAGGTACATGTACAGTGGACAAATTTCAGCATCTCAATCTTCTTCACACTCTTCAACTTGTCATGTCCATCTCTACACAACACTCTCCTGTCACACTTCACACTGCCACACTTTACAACCCGCATTTCAATCTTCTTCACACTCTTCAACTTGTCATGTCTGTCTCTACACTACACACTCCTGCCACACTTCACATCTCCACACTTCACACCCCACATTTTAATCTTCTTCACGCTCTTCAACTTGTCATGTCTGTCTCTTCACTACACACTCCTGCCACACTTCACATCTCCACACTTCACACCCCACATTTTGATCTTCTTCACACTCTTCAACTTGTCATGTCCGTCATTACACTACACACTTCTGCCACACTTCACATCTCCTCACTTCACACCCCACATTTTAATCTTCTTCACATTCTTCAACTTGTCATGTCCATCTCTACACTACACTCTCCTGTCACACTTCACACTGCCACACTTTACAACCCGCATTTCAATCTTCTTCACACTCTTCAACTTGTCATGTCCGTCTCTACACTACACACTCCTGCCACACTTCACATCTCCACACTTCACACCCCACATTTTAATCTTCTTCACACTCTTCAACTTGTCATGTCCGCCACTACACTAAACACTCCTGCCATACTTCACACCCCACATTTTAATCTTCTTCACACTCTTCAACTTGTCTTGTCCGTCACTACACTAAACACTCCTGTCACACTTCACAACCAACATTTTAATCTTCTTCACACACTTGAACTTGTCATGTCTGTCACTACACTACACACTCCTGCCACACTTCACACTCCACATAGAGCTCTTGCATGGAGCTAAAATGCCCTTGACAGGCCCAATGTTTCCCAATAAAAAAGTCATGTCTCATACTATATTATATCAGTTATATCAGTCAGTGTGATCCATATTTCATGGTCCAGTGATTTTGTCACCTCCAGCAATAGTTAATGGCTTTGTTACATATTTAAAATAATGGGTCAGTCGGACAAATGTAAATCTGGCAGATATTTCATGATTCCATGATTTTGTTGTAACTTGTACAGTATCTTGTTGGTTGTTATAATCTGCATAATACTAGGGCAACACTGGGAATGACTTGCTGAGCATATTTGGGATACCAGCTCAGTCCCCAGCCACCTGCCCTCACCCCCAACTGCCAACTTTTCAAAGATGGAGATACTCACTGAACCCATGCATATGAAATACCTCACACCTTTGACTCCTTTGGGTATAACCCTGGAGAAGGCTTCAAGTGTTTTATTTTTTGAAATTTGAAATGAGGTGCCCTGAATGTGCTTAAATATTGGGGCACCTAAAAACCATTAATTTTCCATTTGGGACAAATGGAAAATCAATGGTTTTTAGGTGTCCCAATACTTAAGCACTTTAAGGTACATCTCTAAATTTTTTATTGTGATTATGTTTTCCCTTGGCCCATTTCTAGTGACACTGTTACTGTACTAGATATATTGATTTCTTTGTTCCCATCTGTTGGTTCATTGACCAGCTAGAGTGTGCTCATTAACCAAGTACATGACATTTTCTCTGCCAAAAATAAACCTGGCACTGTTTTATAGAACTTTATTGATCTACCAGCAGCAAAGAATGGAATATTTGCCATAAAAATTCTAAAAATGGGGACACATAAACTAATTGCCGTAATTGCCTTCACAAGGGAGCAGGTTGGAATGTGGCCTAAAAGGCAAAAAGTGTAGGCCCTGATCAGACTGCTTCTGATTGGGGTCTGCACTGTTTGCAAAGACATACATGTATCAGTCCCAATACTTAGAGATATTACAATGATAAGAGCTGCTACACGACAAATTTACCAACAAAGTGGTTGTGCCCCAAGCAAAAACTCAGATCAGCCTAAGCATCTAGCCCAGTCTGATCAGAGTATGGAGGTAGCTTAGACCCTTAGCTACCCTTTAAGCGCTTATTGAAGAGTCTGATCAGCCTGGGCATGCCCAGTGTGATCTGAGTCTGCGCTGGGCACACAACCACTTCTTTGGTTTTCTAGTGTCTCGGCTTATTAAGTGTTTGTCCAAATGCAGACTTATTACAGCAGAAACTCAAGTCATCTGCGCCTCAGTGCACAGTTCTGCTAAAGAGTTTTCACTTTTCCCTTTATGGATTCCACTGAGAGAGAAAATGCACAAATTGATCTGAGTCTTCTTTGTTTCCTCCTTTTTATGTAGGCCACTCAAAGAAAACCTCAAGTAGCATAATTAAATCAAATACAGTCAAATCTGGATAGCTCAAAGTCAAACTTCAACCCAAACTACTGATATGTCAAAGTAAATTTTCTGGCACCAGAAAATTTACTTTGAGATATCAGTAGTTTGTAATAACAGGAGTTGAAATGTAAATAAAAATAGGAAATGTATTCTTTGGTATAAGAAAATACTTTGAGATATCAGTGTTTCAGATATCAGGAGTTGACTGCATGTGGAAGTTTGTAAAATCAGTGTCAGAACTTGCTTCTGAGGTACAAACAAGAGGTAGCAATGTGTGATAATTAGGAATAATTTCAGTTAAATCGCCATAAAAACTTACTTTGTGACCCGTCCCCTCCCTCTCTTTAGACGGTTCTTATTAGGGGTTACAAAAGAAGAGAAATTGGAAAATATCTTTCGTTGCAGCAAACACAAATACATTAATTAACATTAGTAATACTCTTAGTCATGCTGTTCGCAAGGCTGAAAGAGCACATCATCATGGTCGATTTGACTTTTGCAAGTCTTGAATTGGTCTGCTAGCTTCCTGTGTTTGGGACATCAGTACTTCATTAAACCCCTTCATTCCTTGTGACCTATAGAAGGGGTCTGGAGTTAAGGTGTAGACCCAAAATGCAAGGCTGGATCAAGGTCATCACTGTTAGCAAAACATAATAGCAATTTCTGAGAACAATTAGACAGCCAAAAATTGGCACACTGGCAAAAAAGTCCACTTAACATAAATGGGTTATGCAAGGTTCTCACTAGACTTTTGAAAACAGAGTTCCAGACCCTCTTCCGGGGGAGAGGGAGGGGGTAGAGATGGGGTGTTTGGATTTTTGTTGAGCCCACTTGCAGTGAGCAAACATAGTTGTCTCGACTTCCGTTCGGTGTATGTGCGTACGTACGTTAGTGCTTGCGTCATTCCAAATTTGTCCTGGCCATAACTTCTACATTTATGGATGGATTTCAAAATAATTTGGCACAATTGTTCTTCTTGATGAGTAGAAGTGCCATTTGAAGCATTTGTTCAGGTAGGTCCAAGGTCAAGGTCACACTTGAAGGTCAAATGATAAAATTGAGCTTGTCTGAGCCATAACTACTGCATTTATGGATGGCACAATTGTTCTTCTTGATGAGTAGAAGCGCCATTTGAACTGTTTGATCAGGTAGGCCCATGGTCAAGGTTACACTTGAAGGTCAAATGATAAAATTGTCATGCATGGAGTTTGTCCGGGCTATTACAGCTACATTTATGCATGGATTTCAAAATAATTAGACACAATTGTTCCTTGGTGAGTAGAAGTGCTATATGAAACATTTGTTCAGGTAGGTCCAAGGTCAAGGTCACACTTGAAGGTCAAATGATAAAATGGTCATAAATAGAGCCTGTCCAGGCCATATCTTCTACATTTTGGCACAATTTATCTCCTTGATGAGTAGAAATGTTTGTTCAGGTTGGTCCAAGGTCAAGGTCACACTTGAAGGTCAAATGATAAAATTGTCATAAAATGAACTTGTCATGGCAATTAGTTCTACTTGTTTTCCATAATGGAAAATTTAAAAAAGAAATATGCTGTATAAGCATGATATTGTTTGGCTTCTTTCCAGAGTTTTGACATACTTATAGGTCACTAAAGCTAACAGCAGGCTTGACAAGTTGTCCCTGGACAACCATTCTAGTTTTTTTCTCTCATCTTAGCTATCATTTCTCTTTTCTTTCTCCCTATCTCTGGGAGACGGCCCGATATAGACTGAAGTACTGTCTCAAAGGGCTGTTAAACCCAAAACAAACAACCAACTAACCAGACCCTCTTCCTGGGAAAATAAGGAGTCCCACAATGTAAATTATTGAAAATATCATAAAAGCAGGAGTTCCGAGCACAAAATAGGAGTGTGACTCTGGATATGAAGACCTAATGAGGTCTCTTAGTTAAGGCTTTATATAGGAAAATTGTTTTTGCATTAATGTTGGGCTAAACATGCATGGACAAACAGTTAAACACAGATCAGACTGCATAAGTTTGACTGGACAATTAAATTGATTGTTCTGTGTTTGTAGGTATATTGTTACAGCATGCTGGTAATTGTTAAAGAGTCCTTCTATTAGTCCAATTGCACTGTATGCAGATTATTCTGTCCAGAGCCCAAGATAAGAAGAGGTAACAGGGATAATTCAAAGATAGTTTTTCTTATTTCTCAACAAAAACAAACGTTGTGACCCCTCATTAGAACCGTTTCTGCGAGACAGTTCTAATGAGGGGTCACAAAATATGTTTTTATGGGAAAATAAGGACAATTATCCTAAATTACCACTGTTATCTCTTCTTAACTGGAGCACTGTTCGGTCTTATGAGTTTCTTGTCTTACTGTTTTCTATGATGTGAAACAGTTTTGTATAGGGTAAACAGAGTAGACTGTGATCATACTGCCATGTGCAGAAGTGCAAGCTGGTCTTGGCTTCTTTTGTGTTTATATCAGTGCAGTCTTGTATAGTTTCCCATACAGGGATAAATATTGGAGCCACGACTGGAAAAAGGTACTTGTGGCATATGCTTTATGCAGGCAGTAAAGGCTCGGTTCAGCCTACGAACATCAACATTCTGATAGAACCTTTTCTGTTGGTTCACTGCAAATATGGACCCTGAGGAATATAGGCAAACAAATACTCTAGCTAGACAACAGGGATTCACAAACCGGTTTGAGTTTTCTATATTTAGATCATACTTTTGGCCATCTTTTTGCTTGATCCGGCTGCTTTGGCAGAGAGATCATCCTCTTTGAAACTGGCAGGAATCCAGTTCCCAGTGTAAATAGTCGGCTAGACACTGGCTGCACCTTGTGGAGGGAAAATGCGTTTTAGTTCTTATATGATTGACATGCATGTATAATAATGATGCAAGGAAAATAATGAAGTGTCTGTGTTCCAGTCCAGGAAAAATGGAGGACTAGTTTTTGCTCGGAATTTATTTTTGTATTTAGCTTTACTAAATGGTAAATATATATCATGTGATTGAAGAATTCTTTGGCTTTGGTATTCATACCTTCCACTTAGTGAGGAAATGAGTATATGTGATATTAATTAGTTACAATCTTTTGTCAGTTAATTACCAGAATTACCCTAAATAACTGGACAGAAATTTCCATAGCAATCAGTTTAGTGAAGCCTGATCAGGGTTTGTTCTCTTTGTTTTCAACATGCAGTTTAATGATCACTTTGCCTAACCCGATTTGGGTAATGGATTGGTTTTTCAAATAGCAGTAATTTTGGTAGCTAGTGGTTTTGGTAGTCATTTGAAATAAGGGCTTATATGGGTATACCCAGTAGTAAAGATTAGTTTTAAGGTAAAGGATATCATTTCAAGGGAAGCAAATCTGCAGTTTTGTCTTCCTTTTCATAAGAGATCAACTCTTAAAATTTTTCTTGTCTAGGAACATCTTCTCTCTGTTAAGAGTAGACCCCCTTTTATGTAGGTTTCCCTTATCTAGGGGAGCAAACGGGGGGTCACAAAAGGTATCTCCATTTGAAAAAAATTAAATCAGTTGCGACACGACAAAACCATCAAAGTGACATGTGCGCCTAGCAAAGACTCAGATCAGCCTGGGCATCTGCCCAGTCTGATCAGAGGCTTTGCTGTGCGCTTAAAAGGTATCTCAGGGTCTAAGCTACCTCTATGTTGACAGCAAAGACTCTGATCAGACTGGGCGCATGCCCAGATTGATGGAAGTCTTCACTGGGCGCACATGTAACTTTGTTCGTTTTGTCGTGTTGCAGCTCAAATGGTTGTTTACCCACACACCTTAAAGGGAAATCACCCTATAAAAACTGCCATTGAAATTTTGTTGAAACTTCACACAGTGGTAGAATATTATATGCTAAGTGAAAAAATGAAATAAAAAAATGGGGTCACCGTACTACTTTTTGAGATAACGCAGCGTCACCTATGTGCCTGTTTAAAACATGACTATGTCTATTACGAACATTATCCGAGAAAATAGATGACCGATCGTTTCGAAATAAAGATTAATCAACTCCTCTTTCTTGTCTCTTTGTTTGCCTATCAAAATTGTCATCGTCGTATGTCTCATTATATAGGTTATTTTCAGTTTTTAGTTTCCCGCCATTTTCCATTATTAGAAAAAACGTGGAATTTCTTCAATATAAAAAGTTCCACCATTGAAATTTTTATATACTTTTGATATAGTAAAGGAATGATCCACCTCGTGCAAATAAGCAAATAAAAAACATAGGTCATCGACCAAATATTCGAGTTATGGAAGGAAAACCACTTTTATTTCGTGCGGTTTTCATATAAGCGCGTTGACGTCAAGGTTTTATGCGTTGACGTCGCTTTCTATTTGGCGCCATCAACGGCCATATGGATAGCGCTCTTACCTTTCGATGCTTTTTATAGCGATGCTATATAATTCCCTATTCAATTTCAGCAATGCTCTTATGTCTTGAACATATAGTCTATATGAAATTGTCGCCTTCAAAATTTTCTCGTATGCAGACAACAAATTAATGAGAGAAATTCCAAGAACTGAAACTAGGCAGCATGTTCATTGTTATTTCTCTTCTCATAGAATTTCGAACTTTTCTCTTGGTCCAGATTATATCACATTTATATCTGATGAACAAGTTTATGTGCGAACATTCAACTTGTTGGACCCGGCCACTGCCCGTCATGTATTTTCACGGCAAAGCTTTGTCCGTGGTGCATGATTTCATTTTATCATTTAATGATGAGACCAATTTTAGAGGATATGCATTTTGATAATTTTTCCCTGTTCGCATCGACAATCTATGAATCCTGTGGAAAGTCTAGGGCGATTAGTGAAAAATAAGAGTGTCGCAGCCTAGCCGTTGTAAAATTTGTATCTTGGCTGATGGTCTTATGTCACTTGCGTTAAATCTTAGAAGCAACTATTCAAAAAGAAAAGAAAAAGACAAAACATAATTACCGTAACGACATGAGCTAACAATAAAAGCTAAGATCAGCCTGCGCATTTGCTCAGTCTGATCTCCGCTTTCACTGTTTGCATGGGTATTTCATGACTCAAGCAAACGCTACCAAGTCCTTATTTATATTTATACTTGCATTAAGTAATTACGAGATTCAAAACGCGCTTGCAGTTTTCACATCCCCTCCTTACCTGACATTTAATTCCTAAAAAATTACACACTTACCGCAAAAAAAAAAATTGGCGCTCTCTTTTCCGTATAAAATTCTTCAGCCCCATTTTTGTCGTATTTTTTCTTTTGTCCAGTTTTATATACTTACCATTTTTCTGTCGCAAAACACTTATACGTTTGTTTCAACAAAGAGCCCATGTTGTCTTCGAAAGAGACGTAAACGTTTTAGCGTTACGGCAAACCACGTCATGATAACCATAGCAGGAAACAATGACGCTGCGTCAAAATGTATGCGCACGAACATTGAGGCGATTTCCCTTTAATTAAAGTATAAGTCCTGGCCTCTCTCTTGGAACAAGTGCAGTAATGTTGTAGCCTTTCATCAAAACAGCTGCAGTAGTCTTGTATTTTCTTGTTGAAACCCCTTAGGAACATGGTTGTAATAAGGGACCTCAGCATGGTTACAGATCCCCAGAGCAGAAGGCTGTGTTATTTGAGGGACAATTGAAAAGTTCTGAACCCAAGATACTTCTTATGAATCTGTGTATGAATCTGTGCATGCGCGCTTAACACGAGAGTTATGAGGTGTCATTCACTAGCTTTCTGTGGAAGTTTAAAAAAGAATCTGGCTAAAGGTTTCTTTTATACAGGGCCTTAAACATTAGTGGAGTGGCACACTTTTAAAGTAACATTTAAAATGTGCAACTTTGAAAAATCATTCTTGACATTCTACAAGATTTAAGTTATGAGTTCTTGTTGTAGTACATGCAAATATGATGATTTGTCAATGGATGGATGACTTGCAGTTTTATGTCCTTTTTATCAGTATTTGAGTCATATCAGGATGATGTCTGGGTGATAATGAAAGGCTGTGTGCAGTAGAAGCTCATTTACGATTGGAGCGATTTCTGCCTCCATTCTCAAACCCAGGACCACTAAATCAGTAGGCCAGTGCATAGCCTACTGAGCTACCGGGACTCCTATTTGTCAGTGGTTTGATGGAAATTCAAAACATTTTGATATCTAGCGGCTCTTCTGTAAACCTTAAATTTTGCAACCCTGACATTTAGAGACCAATATCTTACTCCTGTGTACATTAGGAACATAGTGAACAACACCAAACAACGTTTACACACAAATAAACATTAAGTCTTAGATAATTTTCGTTAAAAAGAGTTAAAAGATATTCACTCCTGTGCACCCACAGCATACTTAACTCTGATTGTGCACTATCTGCAGAAACTCAAAATAGACACTTATTTTAAACTTTTAATTCTCAAATGGAATAAATTTATGTTTGCATATATCATCACTTACAGGGATGCAAAATGATTGACTCAGCTGAAGTTATGGTTGGTCAAAGAATTATACAGTACACTCATGGAGGTAGCTGTAAAAAGTGAAGTGTTATCAGATTGATACAGAAGATAAATTCCTGAAAGTTGGTGATTGTTGCTCTGTAGAATAGCCATTAAAAATTATTTACTCAAATCCGCTCTGAAGGTTTCAGAACACGATGGTACTGAGAACTTTTTGATCCTCCCTCGTAGCAAGTCTTCCATCTCTCATTTGTAAACATTTTCAGATGACATCACCAAAACTATACGCCCTTTGTGACTATATTCCATTCCATTCGGATACCTTTAGGGGTATCTGGGCAAACAGTTGGGATCCAGATCAGGCCACACAAATGTGTGGCCTGATCTGAGACCCAAACTATTTACTGCCTAGACATCATTTCTACAAGAGTTAGTTAGACCAATATTGTCAAAATATGCTTGATTTTTGATCCAGATGACAATTTCAGCAGACGACAAAAAATACCCAGAATGCAATGGGATATTCAGTATGTAAAATCATGAGGGTGGGAAACAACATTAAGTTGCCATTGACTTTGTACAATGGGAAAGCCATCTAATCAAGATCTGCAATGTTTCCAGAACATTAGGGCGCTCCCTAGGAATAATGCATATGCATCTACCTTTTGTTCAGTGTGTTGTTATTGTATTGGAGCCCCCATAGCTCAGTGGGTTAAACGCTGGCCTACTGATCTAGCGGATCGGGTTTGAGCCCCGCATGAGGCGAGAATCTGTCCCACTGTAAACGGGGTTCCATTGCACACAGTCTTTCATTAGCACTATCCCTTCACCCTGATAACTAAAATACTGTTGAAAAGGATGTAAATCGCAAGTCATCCATCGAACCATTTCTTTGGTTATACGATAGATGGATCTACATACTTGGGATTGTTTTGGAAGGAAAATTCATCTTGTAGCAGATTTTCACAAAACTGATTCAGATATTTGGGCTCATTCTAGACTGGGGAAAACCCTGTTATAGCCAGATGAATACGTAATGCCAATTTCATATTGGACCTTCTTTTCTTTTTCTCTTCAGAAATGTGGTATTGAAAAGCTAGTAGAGGAACTATGCATTCGTTTAAAAGACACAGAGTCTCAAGGTATGTAGTATTTACATTAGTTAAAGTGCATAACTGTTGGTAGAAGTGACAATTAACAGCATTTATACATTGTTGAATGATATATCTCTGAATTATAAATAACAAAGTGGGGGACAAATTCGTTGTAAGATGCCATTAAGACATCTTCCCATGCCAAGGGTACTAAACCACTTATTTCCTATCCTACCCTTGGCCAACGGCCCATTGTAGATCGAATTTCCCACCGCACCGTTTCAGTAGATGGGGGCAACTTCCAACGCATCAAATCAAATTATCTCTGACAAAAGATTTTACACTTAACAGGCACCCTTGTGGATAGAAAAAGATCATGTTTACTATGAACAATAACCGAAACAGAGTGGAACAATATAAACCAGTTGGTCATTATAAACCAATTCATCAGTTTTTTTGAACAATAAAGCAAAGTTGTGGGACAACTGTGTTTTGCAACGGATCTTCTGATTGGTCAAAAAATGACATGCACCAAGGGAAACAACTCTCTGCAGCCAAAAGACAGCACTGCAGGAAATCAAATATTTGAATAGGCTGACAAACAAGGGTACATATAAAGAACAAAGTAAAATTACATGTAGTACCCTTGGCATTAAGATTTGCCCCTGTCTGTCTCTGTCTATTCATCATGCTTTATGGTATAGAGTTTGTGTAATCAACTCCAGCCAGTTTTCAATGGATCTTTCTCAAACTTTGCATACATGTTGTGGACATATAGAAGATGTGCATGTGGAGCTAAAATTAATTTGGACAGAATTACGGCCTTTTGAACTTAGTCATTTTAGGCAAATTTTTGTATTATAGGGTATAGAGTTTGTGTAATCAAGTCCTCCCACAGTTTTCAATGGATCTTTTTCAAACTTTGCTTACATGTTGGGAACATATTAAAGATGTGCATGTGGACTTTTGTTGGACCTAGAATTGATTTTGACAGAATAACAGCCTTTGGAACTTAGTCATTTTTGGCAAATTTTGCATTGTAGGGTATAGAGTTTGTGTAATCAACGTCTCTCACAGTTGTCAATGGATCTTATTCAAACCTTGCATACTTGCTGTGAATGTATTGAAGATGTGCATGTGGGTTTTTGTTGGACCTAGAATTAATTTTGACAGAATTACGGTCTTTTGAACTTAGTCATTTATTAGGGAATTTTTTGCATTGTAGGGTATGAGAGTTTGTGTAATCAACTTCTCTCACAGTTTTCAGTGGATCTCTTCAAACCTTGCATACATGCTGTGAATGTATTGAAGATGTGCATGTGGGTTTTTGTTGGACCTAGAATTAATTTTGACAGAATTACGGCCTTTTGAACTTAGTCATTCTAGGGAATTTTTTGCATTGTAGGGTATGGAGTTTGTGTTATCAACTTGCTCCACAGTTTTCAATGAATCTTTTTCAAACCTTGTCTACATATTGTGGACATATTTGAAGATATGCATGAGGCATTTTTATAGATCTAGAATTAATTTTGACAGAATCACAGGCTTTTTAACCTAGTCATTTTAGACAATTTTTTACATGGCAGGGTATGTTTTCAATGGATTCTTTGTATGTGCTTTATGGATATACACGTCATGTGACAGGTGCTGCATGGGGGCATCATTAGTGTCTTACAGACACAATTTTCTAGTTATTTCTAATGTTTGCATACAACTCCAAAGGAGATCTTATTGAAAGGAAAGAATTGGCTCAGAGAGGGCAAATTCTTTCCTTCAGTAAAAGACTTCACTCTTGAAAAAGGGATTAACCTAAGAGGAAAGCAAATACCATCCTATCTCCTCAAAACAGAAGAAGATGCATTTGCAGATTAAGATTATATTATTAAAATGAATTTATCTGTATCTTATTTCAGTGTCTGTAAGTCCTTTTGTGAACATCCAGTCATCCTCCAGTAGCTATGAGAGTAGTGAAGAGAGTGGACCTGAGCTTCAAAATCCAGCACAAAGGTAAACCAGCAAATTTTGCTGCCTTTGCCAAAAAAAAAGCCAGGGCCCAAATTGTTCAAAGGATCATTAGCTTAATGAAGTATTTAGTCAGTGATATGTTAAGTCATCTTTTATGCATAAAATCAAGTGTGCTCATATTTTTTGCTGAAAAATTGTGAAGGGCATTTGCACTGCAAAAGCGCATCACATTTTTTCGGCAAAAAAGGCAGTGTTTATGCATAATACATCTGAAAATTTAACATCTCATTAAGTAATAGTTATACCATGGTTTGTCCGCCTGTACGCGGAGATAATTCACGAGCTTTAGCGAGTGGATTATCTCCCGTACAGGTGGACAAATCATGGTTTAACTATTTTATACCACCCTTACCAGTGTAGACCTTGCTCATCGCGTAATATTTCGTGTTAAAGTTGGTGTTTTCTGGTAAGGGTGGTATAACTTACAATATTGTTAGTTTTGTACAATCAGACCCAGATATATTTAAGGTAAGGGTACATTGTACAGCTAGGGAAAGTGGTTCTGCCATGTTTTCTCACCTGTGATTAGCAGGAGCAAGACATAGGTATTATATTTCCAGATTGGTGGCAAAATTATCCTCAAAACCCACCAATAACTGGACATCGCTCAGCTTTTACATCATTTAATGAAATGATTCAACAGTTCTGTACCGGTCAGTCATTCATCATACTCGGTGTGTATCTGAGCATCTTGTTACAATGTAGTAGAAAATCATTCAGGGCATGCCTGAACTTATGGAATGTGGGAAGTTTATAATATGGGAGATGCATAAACAGCAGACTCACTACAACTGTATCTTTAAAGTTGATCAGAACACAGATACAATGTTGAACAGTGAGGAGCAGAACTTTAGTAGGTTAACATTTCAATTATATTTCATTATGAAATTTCCTCCTTTCCTGTGATATCCAAATTAACTTTTGTTTGCTTGCAAAATACAGTCAAACCTGTTTTAAGGGGTCACCCAAAGGAAGACCGAAAATTGGCTGTATAAGGCAGGTGACCCCTTAATACAGGTTCATTTGCACTATATTTTGGTCCAAGGGACCCGGAAAAGGTGGCTGCTAAAGCCAGGTGACCCATTAATAGAGATGACCACATAAGCAGATTTGACTGTATGGCTTGTTATGCCCCCAACTTCGGAGAAGTTGAGGGGGCATATTGGTTTGGGCCCGTCCGTCTGTCCGTCTGTCTGTCCGTCCGTCTGTCCGTAACGCTTTTTGGCAGCTGGGAAACTCAAGAAGCCCTTATGCTAGGATCTTGAAAGTTTATATGTGGCATGTACATGAAAAATGAGTGGACCCGTATTTTTTCTTTTTTCCGCCGGTCACGTATTTCCAGAGTTATGCCCCTTTTTTGACTTAGTCTATGGAACCTTGTGAACAAAATATCTCAAGAACCCCTGATGCTAGGATCATGACTTTTTACATGATAACATTGCCCAAGGTGTAGATGACCTGATTAACTTTTGAAAAAAACTCGTAAATTTTTTACCGCGTTATGCCCCTTTTTCGACTTAGTGCATTGTAAGCCTATGGAACCTTGTGAACAAAATATCACAACAGCCCCTTTCGCTAGGATCATATTTTTTTGCAGGAAGACATTGTCCATGGTGTAGATGACCTGATTAACTTTTGAAAAACATTGGTGAATTTTTGACCGAGTTATGCCCCTTTTTCGACTTAGTGCATTGTAAGCCTATTGAACCTTGTGAACAAAATATCTCGACAACCCCTGATGCTAGGATCATTTTTTTTTGCAGCAAGACATTGTCCAAGGTGTAGATGACCTGATTAACTTTTGAAAAAAGTTTGTAAATTTTTTATCGAGTTATGCCCCTTTGTCGACTTAGTGCATTGTAAGCCTATTGAACCTTGTGAACAAAATATCTCAAGAACCCCTGATGCTAGGATCGTGTTTCTTTGCAGGAAGACATTAACTAAGGTGTAGATGACCTGATTAACTTTTGATCATTATTAGTGAGTTTTTGACGGAGTTATGCCCCTTTTTTGATTTAGTGCATTGTAAGCCTATGGAACCTTGTGAACAAAATATCTAGAGAACCCCTGCTGCTAGGATTGTGCTTTTTCGCTGGAAGACATTGTCCAAGCGGTAGATGACTTGATTAACTTTTGAAAAACATTGGTGCATTTTGGACTGAGTTATGCCCCTTTTTCGACTTAATGCATTGAAGTCGTTGGTACATTTGAGGTACCCTTACAGTCAAGAACTGTAAGATATAGGAACATACAGTTACAGGCAATGATATAGATGAACAGATTAAAACCCCTTTCTGACCTGAATATTATGGGATGAACCTTCTGCAGAGGCAAGCATATGGTTGGGGGCATAGTGTTTCATAAACACATTTTCTAGTTTAAAGGTTATGTCTGAAATACACACAAAACATTAAAATAACTGCAAGAAGCTGTTATGAATCATTTTTAGCATTTTCAAGGCCCTTGCATACAAATTTCCAGACTGTGACAAAGTTTTATCAGTTAATCATAGAATTAAGTAATGGATTTTTACTAGAAAATTAGCAATATGCCTATATACAAAAATACAATCATTATAGAAAATGAAAGCAAAAACTATAGAAGAATGTAGAAGTAAATTCAGTTATAGTTGCAAAACAAGGCAAATTTTTATTACTGTAGAGAGTTAGAAGGTCTGTAACTTGATCAAGATGTGCTCCGCACTGTTGAAATAATGCATACTTCTAATTTTGAATTGTTTTCAGCACTACATTGGTTTCATATTTTATGCATAATTGCTAAATAATTCTGTGTATGGCCTTACTGGCCACATCGTCAAATAATATCAGTTAGTTCAAATTTTAGAATAATAACAGGAATTCAATGCATTATATGGTAGAACGGCAATTGATAGTCAATGCTCTGATCAAACTGCTCTTGGTGTAGTCGAGTTTGCTAAGGCATGTCTGACCCAATATTTAGGGTTATTATGATACATTTCTGTATTTCTTTGGTTATAAGATGGAGGTTTTTCCTTTCAAAACAATATCAAAATCTAGAGCCATCTTGTTAGAACAGTCCCAAAAATTTAGATCCCTGTTGGATCTAGATTTTTGGGATTGTTTTGAAAAGAAAAAAATATCCATCTTATAGCTGAATTACACAAGACTGATTTACAAAATTTAATGTGGGGCAATTTGGGAAGTGGAAACTGTGTCATATAGCTAAATAAAAACTGTATGTGCTTGGACTGTTTCAGGTACTATGCTGCTTTCCCAGACCTTCATGGAAACAAAAGTTTGGCCTCCAATTCTCCTTCCGTCAATACCAAAAGTTCAGTATGGAAGGTAAACCCTCTTGTTAAACAATGTTCAGGGGAAAACCAATCAGAAAATGCCACCGTTTTAACAGATGTACACCCACCTTTAGAGAAATCAACCAAATCTCCAAAACAAGCAGCAGCTAGATGTAACATCAAGAAAAAGGATGGCCCCTTTGAAAAACAGAGACATTCATCAAAATCATCCCAAACAAAACCAGGCAAGGGTAAGAGAGATAAGGACAGGCCCAAGAGAAGATTCAGAAAAGATGAGAGACTTCAGACTTGGCCTCCCAGTACTGAAACTTCAGAGTTTGATAATCTTGGCACTGACTCCTTTGAACTTGAGCCCTTCTTTATACCAGACAATTTTGAGGAATGTCTACAAGAAACAAAAGCTCCAAAAAGAGAAAATGAAGAACTATGCACCAAAGTGGAAAGTATTTTGAAAGGAATGTTATTGCCTACTCCATGCAAGACATACAAAGAACTTGAAGATGTAGATGAAGGAGAGCCTAAAGAACAGTTAGAAAGAGCGAAAAAACATCAGAGTCCTGTTTCTCAAATCAGTTTGTCCAGGGAAGATAGTATCAGTCCAGAGCACCAAGAACAAGACATTTGGTATACCCAGCCAATAGATATCATATTTCAAACTCAGGAAGAAAACAATGTCCCAACAAAACCACGCTTATATAAAAGGACAAGTCATCCAGATTCTTTGACTGAATCAGGAAAAGAAGATTCAGCAAGCACTTCTTCCAGTCCAGTATGTAGTAGGATAAGAAATGAGAGTACAGGATCAGATGATGATGAGGACATATGGGCAGGCTCTGTTCTTATTCCTGCATGGCTTACTGATGAATTATCGATTGATCATGAGGAGATTCTGCCTGGAACTGTAGCTTTCTCATCTTCATTTAAGTCTTCCAGTCCTAAAGAGAAGCTTCTGTCAACATCAAATGATACCAAATCAGTTGAGAAAAAGAGTGACGAACAAGAAAAATATCCTTCCGGACTTTGGTCATTGTATGATGATTTCCATAGTAACACAGATACAGGGGAGAAAATGTGGTCTGGAAATGACGATTGTGAAGATTATTTGACACCAACACCAACTCAAGATCTCCTCCTCCTGTCTCAACAAAAATCAAATGAGACTAGTCAAAATTTGTACTGGTTTACACCATCAGCACCAGTATCTTTGATTGATGTGGATTACTTGTCAAACCTGATGAGCCTAAATGTAGAGTCCCATTGTAATTCTAATGGTTTGGTTGATAGAACACCCTGTTTGTCATCTCTCTGGCAAAGTCAAATACTCTTTGATATTTCCCTGTACAATACTGAACAGTCCAATCCTGAACTTGAATGTCTAGAGACTGGCAATAGTATGTGGCAGTTTGACAAAGAATACTTGGGGTATAGGTTAGCGAAACTCTGGAATGTGAATATGCAAAAACGACAGAAAGGTTCAGTGTGGGGTCCAGACACAGATAAAGATAGTCATCTATGGTTTGCAGAGAATGCATACATTATGAATGATGCCAGCTGGTACAATTGTGGGATTGATGATGTTGTAAAGCAGCAATGTATTCAAGATTTTGAAAATACGTTGATACCAGAAATTTTCATAGAGATATTTAATGAAGACAATTTAGATGATGATGTTTTTGAGGAGTCAGAAACAAGAAATGTAAAGCCACTGTATGACAGAAGTTTCTCTATGAATAATGTACCATCTTTGTGGTCTTCAGATTCTGATAAAGAAACCAACCCAGAGCTGTCAAAAAGCTTTGAGCTTGTCCCATCAGAAACATCAGCATTTGAAGATGTTCCAAGAAAGTTACATCATGTGTTAAGTGAACCAAATTTGGCAAGGCATCGTAGAGAAAAGGATTCGGTACAACAGTCACCACAAGAACATCTGTATTTTTCACCTAAAACACACTTTAGGCCAATAACTCCAGCCTATGCTCCAGAACTCTGTGCAAAATCCAAGCAGCAGCAAGTTTGTAATGACTTATTTGGGGGAATTACTTCATCAAAAACTCCATATCAGCAGTATGTCACAGATCCTACAAGTGATGATGAATCATTTGTCCCCAAATTTAAAGTTAAGAGTTATAATAAGTACATTCAAACTGGTGGTGGGGACAGCAACACAGATGTCACTACATCACCAACAGAAAATCCTGATTTGGAGGACGAACTGTCTACTCCTGAAAATCTCACATTAGGAATGATAGAGAATATTGTAAATGACACTGATGCTATGGATGACTATTTAATAAGAATTTATGAGGATCTTGATGCTGCCAATAATGACTCTGCATATGAAACAGATTATGGAATATCAACAGTGGAAGCTGAACAAGAAAAGGGCAAAAGTAAGAGTTGTAACCACAAACATGCCGTTGACTATTCAGAACAAGAGCAACATGCTGCGAGTGACCATGTTGATCATGGAAATCTTGGAGAACAGTTTGATTATGGAATCACTAGTCTGGCTGCTACTTATCCCCACTTCCAAGACTGGCCAGAGATGTTATATTCGTATCAAACCTCCATGAAGACTGATGAACTGAATGAAGAACACAAAGAAGAGAAGCACCTAGCCAAAAGCTGGCATGAGCCCAGCTATTTTGACCATGAGGCATGGCGTAGGGGTACAGAATATGATGATATCTCGTATTTTATGGAGAATGCCAGAGCAATGGATTCTCATGATTTATGGAGCTGTGATCATGATGCCCAACAGACATACTTATTGGAAAAATATAAAAATATCTGGAGCACTGGTCAAGAAAGTTTTGAAACAGAATCAAAGGATGGAGAAATGTTTGAAAATGACTTTCTGTTGGTTGATAAGTTACTGAATGAAGACCAGGCTCAGGATAGTAAGAAAGATGATATAAACTTGAATGAACATTTCTTTGAAATGAGTGATGGTCGAAGTGAACAGTTTATTGATGGAAGAGTTTATTCTGTATTGGAGAGGAATATTGAGGCTGAACAAGGGCTGCCACAGGAGTCTTTCTTCAGCATAAAACTTGTTAATAAGGATAAAGTGAGGAGACAGGGTGTCCATGAACAGGGAAAACATAGTGAAGAAGGAAATGGGGTAAGTGTTTCTTGTTGTTAAATTAATAGAGACATTATTGAACTGCCTACCTTTATAATCTATGTCAGGGAAATGAATCTAGTATAGCTAGGCGAAGCAAATATTTGGCAAACTGAGGATTTTCTTTTGGTCTAAGCATTGATTAATGGAAATTTTGCTCTTGCAGATATGGATTTTGTTGGCTATTTTCTTGTAAACCTTCTTTGGTCAGGTGTTTCCGCCCTGGCTCAGTAATGTTTTTCCCTTGTCTTGTTTGGGCTATACAGGTGCATTGCATTAATTTTATACCTATGCAATTTTTAGCTCACCTGAGCCGAAGGCTCAGAGGTGAGCTTATAGGATGGGAGTCAGGCCGTCGTCCGTCCGTGGGTGCGTGGGTTAGTGGGTGCGTGGGTGCGTCAACAATTTCAAACATAAATATCTCAGAGACCAGTGGGCCGATCGCAATCAAATTTTATCTGAAGCATCATTTGGGTGGGGGAAAGGCTGCATTAGGTTTTGGTGCAGATCAGCTTGGAACTCAGGTTTCCATGGCAACAGATAGCCCCCATAGGGTTATAATGGGGAAAATGGCGTCATCAGGTTTTCTCGACTGTTTTTGATTAGATCCTTATCATACTTGCAGGTAATGATTTCATACACAAGAGCTTGGATGACTTCGAAATTTGGCCGGATTCGAGTACAGACAACGGAGTTAGCTGCCCTTGAGCGTTTGAAAAAAATCCCATAGGGTTATAATGGGGAAAATGGCGTCATCACGTTTTCTCAACTGTTTTTGCTTAGATCCTTATCATACTTGCAGGTAATGATGACATACATAAGAGCTTGGATGAGTTCGAAATTTGACCGGATTCGAACACAGACTATGGAGTTAGCTGCCCTTGAGCGTTTGAAAAAAATCCCATAGTGTTATAATGGAGAAAACAACGTCATCACATATTTTTAGAAAAACTTTGTCATCGCTCTATTGCCTACATTTCTCAACGGATTTTAAAATAACTTCACACAAATGTAGGGCATGACAATATCTCGTGCAAGTTCGACTTTAAGGATGCTGCGCCCAAGGTCAAGGTCACTGTGGCTGTTTTTAGAAAAACTTTGTCAGCGCTCTAGCACCTACATTAATGGATTTTAAAATAACTTCACACAAATGTAGGGCATGACAATATCTCTAGCAAGTTCGACTTTCAGGGTGCTGTGCCCAAGGTCAAGGTCACTGTGGCTATTTTTAAAAAAACTTTGTCATCGCCCTAGCACCTTCATTTCTCCATGGATTGTAAAATAACATGACACAAATGTAGGGTATGACAATATCTCAAGCAACTTTGACTTCCAGGGTGCTGCGCCCAAGGTCAAGGTCACTGTGGCTATTTTTAGAAAAACTTTTTCAGCGCTCCAGCACCTACATTTCTCAATGGATTTTAAAATAAATTCACACAAATGTAGGGCATGACAATATCTCGAGCAAGGTCGACTTTCATGGTGCTGTGCTCAAGGTCAAGGTCACTGTGGCTATTTTTAGAAAAACTCTGTCATCGCCCTAGCACCTTCATTTCTCCATGGATTTTGAAATAACTTGACACAAATGTAGGGTATGACAATATCTCAACCAAGTTTGACTTTAAGGATGCTGTGCCCAAGGTCAGGGTCACTGTGGCTATTTTTAGAAAAAACTTTGTCATCGCTCTAGCACCTACATTTCTCAACGGATTCTAAAATAAATTCAAATGTAGGGCCTGACAATATCTCGAGCAAGTTTGACTTTCAGGGTGCTGCAATCAAGGTTTTTGATTAGATCCTTATCATACTTGCAGGTAATGATGACATACATAAGAGCTTTGATGAGTTCGAAATTTGGCCAGATTCGAGCACAGACTACGGAGTTAGCTGCCCTTGAGCGTTTGAAATAACTCCCATAGTCTTATAATGGAGAAAACAACGTCATCACATTTTCATTTTTCATCGGATCCTCTTCATACTTGCAGGTAATGAGGATATGCATAAAAGCTTGGATTAGTTAGCATTTCGGCTAGATCTCACCACTGACTATGAAGTACCTGCCCTGAGCATCCAAAAAATCAATGTCGCCACTTTTTCTTGGTTTCTACTGATCCGATCCTTTTCAAACTTGCAGGTAATGAGGAAATGCATAATATCTTAATTAAGTTCAAATTTTGGCCAGATCAGGCCAACCACTACGAAGTTAGCTGCCCTTGACAGCTCTGTCTATTGTGCTCTTGATCAGATACTTTTTAAACTTGCATATATTAAATGAGGGCATACATAATGTTTTGGATGAGTTTAATTTTCAGCCTGATTGGACCACTGACTGTGGAGTTAGCTGCCCTTGAGCATCTTAAATATCCCTATAGGTTTACAATGTCTCTCAGATGAGCAATTGTTGCCCTTTGGGCTACTTGTTTCATAAGTTTTAGCATACCCCAAAGTGCATTCTAGCTTTGGCTGAAACTTTCAGAAAGTCGTTGTTGTTGAAAAATCTTACACTTACCATGGGAATAAAAATAGGGACACTGCATAGAATTCCAGTAATTGCTGTATAGAATATAGAGGAAAAGAGATTTTGCAACCTATCAAAGTTATCTGGAGAATATTGATAAGTGCTGAAATGCTTCCATGTAGTCTTTTTAGCTGTGTACAGGAATACGGTAATGAAAAACGAGATCAACATTTCAATGACAAATATTCAAACATGGTTTATTTAATCAAACCCGGGATAATTCTCTTTTCTGCTAAATAAAAAAAATGTTTACCTTTAAAAAGAGTAAGGCGGGACCGTCTTTGAGTAAATTAGAGTTGGTCCTGAGATAGAAACTAGGGGTGTAACAATACATCGGACTATCAATATATCGCAATAGTAACATTGGCAATAGTCACTATCGATAGGGAAAGCTGCAATGTCAGTACTATCGGCAATAGTGTTTCCAATATCGCAATAGTTTCAATAGTTTCTAGACATGCATCTATTTCTTGAAAGAAGTCTTTAGCTACAAGAATAATAGAAATGCATGTGGATTCCAAAGAATGAAAAATAATATTTTCTTGTATTTTGTAGCCAAGATGTGCATGTTGTGATACAACAGTCAGTAAACAATGCTTTTCAGCATAAATTTGTGAACATACCAGAGTTTTATACAGAAAAGCTCAGTTTCTGGATACAAGATCTGTCCCCAATAGTTATCGCAATGCATTGCAATAGCAACCTGCAATAGTAATAGTATAGCAATGGTACTTCTTGCAATGTCAATACTATCGCAATAGTCATTTATGGACTATCGTTACATCCCTGATAGAAACAGATAAGCTTGCTTTAGACATTCAATAAATATAATACCTCTACTATCCAATCTGCGAGCAATTTTGCAAAAACACTTTAAATGCCATTTCACTTGCAGTTAGGCACTGAAAATTGGAAATTTAACATGACAGAAGAGAGGGGTGGGGTAATTTACTTTTGCTTAATATTTAAATTTCGATTTGTTTGATTTTTTATCACCTGTCTTAACTATTTTACAGCACTGATAATCATTCTGTTTTCAGGTTTTTAGTGTGAAAATGTATGGACAATGCTTGCTAGTAGGTACAATGCTAGGATAAAAGATAGGAAAAACTAGACTCTTCATATATTTCTATGCAAGGCTGTCAGTTCGAAAAACTCATTTCTGTGATTTGCTAAAATATAATCAGGAAGAAACATGATAAATTCAAGAAGGGACAAGAGCCAGCATCTCAGTTTCAAACTCTGTGATACATGTACAACAAAGAGGAATTTGTTAAGACATACCGGTATAAAACACTTGCATTTAGGTATACTGTGTCGACCCCTCTCTTCTGTCCTGTTTTCAAGTTGTCAGTGTCAAAATATCGTAAAAAGTATTCTTTCCATAGCTCACAATTAGGATAAAACAGGCATTCTGTTAATTAAATGTCTGAAGCAAGCCTAACAGTTTTAACAACAGGACCTATACCAAGGTTCGCACAGACTTGAAAAGGCCTTGAATTTTGGAGGTTGACTTAAAAAGTCCTTAATTTGCATTGGAGGCCCTAAAAAGCACTTAAATACTATCTGGGGGGCCTTAAAAGTCAGATTTAATGGCCTTAAATTTTATTTTGCATTGTTTTGGTCAATATTCTTTCCAAAAACTTGATATTTTGAGAAGAAATCGGTAAATTTCATACCGGGTAGTTCTCAGTTCAAATACGGTAGGTTCTTCTCTTGAACAGAAAATATTCTGTTCTATTCTGCGTGTTTACACGGTAGTCATGCTAATTGTCATTGTTTTTAACGACAACACATGCCATAAAACGTCACCGTCTTGAAAAATATTGTTGATCGGGGCTGTTTCCATAGGTTTTTACGTAGATAATATAAGATTATCATGGGTAAATGTGTATTCAACCCAAAGTGGTCTCCCTTTGTGAAAATGGCAGGGAAACATAGAGGTATACACATTGACACCATAGATCTGTTCTTAAGTGTGTAATTGAAAGCATTAATAATTACATATTTTAATAAAATATCAAAGGTATGGTCATATATATTGAGTCCTTAAAACTGTTGCAAAAGTCCCTAAAAAGTACCTAAAAAGGCCTTGAATTTATGTTTGAAAAGTCTGTATGAACCATGTATACTAATTGGCTCAAATGAAGGTCCCATCTGTATCTTTTTAAGGGTATGTATTTTCTTGCAGAAAAGAAATTTATGCGGGTTTTCATTTAATATAACATTTTAAATATTTGTTATTGAAATGTCAATCTTGGTTTTTTCATTGCCATATTCCTGTACACTGTGAAAAAGACTTTAACTTCGTGGAAGCATTTCAGCATTTGTCAATATAATTAAGATAACTTTGATACATTACAAAATCGCTTCTCCGCAATATTCTATACAGCGAACTTTTCTGGAATTCTAAGCAGTGTCCCTTTATTTATTCCCATGGTAAGTGTAAGATTTTTCGACAACAGTGACTTTCAGCTTAAGCTAGAATGCACTTTGGGGTATGCTAAAACTTATGAAAAATTTGCATAGGTATAAAATTAATGCATCTTTGAAAAAAAAAAAAAAAACATTTGATTGATTGGAAATCAGTTTATAGTGTGTAAGAATAAGATGCAAACAGTCATGCTGTTAGTGTTTAATGTAAACTTGTGCAAGCCTAGATAGATGGTAACAACCTTGACCTACGTGTCTACCATGCCTTGTGTCAGGTATCATTGGGACCTCAAAAACATCAAGCTCATAGTTTAATATCATGTTGCACCCTTTTACCACCTCTGTTTGGGTAAGAAGATACAGTAATATCTCAGTGTAAGAACTGAATTACATGGCTTCTCAAAAACTTAATTTTGTTAGGGTAAATGAGCCGCCACATGACAAAACCAACAAAATGGCATGTGCCCCCATAGAAGACTCTGATCAGCCTGTGCATCTGCCGAGTCTGATCAGTCTTAGTTGTCGGCATGGAGCTAGCTTAGCTACCCTTTAAGCACACAACCATAACTCTAGTCAGATTGGGCTGCAGCCCGGGCTGATTCGAGTCTTCACTGGGAGCACAGGACACTTTGTTGGTTTTCTCACGTGGCGGCTCATATCATGGGTACACAGACATGCTTTTTCTGAAAAGCAGGCAACTTCAGTGACTTCCTGGGCAGTGAAATCCTTTTAAAAAGAGGTCTATACTCTTATTATATATAAATAAAAAAAAACATCGGTCTTAGAGGAGCAAAGTCTTTCCTTTTGGTGTTGACCCCCATTGAGGAGGAGGCAAAATGGAACTCAGAGCTCTAGATAAGAGGGAGTATTTGATGATAATCAAGGAAATTTTTTCTTGTTTCTCATTGTAACCATATGTTGTGACCCCTCAACTGAACCGTCTGACGAGACGGTTCAGATGAGGGGTCACAACATATGATTTTATGCAGAGTTAACAAAAATTATCCCTAATTACAGGCCAACTTCGTTGTGTCAAACTTGCTTATCTCGAAAACCCTGCTAGTGTCGAAGTGATCTCCCATTCCCGAACATTCCCCCTAATATAATATTGCATTTCGACCTCCGTTGTGTCAAACTCGCTTATAACGAAAACACTGCTGTATCGAAGTGATTTTTGATTCCCCTCCGACACTTTCCATGTGTTTTACCACTGTTTGTGTCGAAGTCAAAATGTGTATTCAGAAAAAGATCGCCCAAACGACAGAAAGAAAATGAGGGCCATTTTGTGTAGACGTTTTGCGGTAATGAAAAACCTGCATATTTTTTGTCTTTAAGCAAATTGGTACAAACATCGAACAATAACAATGAAAAAGAACGATTTACTGAACAATTGTCTTTAATTGATCGCAGTTCAATCAATTATCCCAAATTATCCAATAATTATCCACTGATTGTGTGAAACGATGCAGATGTTTTGTTGATCAGCTGTTTTGGTGTGTAAGTTAATTAACCTTGAACCGCCTATACGTCACAGGTCTGGTGCATTCGATTGGAAAGTTCGGTCAATTAGGTGCCTTTGAAATTTAATTGATTGAACAGTATTGAGCGGCGCTCTTTGATATTTTGATTCAAAATGTGAAATAAAACTAAGTGAAGTGATTTTTCTTGTCTTAATTTCAATCCCGTTTTCAGTATAAACAGTTTCACTACGTTCGTGCTGCACACGTTTTGTAGAAATACTGACTCTACGAAAGTTAAGATATTGTACATGTATAGAACAAAAATTTTGGTGACGTCACAATTTGCCTATCTCGAACTTCGGAAAACTCGAAGTGGGTTCTCCATTCCCTTGGAATTCAAGATATCGAAGTTGGCCTGTATCACCAAATACTCCCTCTTATCTAGAGCTCTGGGAAATGGCACAGTTGCATTCATCGAAAGAGTATCTATTCATCTCAGCAGGAAAATAAGAGCATCCCACACATTGGGAATATATAGAAAACAAATGTTTGTTTTGATGTCATGGTTTAAAAGGCAAAATGGCTTGGCAAACCCAGCCATTCCTACATGATTTCTGATCTCGCTCGTAAAAGGTGACATCAGTTTTAAAGCACAGTAATATTGTATTCTCTGTATACTGTAGTATTGTCTATAATGCGTCTTCCAGCTATTGATTTTGAAATATTAGCAAGAAGGCAAAGTGTATTTTAGTGGAACTTCATGATAGCATGTTTATGCTCTGGGGCGATTCGGTAGTGTCATGTAGCCAATGCAAGGCTGAGACTTTAACCTAGTAGACTGCCAAATGCAGTTCAGGGTAACATTTGAGCAAGAGTGTTGCACCAACATGATAGTATCAAAGTTTATCAAATCCCTGTCACATGTATTGGTTACTTTTCACAGTTGTTGCATATTAAGACAATTTATTGCTTGTTCATATTTAATCATTTTTCTCAATCTCTCTCTCTCTGTCATTCAAGATTATTCATGAAAAAAGAATTGTAGCTGTTTTAGATGATGTGAATATTGATGGGGAATCTGTTGATATAAACTGGAAATACATTATACTTCTTCAGTTTGGCCTTTTGTAAAATTTCACTAGCAAAGTTTAGTACATGTACTTTGACATTTTGTCACACAAAAAAAATAAAAATCATACTGTAAATTGGGCCACACAAAAAAAAAATCATATGATATTGTAAATTGGGCCCGTCACACACAGCCATTCATTCTCTCTTACACCGGCTCAGTTTGACTGATAAATTGCTGAAAGGACAGTTAGTCTACTTGCATTTCATGCATGATATCCAGCCTGTACAGATGTGTTAACTGTTCACACAGTGCATGGCTTTTTCTTTCTTTTGGCATGAATCATTTAGTAAAACAGCAGATTAAGATCTTTAAAATGAGAAACTGATATGTCACTCTTCTGCTGTTCTGTTTCAGAATTCCTATGGCACATATGACCTTGTACCAATGCCTGATGAGGCTTTGTTCTCGGCGGAGCTGGAGAAAGAGTGGACTAGTCCTGAGATGCAGCTGCTGCTTAGTCAGCATAAGCATTCACGTATGTGTGTTATGTGCCTTGTTATAAAGCTGTTCATTTAACGCTTATACAGAATATGCTGTCACACACAATCGTAGGATTATAAGAAAGAGCTTCTGGGAGCCATGATCCCAAATGCTGTGCTTTAGGGGAGATTCGGGTAACTTCGGACAGCGGGTAAATTTGGACAGTGACATTTTTCCTTTATATGTCAGATGCCTGGAACTAAAACAAAACACTAACTGGCCAAACAGTGAAAATTCTGATGAGACGGCTCATTATGAGCCATCTCATCTGGATTTTCACTGTTTGCAATGGTATGTCAGAATCTACCCTCCTGTCCGAAGTTACCCGTCTCTCCCCTATGCCATATGTTCAGTTGTAGTTTAGTCTTGATACTTTTCATAAAATATTTGTTGTGGAACTACATGTAAAGGACACTGTACTATATATTTGGACAAAAATAGTTGTGTGGTGTAGATCCGATTCTGACAGTTCTTCTGGTGTAGCCTGGTCAAGGTATGCATTTTTCTTGCCAACAGTACATTTTATAGAAGGAGAAATAGCCAAAGGTCTAATGGAGCAATATTGATAGCTCAGCTAAGATCTTAATGTGTTCAAACTTCCATTGAAATTTGCTGTTTTCAATTTTACAAGTGAAAACTTGTATTAAAACAAATGAGTCTGCAGAGGCTGATAGTACATGTACTATTATGATGCCTGTCTAGAGAAATAGAACTAAGAGAACTAACAGGGAGGACAATGTATAGCATCCAGATTTCTTTCTATTCTTTAGTAAATGCAGCATTTTTTGCTGAAAACATGGGTTATTAAATTATATTGTAAGGTAGCTACTGGTACAGTAATCAACCTCATTAGTGCCCTGTGCACTTAACTTTTTCAAAATTGTGACATATACTTGAAGTAAATTTTCTTTCTTCTAAGTTCACATTGCAACACATTATTATATATCAGAGGAAACGATTATGGAAGTTAAGCTGCTTATGATCATAGAAAGATAGAGAGATGTAAGTTAAAGGTTCCATAGCATTTCAACCTCTTCTAAACAAGTGTGTGGGGGGAGGGGGGGGGTGCGTCAGGTTGATGGTGCTGGTTATAACTTCCAGCGCCTGGGCGTCTTACTTACTTGGATAAAAGTAGGGCAAGGGCCTACTGTGTTTGCAATAGATGAGGTAGGGGGTTGTTTGGAAAAAAATTTTCTTGTCTGTCATTTCTCTTTTCTTTCTCCCACTGTCTGGGAGACATCTCGATATAGACTGAAATTCTGTCTCAAAGGGTTGCTAACCCAAAGCGACCAACCCCAAAAAAAAAAAAAAAAAAAAGAAAAAGCTAACAATGAGATTAACCAGTAAAAATATGGCACCCTTATAATCATACCCCTCAAAAACTACAATAATGAGGGCTTATAGGGGCATGTGTGCTGTTTAGGTCAAATACGGTAATTATTGCACTTTTGGCTAAAATTGTACCAAATACAGATTTAATGAATGATACTAGCTAAAACAGTATGGTTTTGAGTGTAGCAAGTTGATGTGCTTAATGTTAGAATTTCATTTCCAGGTTTTCAACGCAAGCCTTGTAGTTTCTTCTTAGAAGGAAATTGTCGCCGCTCTGACTGCAAGTTTGCCCATGATATATCTAATATAACTTGTCGTTTCTGGGAGGAAGGTGGATGTTTCAAAGGCCCACTGTGTCCATTTCTTCATGGATATAGAAGGTAAGGCTTAGAACATTTATTTTCAGGTATACTGTTGGAATATTATTTTACCCTAGGTAAAAGTCGTTGAAAATTTATTATTCATTTTCTTAAATACATATATTGGGCATCACTATGTCTCTTTTAACTTTAAATTTCTGAAATTGACTGATCCATCTTTGAAGTGTATGGGCCCATCTCCATCCATGTTTATTTGCCTTGTTTTTCTAAGTGAAACGTCACAAAAATGATTAGAATAATTTCAGATTTCTGTTACAGTCAGAATTTTGTCTGATTGGATTATCTCCCCTTGCCCAATTGCTTTACAATTTTTTTTTGACCTGTGGTTTGTTTACTGTTTAGAATAGTATGGAGAAACTTCACCAATGATGAGAGCAAGGGTGAGCTTGCTGTTTTATTCTCAAAACATTTTGTCGTACAGGGCTGTCTTGCTTTCCCGGAGGCTGAAAAAAGAACAAAAAAGTAACAGGTGAAATGGGGTTTGCAGCAGTGATATTATGCGCAGTTTTAATGAAGTATATGGGTTAATGTATACAGCTTGCCTGTAGGGCTGGGACGGGTAGAGATTTTGTACCCGGGTACCAGAGTACCAGAGTCGCTATTACCCAGTTACCTGTAACCATAGCATTTTCAGCATATCCACACTTAGGAAACGTATGTTTAGTTCAAATAATAAGTGTGCATCAGAAAAGATCAAAAATGTAGAAATCTCCCTGTTATAATAATTAAACTGGTTTGGAAATATATGACTGCATTTTTAACAAGACAGCCACAGTCAGCTTTGCTGTATTTGCTTGGAATTCTATTGAAATCGAATATTCAGACATTACTTAATAATAAGCTCCGGGTAACAGGTAGTAAATTTGTACCGGGGTAATTGCCCAGTCTGATTAAAGTCTTTGCTATTCACATGGAGCTAGCTTAGACCTTAGCTACCCTTTAAGTGCACAGCAAAGACTCTGATCAGACTGGAAGGATGCCCAAACTGATCTGAGTCTTTGCTGGGTGCACATGCCACTTCATTGGTTTTTAGCTCACCTGGCCCGAAGGGCCATAGTGAGCTATTGTCATACCAATGCGTCCGGCGTGCGTGGTGCGTCGTCACGGAATTTGTCCGTCAACACCTAAAAACAAATATTCAAACATCTTCTTCTGTAAAACTACTGGTCCCATGGTTCTCAAATTTCACATGGAGCATGACCTGACTCCAGGGTCTCAGAATTGTAAAATTGGGTCAGGTTGAAAATCCAAGATGGCCGCCGTTACTAAAAATAGCAAAAACAACAAAATAAACTTCTTCTCCAGAACCACTGGGTATATTTGTCTGAATTTTGGCATGGAACATCAGTGAAACCTTGGTATTCAAAATTGTAAAAATGAAAAAAATCTGTAGCGGAGTTTTGTCACAGTGACCTACTTTCTTCTACTTTCTGTTTACGTGTGTAATTTTGCTCAAATGCCAATGTCAAAAAATGACCTATTTAAACAACTTCAAACAACTTCTTCTCTAAAACCACTGAGCCCATGGATATCAAATTTCACATGGAGCATGACCAGACTGCAGGGTTTCAAAATTGTAAAATTGGGTCAGGTCAAGAATCCAAGATGGCTGCTGTTACTAAAAATAGCAAAAACAACAAAATCAACTTCTTCTCCAGAACCATATATGGTATATTTGGTTGAAAGTTTGCATGGAACATAAGTGGGACCTTGGTATTAAAAATTATAAAAATAAAAAAAATCTATAGCGGAATTAGGTCACAGTGACCTACTTAGCGTTTACAAGGCCGATTTTGCTCAAATGTCAATATCTAAAGAAAATGCAACCAATTCTGACCAGATTTGGTCAGAATTGGTTCTTGAATGGAATTATTTTAATTTTGTGCAAGTTGACTATCCAAGATGGCCACCATGGGGGCCGTTACTAAAAATAGCACAAACATAAAAATGACAATTACTCAAGAACCCTTGAATGGAATTGGACCAATTTTGTGTCAGAATGTTCCTTGCATGAAGCCGTTTCGATTAATTGCAATTTGGCATTCCAAGATGGCCGCCATCTGGTGTTACTAAAAATAGCACAAACATAAAAATGACAATTACTCAAGAACCCTTGAATGGAATTGGACCAATTTTGTGTCAGAATGTTCCTTGCATGAAGTCGTTTTGATTAATTGCAATTTGGCATTACAAGATGGCCGCCATCTGCCGTTACTAAAAATAGCACAAAACATGAAAATGACAATATCTCAGTAACCGCTGAATGGATTTTGACGAAATTTGTGTCAAAACGATTCTTGCATTGAGATGTTTCAAAAATATCTAACTGTAGACCATCCATATTTGCCTCTGTTACTAAAAATAGAAAAATGTGAAAATCAGAAAATCTCAATGGAATTGGACCAAATTTGTGTCAAAATGGTCCTTGCATGAAGGCTTTTCGATTTTTTTGCATTTTAGCAATCCAAGATGGCCGCCATCTGCCGTTACTAAAAATAGCATAAAACATGAAACTGGCAATATCTCAGTAACCCCTGAATGGATTTTGATGAAATTTGTGGCAAAATGATTCTTGCATTGAGGTGTTTCAAAAGTAAATATATAAAGACCAGGCAAGTTGGCCTCTGTTACTAAAAGTAGCAAAATGTGAAAATGGGAAATTCTCAGTGGAATTGGACCAACTTTGTATCAGAATGTTTCCGTTGCACAATAGCCAGGTGAGCGATATCAGGCCCATTTGAGCCTCTTGTGTCATGTCTAGGCTCATATTGTCTCCTGAGCATCCATTGGTGAGTCAAAATATGGCTGTTTTGTTCAAGTTTGTTATGATTGAACCAGAGTCAGGGTAGCTTCTGTTTACTGATGACAGGTCATTTTATGTACAGACAAGCATGAAATATGGAAGTTATCTTGTGTACAAAAAGGTCTTGGAATACGGAATTCATTTTAATTCTTTGATTATGAAAGGTTAAATTATAAGAATCCGATATCTCTGTAACAGATTTTTGATATATCTATGCAGTGAGCCAGTAAAGGATGATGAAGCCAGCAATCAGACATCATCAGCCACCGAAGCAGTATCAAAGGATAAGTTTGATTTGAATGGTGAAGAATTTCCTGATCTTTCAAAGGTATAGTTACATTTAGAATTCAGTTTTGTGAGATAACAATATGGCTCATCTGTGTGAAGTGTCTGATAATTTCTTCAGTTGGGTTGAGTCACATTAAACTGTCATTGCTACGCTAAATATTGTTTATGATTTCATGTAAGCACTTAATGGAAGGAGTAGCATACCCAAAGGCTGATAAGGATTTATAACATACAAAACCCTTTCCATCCAGGTGAAACTGCTCTTTTGTTGAAATGCATTGGAGTTGTAGAAAAATGCATCAGATTTTTTCAAATTTTAATAATGTGCATAACTACATAACAGTGAGATATTATCAAAGCTTAAGAGTATATATCTTACGTATATTAGATACTTGTATGATTTGTGTTTCCCAGATACTAGGATAAAAAAAGGACACAACAGGTATTTCTTTTCTGGTGTAGTCAGTGGCATTAAGTTTTGCTGAGTTCTGGCCCAGAGGTTATAAAACTTGAGTACAGTCTCAAACTCAAAATAAAGTACACTGATTGGCTGCTTCCGAGCACATGCTCGGAAGCGACCAGTCAGTGTGCTTTATTTTGAGTTTGAGATTATTCTCAAGTTTTATAAACTTGAACCCAGTTTTAGCTGTATTAGTTATATAGGGCCTCCTTATGACAACTGCAGACAGGCAAGACCTGGTGTTTTGTGAAACTTTGTTTGATATTCACCCATATAAATTTCAGGCTTGTGTCAGTGCAAAACGTGCAAAGTCTGGCCGATCACAGAATTCCAATAGCTTTACATCAAAGAAGGATAAGTTGAAGCGAGGGAGCAACAGTCGACGTAGCAGTAATAAAGAGAATCATCCTGATACAAAGAAAGATTAGTGGCACTGTTCTTTTACTGTAATAAGTTGATGTGCTTTAGTTAGAATTTTTTGTAGTATGTTCATGTTCAATTCACCTTAATTTCTCTAAATCTGAACAAATTTTTCGAACCTTCTACTCCATTATAAATCTGAACAGTGGCAGGTTCTACAATACTAGGATACTTGTAGTTGTTTTTTTGCACGGTTCTCTACAGTTATAAAATGTTTTGGATCTTTTCTAATATTTATCATTCACGTAAATGACTTAATAGCACTAGTTAACAGTCTTGACATAATGGGAGATATGAATGGACAGGGAAAAAACAGGAAAAGAGTGGGGACAAATAAATTTACTATAAATTATTTTCAGTTTACCAAGATTTTAAGTTAGTTTAAACAAATGTAAATGTAATGGCATTAATTAAGTTTGCTCCTACTTCTGAAGTTGAAAAGTCTTATGACAGAGCCCAGTCCAAATTTATAGTGGAGATAAGAATTGTTTGTGTATGGCTCCATTTTGTTATTTGAACCTATGCAAATAGAATAAAAATAATAAAAAAAAATAGATAGATAAAAGGTGAAGAAAAAAATATAATATATCACTTCACATCTCAATGGAGTCATAAACAAAAACAAGATTATTTAAAGAGCGGTATGCATACAAGGCTAGTGATAGAGAGGCAAACAATCTGTCTTTAAAGCAGTTTCAAAATTTGTTCAGCTTTTGAAGAAATGGGGAATAAAACATATGCCATAGTTTCTTTTTCCTCCTTAACTATAAGGAAGAAAAAGACATATTTGCTGTCTTGTAATATTTTAATGTAATGACAGGGCTGAAGCACTTTGTTTTAATGAGGACATTACTGTCATCATTTTGGTATGTAGTTTATATAATATGTTATATGTTTGAATCACTTTCAGCCCAAGTTTAACCATTATGATCTGGCTAGATAGATGTCATACTTATATGTTTCCTATGTGTGAGGCATTCCATACCCATAATAATCAGCTTAAATTCTGTTGCTCTTGCTCTGACATTACTGTTACAGACTTCATAAAGGAGTATTGGAGTTTATACTAAAACCTTAAAGAAGTGTATAAAATTGTGGGGAAAATGTAGCAACAGATGTAAATATCTGGTAACAAACAGAAAAAAAACTTGAATCTCCAATAATCAGGTCTGGTACATCTTAGAATCCGGAGATTATATGAGCCGCGACACGACAAAACCAACAATGTGGTTGTGCGCCCAGCGCAGCTTAGACTCTTAGCTATCCTGTAATTGCTTAATGACGAGTCTGATGAGACTGGGTGGATGCCCAGGCTGATTTGAGTCTGCGCTGGCGCACAACCACATTGTTGGTTTTCTGGTGACGTGGCTCATATACTGTTACAGGTACACATGGTATCAGAGTTTCCATGTCATGAAAAACTGCCCAGAAAGGTTTGTTGAGACAATAGCTTGTGGCAGTAATTTCTTGGCTAATCTGCAATAAAATCACATTTAAAAGTGATTATTCAGCATTTCTGGCCTTCGTTTCTATTAAATGCAGTTGTTAGTAAAAGAAAAAAAAAAAAAAAAAAAAAAAAAACTGAACTAAAGAAATTACAAGCTCTTGATTCATATTTTCTTTGCATGGATTCTTAGAAAAAAGCTCTGGAAGAAGAACATTTTATCTCTTAGCATTCTCCTGACAGCTATTCACCAGATAAATGTTTGAATTAGCAGAAGTCACAGTGCTTGGTGATGTCTATCAGTCACAAGAATGACACAGTAGCATGTTATATAAGCATTTTGACCATCCACTGGCTGAATAGTTGATCTTTACTGATTGCCAGTTTCTAAGATGTACAAAACCAGATTTTATTTTTAGAATGGTGTCAGTGTAACATAATACACTTTCTATGATTTATATGACATGATTGTCTGGTTTTCTGTGACTTTGTAAATCTATATGGGTGTCAGTTAAGGAAAACTGACAATTACCATTTTCATTTGTGCCATTTTAATGACCTGTAGAATCCTTCCTTAAGTTATCTTGCTTAAAAGCAGATGCTAATTTCCTAAATGGAAGTCTTAATGGAATGCATAAGTTCAGTCAGTGTAATCAAAGCTGCACATTGTTTAAGAATGAAAGTGGATTTTATAGTGGCAGAACTGAAGTACAGTTACTGGCGAAAGTATGTGCACTTAGTACTGGTTAACTGCTTAGGAGGTCTAAGCCTGCCCAGGAATAGTGTGGTTAGGTTAACTGATTGTCCTGACATGACCATAGCTGTTTACCGTGTAAGTTAAGCATCAAATCAACCGATTAACCAATTGAAGTACAGCAGCTGTAGAGCTTTCCTGATTTGGTTGTGGAAGTTAAAAAATCGTTTTCACTAATAGCCTTCCACTGGCAGTTTTTATAGGTGTATGTCATTGTTTTAGACCCTTTTCAGCAAAGATTTCCGCATCGGAACCAAGCATTAAATATTTCTGTGCTCAGTGCGGTCCTTTCTCATTTTGTAATAGCTAGAAATAGATGCAGTTTAGAAATAGATGCAGTTATATCCTGACCATTTCATTGAAGTTCAAACTACACGTACATGTTAATGATGTTGAATAGGAGTACCGTAGTTTAATATTAATGATTCATGGCCTTCATCAATCCTGCAAACTTCAAAGTTTGGCAAATACTTACTTTATTCATGCCAATTAGCTAAAAAGTATTAACAATAATGTACAAGTTTACGACACTGTGCATGTAAAATAATCATCACTAGCGGGAAAACAAAAACATACATAAATAGAAGTGACACTGCAGGCAACCCTTTGCTGAAATTGTCATATTCCTAAAGATCATGTGATTAGTGATGTCATCATTTTTTCAGTTGTGATGTCATGACGACAGATGGTCCCATGCTTGATAAAAATTAAAAAGTATCTCATTAAAGGCTGGGAACCAGAAGGAATATTCTCCTATTGGTAAACTTATCTCCTAATAAAAAACAAAGATAGCCATGCAAACTCCTGACTGCTGTGCTGAAACTCAGTTTTAATACAACATATGGTTCCTGAGTTTTTAAAACCAAAAATTAGGATAATTCAGCAGCTTTTAAGAAAAAAAGTTCCATTTTAAACCAGTAGTTGCAGAACTGGCTCAGTAATGGAGTAGCAAATTACTTTGGGGTGTGGGAGGGGAAAGTAAATAAATAAATAAGAAAAATGAAAGTAGAATAAAATTGTCATTCTTAAAAAAATTGCTTTCGTCTTGAACTCTGCTTATGTTTTGCCATATAATTCACTTCATGCAAAAATGTGGCTTAGCATATCTGCAAAAATCATAGACCCAAAACCAGACTGAATGGGGATACTCTGGCAAGAGCCTTCATTTTGTGTTTGTGTATTCCTCAGGGGTCATAGGTAATGTGTACAGACAACAGCTGATCTGATCAGACTGTGCACAGGTTGGTCTGAGTCTTTGCTGGTTGCTTATACCTTAAACACCATTTTTGCACAGTGCTTGAAGCCTTCTCATTCTTGGTCATTGCTTTGTTATTTCAGAGTAAAATACCAATCTTGTGTATAGCTTAAAGTCAATAATATTACAACTATAAGTTAAGAAAATTGAAAGAGAGCCATGTAGTACAAAATCTTGATTGAATATTATTATTGTAATTGTATTTATTATTCCTGACATTATCATCATGTGAAGTTTAAGAGAAAGTTCATATGGGATGGTTGTTGTTATATTGTATTGTGTGTAATATTCTTTCTGCTTGTCATCATTACACATGTATTTATCACTGAGTAACCAAATGTGTATGTTTGGAATACACTGAATGTTAGTAGGAAATTAGACATACCATTGTGACTGATGCTGATTTTGAATTGTTAGAAAAGGCTTACCAAATTTGACAGTTGCTTAAAAAATCCAAAACTTTTAAACATTTTGAGGCTGTTATAATTTGGCTGAGAGCATAAGCAGTTTGCTGCAGTAGTTGTACAGTTATTATTATGCCTGCTTTAGTAAGCTTGTGCAACATTGTGTTTCAGTTTCCCATGGACTATCCATCATCATAATAATATGTTAGCCTTCAACTGAATTACCTTCAGTAGAGTCTTTGTGCTTACACACTGATTATTCCTTTATGCACAGCATCAGTATATTACTTCATTGAGCTTAAACATATACTAAGCTTTGCCAAACATATTTTCTATGTTAGTAAGAGAAAGAGAGACCCTGTTGGAGCATGTGAAGAGTGTGAAAGGTTTCTATTACGTGTATAATTATGAAGGTGTTAATGATGTTGATGAGACATATACAGTCAAAATAGGTCCATTTTGCAAATACTTAAAATACAGAAGTTATCATAAAGGTGTTCCAAAATAGGAACAGAATTGTTTGTGTAACATTTCATTTGCTATTTATGGTTATTGGAATAGGTCATAAATAACAAGGCATTCAGAACTTATGAAAATATTGTTACACCAGCCTATTTGTTAAGGAGAGAAGAGTTCAGTGCTCCATTTTTTGGCTGATATCCTCTCTGCCTATAAGGAAGCTTGCTTAGAAATATAGAGGCTACTCAGATACGGATACTCCTCAGTTCTGCAGGTCAAACAAGGTGCAAGGATATGGGTTTGCTCAGTAAGACAAATATGGAGTTGGAATATAGGTGTTTAAATAAGTCCAGTTAGATTTTGAAATATAGAAAACTTTGTCAGGTAAGGTGAGATCAGATAAGATATACATGTATTTGAAGTTGGCAAGTTATACAACAATACAGCATAATCTCTTGGTTAGCTTTTGAACAGACTGCAAGGTTTTGGAATATGGGCAGCATTCTTTGTACTTTTACAAGCTGTAACATTCAGAAGCAGTGTCATTCAGAAGCAGTGAACACTTGAGCAGAGATTTTATTTCAACTTATAATTTGAGCAGAGTTATATTATTTCAACTTATAATATTTCAGAAGGAATGAGAAATATTGTTTCCTCAGAGATTACTTAAAGTAAGAATAGTTATACATGAATTCAAACCAAAGTCTACATTTGACTCCATTTTTTTCGGTTCAGTTAATGAAGAGAGGAAAAATAACATTAGGTTAGGTAAATGATTGAAAGAAGGCTAGTGGAGTACAAAATATTGAGAAGTGAACAGCAGTGATAAGAAGTAAGGTGACACTTTATTATATCTAACTTTTGAAGCCCATATTTTGCTCCTACCGAAGTCAGCTGAACTCTGTTTGGGAAGTGAGAAACATTACTGTATAAACTTTAACCAAAATAGGTATTGGAAAGCAAAAAGAGGCATGATCATGTATTTAATACACTCAAATCCCACATCCTGGTATTGTAAATGACTTTTATTTTATTTTGTTCTTTATTGTGGCACAGTTTTGGTTTGGAATTGTGGCTAAGTTCTTGAACTGGGAATCAAGTAATTGTCTCTTGACTATTTCCATTCAATAGCTCTTTATTCAAATATTGGCAAGCTCTTGAACGTGTAAGGTGTTAATTCACGGTTATTGGCAAAAATAAAACACTTGCAAATATAAACTGATTTACAGTAGAAAGGGAAGTGGGCATAACTATTTTGGAAATGGAGGAAACCAGTATAGACAAAGGAACTAAATAGTTTGCAAATTTGCCTGGCCTTGCAAAAAATAAAACTCTCATGGCTGTATTGGTTAAGGGGGTTTCCCAATAATGTCTCTCACTGGACAGTGGGTGGTTTTGTAAATATTTATTTGAATGACTGTGATTGCGGTTTTAGATGTTAATTTTATCTCTGTGATGTAGGTTTATGTAATAGCTTTATGATTGTCAGCGTTTTAGCAGTTTTAATCATATTGTCATTTTTATTTTTTGTTAAGTTTTTACTAATATCTTAGATATTTAATACTTGAAAATATACACTAGTCAGATGGAGTGTTTTTGACTAAAATCACTGGTCCATATAGATGAAAAGCCAAACAAACAAAAAAAAAATAATAAAAAAATATTTACAGTACTTGAAAAAAAAATTAAAAAAAATCAGGTGTTTTGCAGTTAAAAATACAAAAGCATTCAGATTGAAAGGCTTCTAGAATAGAGCATTTCAAAACAAATAAACAGTATCTTTGATTTTTTGGCTTGATAAGCATTTTTAGAAAGATTTTGAATTTAACTTTTGTGTAAAGGGAGGGGGATAAAACTACCTTTAATTGCCAACTTTTATATTAAAATGACTGAGAAATTTTAAAATAGTAGTTATGTTCACTGATCATGCACAAGTGTACTGGGTAGTTCCAAAATTTAAAGCATTGTCTTAAATATGTTGTAAGAGACATTGCCTGAAATATCAAACAATATAAAATTTGCTTAAACTCAGTATTTCTATATGCAATTGTAAGATTTTTTCTCTATGTCAAGCAGAATGCTTCATTTCATGTTGTAGCTGTATGTGTGCCTGTTCTGTTCTCATCCATTACATGCCTACAGCTATGAATGATAGTATTTTTTCTTTTTTTTTAAATGTTAGGAACTAGTTTCTGTGCGGTGGCTAAGAGCGAATTTTTGGTGATAACTTAGGAATAACTTTCGTGAAATCACCATAGAAACAGTGCTGTTCAGATGAGTAGTCACAATGTTTTCAATGAGAAAAGAAATATCCAATAGTTACCAACAATGTCATCTTAACCTGAGCTCTGAGTGTGTATGACTTGAAACTTACTAATGACTCACATAGGCTTTAATTGCAGTATTCTTTTGATCAAAGATTGCAGCTCAAGATTTTCAGCTCAAAAAGCTGTTGCACTATTCCAACATTTATGTCCTAATGACTGAAGATCAAGATTCAAAGTTTTTTTGTTTTTTTTGACATAATGGCAAGTGTTGATCAATCCTGATGAGTAACCCTTTTCTGGTAGGAGGTCTTTTTCTCTGGCAGCCTCCTTTTGCACGTCAGAGTAATAGTATCTTGTAAATTTTCTCTTTTACAGCTGGTCATAGAGGAAAGAATTTGCTCTGATCAGATAAAATTCTTGCTTTGAACACTCGTCATGGAAGTCTAGCCTTAAGTAAATTTGCATGAACATCTGAAAGTAAAGTTTGTTGTTACGGAAAGGCAGACATATACTTGTCAGAGTGATGCTCTCCTTGGGAGAATATTGACTTCAGGATAAAAGTTCTGCACTGATGCTAAAGGAACATTGGTGCAGAACTTTTGTCCTTAAGTATACATTTATTTTAAGAAGGCTGTCATATGTAGCAGCTGATGTCTAGACTTTTTGTGATCAATTTTATGGATGCACTGAATGGTGTGACCATTGTATGAAACTTCTAGGCTTTCTCACTCCGACGTGCTTATGTATATCACTTGCAAATCACCATCAGTATTTACATTAAAAGATAAAGATGGATGTGTGAGTGCAAGAAACATTTGCAGCAGAATATTTGTTAGATTTATACTTGTTGTTCTATTTATCCGTATGTAAAATTACTCAGTAAACATACCTTTTCTTAGCTTGGCTGTACGAAAGTACAGGGAGCTGTTGTTGTCACCCTGATGTCGGTGTGGGCGTTGGGGTGGCCATCACCTTTAAAGTTTTACGACAATTTTTTTTTAAATTTTCAAATCTCAAAATGTCCACTGGCCAGAACCTTTTAAGTTTTGAAATATAATTATATCATAGCATAGCGTTTAATCATATAGCACTATACCCAACGGTAGGACCCTGGGGTGAGGCTTAGGGGTAAAAAAAAACAGGTCACACTTTAAAGTTTTACAGTTAAGTATATCTCCTATTGTCATGAATGGATTCTTTTGATATTTGCACTGTAGTTAGATATTGGTCTACAGTTTTATAGTGTACCAACCCCACCCCACTCAGTGACTTCGCCGTCAAGGTCATGGACTTAGAAATTTTGGGTTTTGTTAAAGGTTTCTGATAGCATACTGTTCCATAGTGCTTGGGATGGATTTAGTTTATACTTGAACTGATGTTTGATACTGGCTTGAGTTTTCACAAAATACTGCCCCCATCCCAGTGGATGACCCTGAAGTCAAGGTCATTGATATATAAATATATTGGCAATACATGGATATGCTTGCATGAAATTTTATTTAGAGCAAGCCATAGCGACAAATGCCTTTGAGAAGGACAAGCATCAGTTCAGGCGAGTTAAACTGTTAGGCGACAGCTCTTGTTATTACTGTGCATATTAAAACCTTTGTACTGGGACAGACTTACGAGTACCAAACAATGTAGACCCTGATTTGACTTCTCTGATCAAGAAGGGTCTGCATCAAACAGCTGCACATAATGTCCCCAGGTGCGGCAAATGGACGGCTAAGTTTAGGGATGAAAAAGCCCGTTAACTTATGTAACTTCCCGTTTGGCTCCCATGGGTATGGTAGCCTTTCCAAAATGGAGTCTACTTTTTATTGGAAAGAAGAAGAGTTGACCTCCATTGATAAGGGACGAAAATGAAAACAACAGACTTGCTTCCTTTCATTTTGTGAATGGTTTGGATGTTCCAGTAGATAGGTGTTAAATTGGTTATAGCTGGAATTATCTTAATTACCTTAAAACATTACTTGAAATTATTAGAGAGTAATGGAAATTGTTAAAGCATTTTCATGTTTGTATATGTTGTAGCCTCTTATCCTCATGAAGATTAATATCCTAGACATGATTTGCAGTGTTGTTAATAAACAAAAAAGAGTATATTAAAAAAAAAAATAAAAAAAGGTGGAGAGAGAGAGAAGACAAGATATTTTTTTCTCAACTTCACGAATATAATTTTGTGTTGTCTTGAAATAGAAGGTAATCTTGTGGTGCATAGGTGCATGAGCCTTTTGAAATAAAGTGTTTTTTTTTTTCTTTTTTCTTTTTTGTTCACAAGGAAATGGTTTCATAAATAAAAAGTTTTTTTGAAGAAACCAGGTTTCATTTGGAGAAATAAAGTCTTTTGTTCATTAATATAGCTGGCAAAAGATGATACTATAGTTTGCACCATGTTCTGTATTGCAAGGATGTATTTGAAACTACTAAGTTGTTGTTTTTTTTGTGTGTGTTTTTGATCTTTTTTCTTTTCTTTTTTTGGTCAATATGTTTCATTTATTTATCATGCAATTAAGCACCATCATTAAAATGTAGTAAACTGTATTCATGCAAATGTTTTCCTGTTGAAAGAAAAATATAACATGTTGATGGAGCATTAAAGCTTGGCCCATCACAATAACAAGAGATCTAAGTAGAATTAGTTGTCAGTGAAACTGAAAATAGATGTCTGAAAACAACTACATAGTTATGTGGTTGATAAATACAAATAGCTGTTGAGATAGAACAGTTCACAAACGTAGAAAATCATCTCTGTGAACTCAGTTGTACATGTATTTGTGTATACATGTACAGTGATCTTTAGGGCATGTTTTTTTCAAAACAAATTCTCGAATGTCGAATTTTACTTTCCTTGCTTTTGATTATCTTACTGCAACGAGTGTGCACTTGATTATCTTAAAGTTGCAAGAAAGCTGCACAAGAGAGTGCAGTTCATCTTAATCTTAAACAAAGATACAAGCAAAGCAAAATTTTGAACTATTGTCATCTGTGTTAATTACTTTGTTCATGATTAAGTAAGATCTCTATCAAGATCTAAACTTGAAAAATTGTAACCTGTCGTGTGGTCCAGATAAAGGCAGGGTTTTAGGATAATTATGAGAGTTTCTGTTTGTACTCCATAAAACGTAAATTGCGACTACCCTCTAGAGAAAAATATTCCTGACTTATCCTCAAAACCCTGCTTATCAGGACTTATGCTGACTTCATAGGTACTTGCTAGATATTCAAATCATTTATTCAATGTTTTATCTACTTGTATGATTATAGAAGTATGTACATGCAACACATATGGGTCACATGAGGAGAAACCAGTTTATAGGCATATTGAACTTTGCATGGCACACATGCTCATGTTTCCTGATCTTGTGTAGATTGCACATGCTTAAAACTGACCCTGTAGATTTTATAATGCCACCCATAGCATCCCTTGACAAGACTGTACATGAGGAGTGCTGTTCTGGGTATGCATAGTTTGCAAAGGGCTTAAGCAAGGTTTCCTTGTGATGTGGCTCTAGTTTGCTGGGTATTGTAATGTATTTGAATTGGTAATGGTCAAGATTGAAATACTTTGTGGAGTTAAATTTCAAGGGTGATGGATTGGTATTAGATATGTAGCTCACAATTGTGGGTAGAAACTGGACTTTATCAGTTATGGGATTGAAGCTCTGTACGTAGAAATTTCCAAATTTAACATTGGATAAGAGATTAAGCTGTACTGGCAAACCTATTTTATCAGTATTTTTATGTTTGTTACAAGAGCTGTAAAAATTAATTGTTACAAGAGCTGTAAAAATTAATATGATAAATGGTTGAAAATTCGTCAAAGCATGTAGAGCTCATTCTACAATATGAAGCAGAAAAAAACACTGACATGGAATTATGTGGACATATTTTTAGATTTGAGTAAATGATTTGTTCAAGTTTATAAAGGAATTTCAGAAAATTGTACAAGAAGGTGATGAAAAAAGGACACAGCTTTGTAAAATATAACTTCATACAGCAAGCTGGTAACTTCATATAACAAGGTGAGAATGGCTTTTTTTATCAAATCAACTTTTGATCTAATCAGTGAGTAGCTGTTTGGCCGGTATGAGGAAGAAACTGCTTTACTACAGACATGTGGATTGCTTTAGTTAAAGGGGTCAGAATTTGGAGATGAAACATAAGTATTGTTTTTCCATGATATCCATTGTGTGTGGTTTCATGGAAAAAGTACCTGTATATAAAATCATTCTCACCTTTGACCTTACTAGATCTATATACTACTTTTGAATGGCAGAGTTTTAAATCATGCAACTGCCAGTATAAAATGTCAATACTGCCTGTAGAAATAAACTACATTGTAGACAGGATCTCGGCATTGTAATATGGTACTGATCCACCTGCAGTATGAAGTGAATTCCAGCTTGTGTATGAAGCTATTAAGTGTATATATGTTATATTGCTGGTGTTATTTAAGTCCAGTTTTGTTCATGTTAACAATCCAGCAATTTTGTTTAATCATGATTTTGTCAATGTATGACGGTTTTATGCAGAACAACCAAGCATAAAACCCTCATGTATGCGAGAAACTGACGTTCAAACATTCATAGTGGGATGTAATAGTCTGTGCTGCACCTTTCAGTGTTTTGATATCTAAGTATGCCTAATTGGCATCACTCACAGCAATTGCTTACTGCAAAGCCTCAAATCAGCCTGCACATTTCCCCAGTTCTGATCAGGCCCGAGGTTATAAAACTTGAGTACATTCTCGAAATCAGTGTGCTTTATTTTGAGTTTGAGATTAAGTCTCATTCTCAGGGTTTTTTACATCAAACCCAGAGTGGCCTCTTTTGCATATACCGTCTATGAATCTTGGTGTATCTAAAAAGATAAAAGTGAAAATGCTGGTCAGTTTTCTGGCTGATTTGAGTGATTACTTGTAGCACATGGCTTAAGGCTTTTTTATTCAATCCAATCTTTTATTGATAGAAAATTTTTGTGGTTGCTTTGAAATGAAGGAAATGTTTTTGTGATTGTATGAGACTTTGCAGAGATTAAAGCTATAATTATTTTGATTTATTTTTGGGAACTATTTCATGAGATAAAACCCTAATATTTTCCAGTTTTTCTAACACTGACAAGTGTAGTCTGTACATTGCTTAAGTTACCATCCCCTTCACTCCTTCCTTGCTCAATTTTCAGCTCCAAAATTGAGCAGAAGAAAGTGAATGTTTGAATACATGTCAGTTAGATTCATGTAAAATCTTGGAGACAGATATTCTCCCTGTCTGCTGTTGTCTTACTGTGACAAAATTATCCTCCTGGTTAACACATTCATGCCTTGCAGCAGTGTTAAAACAGCATGAGTGTTTGCTCGGTTCACAGTCAGACATCCAGATTAGCCAGAATTCCAGGAATCTGAAAGATCTCTTTAATTGCGTCTTTGAGGTCGTGTAATTATATCCCACAACATATTTTATGGAGAAGTAAAAGTTTTGATGAATCAGGCTTATCTGGGTTAAAAAAAGATTGCACAGTTCTTATTGCAGACAGGTAGTATATTTGTAATTGCTAAGATCATTTCAAAGCACCTGAAAAGGTGTGAACTTGTGACCTCCGGTCATCTCGGTCATACGGCCAACCCCTTTTATTGTCATCATTCATTGGAATTTCATGTCTCTGGTGGTTGATTTGATTGGTCAGTCAGCCACTGTTGAGGAATTTGGTCAAATGTATAAGAACCCCCCAAAATTGTTAATTCGTATGATTTGATGACAATAAATTTGAAGAGAAAAATCATTAATATTGGCTTATTGTTCTTCTTTCAAGGCCTGAAACAGTGCTCATATAGAAGGCTGTGGCCATATGATTAAACCTGTATCTGTGATCAGTTGTTGATGGAATATGATATACAAGCATCACATACTTATACGCAATATCTATGAGGTCGTGGAAGGATATTTACGGATACAGCGATATGAAATATTTATAGGCATATGGGATACTTTTGAAGAAAACGAATGAATTCAGGGATAATCCCAGATGTTAGTGATCCTGTACGAAAACACCAGTCAGTATTTTAAGGGATATATTTATATATTTCCAAATATTTTTAGGGACATGAGTTGAGACTGCTTTGCTCCCCCCCGTCCCCCCCCCCCCCCCCCCCCCCCCCCCAACAAACACACTCTCTACACACACACTCCTCAACCCCCTCATCTTCCAGGGCCTCATTCATAGACAGCTGATTGAAACTGATACATTCAACATATAAGGGTCATATAGTCAATAAAGTGATTGCACATTATAAGAGTCGCATATTTCATAAATGAGTCACTGCACAAGTGTTACATAAATAAGTTGCAGTTAATGCAAACATAAAGGTCACCAGCTTTTCATTTATATGGATAAAAGACAAATCGTTTATATTTTTTCGCCATATGATTTATCAGAATTGCCATCTCAGTTCAAATGAAATCCCACAAGATATTTATCGCAGTATACATTTGCTAGAGTTCTAGTAATTTTCGTTTCTCAAAAGACGATAAAAAAATTACCTGGCAAGCCAAATCGGAAAAGTGTACAATTTTGTAATATATTCACTCATACCGAGCAATGGAATATAAACTGGTCAAAAGAAGTGAAGCCCCACCTATTTTATTCACACATATAGGTCGTTTGTGAAAAAGTGGAGGGCAAAAATTAATTTCTTTACTACTCAATAAATTTTCATGAAACTTTGCATTCCTTAATCTGTTACTCATACAAACTCAGACAATGAAATTCAGAATTTTCTGACTTAGTCTAATAAATAGACAAGAGCTCGGCTGAGCGGGGCAATATATGCCCGTTGGGGCTTCAAGTTGGAAAGAAAACGAGATGACAGAACTTTCTCAGTAGCTTAAATCTTCAATAATAAGGCAGATATAAAACTACAAAACAAACAAAGCTAATATGAAATTCCTAGACAAAAATTCCAAAAGGGCATAATTCCATCATAAATGGAAGTTCGGTTATGGTTCTTTTTCTCTTCATATCGTCTGATATTTGTACAAACTTTCGTGATGAAATCTTTAACAGTTTTCAAGATATGGAGCAGACACAAAGCTAATATGAAATTACTATATGAAAAATACAAAGGAGCATAATTCCGTCAAAACTGAAAGTAGGGTTATGGTCCTTTTTCTCTGCTAATTGTCTGATGATGCTTCATATTTGTATACACTTTTATGAAGAAATCTTATACGGTTTTCGAGATATGGTGCGGAAAAATAATGTTACCTTTTGAACTTTGACCTCTAAGTGTGACCTTGACCTTTGTTGAACACTGTTGGAATACGAGTTCTGCACGATGCCTCTATAAGGTGAACATTTGACTCAAGTTTCAAAAACATCTTTCAAAGGGTTAAGGAGATATGGAGTGGACACAAATTTAATATAAAATTACAATACTAAAAATAGAAAGGGGCATAATTTTATTAAAAATGAAAGTAGGGTTATGGTTCTTTTTCTCTGCACATTGTCTGATGGTGCTTTATATGTATACAAACTTTCATGAAGAAATCTTAAACAGTTTTCGAGATATGGAGCGCACATGAAGCTGATATGAAATTACTACAAGAAAAATACAAAGGGAAATAATTCCGTCAAACTGAAATTAGGGTTATGTTTTTTTTTCTCTGCACATTGTTAGATGGTTCTTTATATTTGTACAAATTTTCATGAAGAAATCTTAAACGGTTTTCAAGATATGGAGCGGACACAAAGCTTATATGAAACTACCTTCGAAAAATACAAAGGGAAATAATTCCATCAAAACTGAAAGTAGGGTAATGGTCCTTTTTCTCTGCACATTGTCTGATGGTGCTTTATATTTGTACAAACTTTCATGAAGAAATCTTAAACAGTTTTCGAGATATAGAGCGCACACGAAATGTTACCTTTTGACCTTTGACCTCTAAGTTTGACCTTGACCTTTGTTGGACAGCGTTGAAATATGCGTTCTGCACATCAAACATTTGACCTAAGTTTCAAAAGAATCTTTCAAGGGGTGGAGGAGATATGGAGCGGAAACGAAAAGTTCACGGACGGACAGACAGACAGACGGAAGGACGGACAGAGGCCACTACATAATACGACCCGTCTTCGACGGGCGTATAAAAATGGTCAGATCAACTACATGTTAAACAAGAAATACCTTTGAAAATCGACAATCGGCTTAGATTAAATAGAAGTGTGTATTGTAATATATATGAGTTAGGTACATGTAAGAAATCAAAATTAATGTGCTGATCAGATTGTATGGATGCCATATTGACATGCATATTTGTTGTTGGTGTTGAGGTTTCGATTTCGGAAATGCTGTTAAATTTTGATAGGGGACTGTCTGTGTTGCTCATAACAATGAGGATTGGTTGGCTGATCGCCCCACATATAACTTTAAAACTGTCGCAGTTCCAAAAGAACATCAACAACTAAGCCAGCAACAATTACATAAATTCACTGTGTCCATTCGTGTACGCCTATAAATGCGAGTTGGAGCAGTGTACGCCGAGTTAGAACACATTCAGAGAATGCTCGCGGACAAGAGGTAAGTGTTTGCCATGTGTTTTAACAGCTAACTAAGGTTTATGTCCCTCTCTTCTTCGCAGTTTTCGTCTTAGACATCATCTACAACCGCAGGTAAATTTTCAAAGCACCACCTCTTGTAATAACACAAGAAACATCGCAAATGCTTGCAAAACATGTCAAAATATTTGCTACTGGTCTTAAATTGTACTCAATATACGCAAACACTGTTTTCATTTACCAAAATTATAAAATGGAATAAGAAATGATCCAATTGTGACCAACAGAGCGAAGCCACAAAATGCTGATCGTAAAACAGAGAGCTGTTTGTATTTGTTTGCACCAGGGGTGTTGCCAAAGTGCACGCCGAGTTGCAGCACCTGTGCACGCCGAGTTTAATCATTGTTGACATAAGGGTGTACCGCGAGTTAGAGTATATAAATGTCAAGCTCAAAGACTAATGACCAAACATGTACCATGCTCTGAATTTATGAGCCTTATCTGACCTGGCAAAAATAACGGATTTTTTATTTGTTTAAAGGAAGTGCATCTGAACGCTCTTCCACTGATAGAGTTAATTATGAAGCCACATTTTGCGTTTAAGTACAGTGATAATACGAAAAACAAATAATAAAAAATAAACTGTTCCTGAAGAAAATTTCGATTTGGTTGGTTGGTTGGTTGATTTGATGCTTAACGTCCACGGTAAACAACTTAGGTCATGTCGGGACGGTCAGTTAACCTAACCACACTATTCCTGGGCAGGCTTAGACCTCCTAAGCGGTTAACCAGTACTAAGTGTACATACTTTCGCCAGTAACTGACAACTGCCCTTCTTGAATCAGCGGAAGGAGAAACGAAAGTATGTGGCCAGACCGGGATTCGAACCCAGGACCTCTGACTTACGAGTCAGGTGCCCTACCGATTGCACTACCCGGCCCGGCTAGAAAATTTCGAAGCATCCTAGCTAAAACAAGCAAGCGCCAACCATTAACGCTGGCTAAGCTGCGAGTAAAAAGGTTGCGTATCACATAGTGCAAAAGCAGTCTGCCCATAGTTATAAGCTTTACACCCTTAACCACGCGCACAGGCTGATAAGTATGTTATAAGCTGCAGTCCCTTTTGACACAACTCAATAAAAATATCGGTATCCAACACCTTAGCACCCCCACCGCCACACCCTGTGTAGCGCCTTGTATAGTGGATAATCTTCGCCTTTCACACAAAATGTCACAGGTTCAACTCCCACGCACGGCACATGTCCGACCCATTTTTCCAATAGACTAGAAAATACACAGCCAGGGCCAGTGTGTTCTGGGCTGAAATAAGTGGCATCACAATCGCAGCTGGTGATTACAGCGTCGATGAACGATGGTGGTAGCGTCTGCCTGATAAAACCGACAAAACTGTACATGCGCACGCAAAACACAACACACACTGAGTCAATGTGCCTGATATGGTTTAATAACCAGGGGCTGTGGTCTCCTTAAAACAAGAACGAATGGGCAAACAACCATCAACATGATCACCCTTTCAAGCCCAGTAAGAACCACACAGTTTAAGCTGATGTAGTCGCTACTTTAAGGGCTTTGCCTTTCTGCGCATGTATATTCGGACACAATGATAACAGCCCTCCACATGCCTGCAACAAAATTTTATCTGCGAGACCGTCTCCTATTTAACATGTTTATCTCCTGTGCCCTTGCAGCCATACGACAAGGCTACAAGTGCAATCCTGATTAATGGCAGCACAGGAGAATGGTTCAGAACAACAGTTGGAGTAAGACAAGGATGTCTTCTGTCACCCACCCTCTTCAATATTTTTCTCGAACGGATCATGTCTGATGCGCTGGAAGGACATGACGGAAAGGTTAGCATAGAAAGTCTCGACCAAACGTGCACAAGGTATAGGATGGAGATTAATGCTGAGAAGACCAAACTGATGACAAACAGTGCAGTTGGCATCCAGATGGAGATCAAGGTAAAAGAACAGAAGCTGGGTACTGTAACAAGCTTCAAATACCTTGGAGCAGATGTCTCAGATGATGGCTCAGCCTGCCCAGGAATAGTGTAGTTAGGTTAACTGACCGTCCCGACATGACCTTAGTTGTTTACCGTGGACGTTAAGCATCAAATCAACCAACCAACCAACCAAAACAAGAGGATCTCCTTAGGATTGCACAAGCCACTTTAGCTCTTACCAAGCTGAAACCAAGTTGGAGAGATAACAACATATCTTGTGGACCAAATGTGCAACTTTTGCGCTCCTTTGTCATTTCCATATTTCTGCATACCTGTGAATCGTGGACCTTGACAGCAGAGTTAGAGAAAAGAACGCAGGCCTTTGAGATGAGATGCTACCGAAGGTTACTGAACATTTCGTACAAGGGCCATATAACTAATGAGGAGGTCCGCAGAAAGATCCATGCAGCCATTGGAGACTATGACGAACTCTTGACGCTGGTCAAGAAACGGAAACTAAGTTGGTTTGGCCACGTCTCAAGGTCGTCTGGCTTAGCAAAGATGATTTTACAGGGCACAGTGAAAGGAAAAAGAAGAAGAGGTAGACAGAAGAAGAGATGGGAAGACAGTATTAAAGAGTGGACAGAGATGGATCTTGCCAGCTCAACTAGGGCAGCTGAAAACAGAACAAGGTGGAAGGGGATTGTTTCGAAGTCATCTGTGGTGCCCCCAACGACCTAGCAAGGTTATGGGAATGAATAGAATAGATCTCCTGTGCAGACGTAGGGACAGTCACATTCTACGAAAATATGCGGAGAGACGAAAATTGGGACGGACACGAAAATAACAGAAAAAGGCAACTAGATTTTTTCTAGGGTTGCTTTTGAAGAATTGAGGGATCAGAGTTGCCCGACGTGGAGTAAAGCAAAGTAAACGTAGAACTATTGCGTATCTACCCATCTGATTTAGAGAACCGTACAGAGTAATGCGTCTCCAATAAAGAGCGACTGAGAGAGAGTTCAATAAATCATAGTCCTTTTCCTTAGCATATCAGTAACTTTCATTTTCTTTAGAAAATGATACTTTGCTTGGGTAAATGAATACACTTTCAGGGGAAGCAAATCTGTCATTTTCATTCTTTCCGTCCTTCTAAATTCTGGAAGAGAAGAATTGCTGCCCAAGCAGCAAATGCTTTCCTTTAAGAGAAGAGCCCCATTTTGGAAGATTTTTTAATGAGGAAGTCAGTACAGATGTTTCCTATTGTACTCTTTTGGAATGAGTTTAAAATGTAAAGACTGGAATTTACTTTTCCCACTGTCAGCAGATAAAGTGAATCTTCGAACTGAAAGTTCACCCGTCGAATGGTATAAGCAACAGTGATCTAACAGCTCTTGCAAAGAAAATGTTCTGAATGAACAGTAATAACATTGGCAGGCAAACTCATCATATCTGGAAGACAAACAAAATGTGGATGCTTAATTATTTACAATATTCTCCATCATTCTTTTGAATTTACTAATAGAATGATTTTTCATACAAGCAATCAGACAGCCAACAACAACTGACTGACTTTGGTATTTTATACACTATCAGTACGAAGCAATGTCAATAAATGCTCAGCTAGACAGCTGCAACTAAATTTAATGCCATTTTTTAAAAAAAAATCACAAAGAGCAGTACTTTATTCCAACTAGGCGTACACCCTTTTAGACAAAAAAGCTTAAACTCGGCGTACATGGGTTCTCCAACTCGCCGTATTTTCGTTAATTATGAATTTGCAACTCGGCGTGCACTTCAAGCCATTACAGCCTGTCTACAAATGATTTCTATATTCAAAGTAGACAGGTTTTGACCGATTCATCTATTACAATAGCTTCAATATATATCTGCCTAGCTAATAAGGAACCTATCAATCAAAAGATACATGTATTTGTAACGAAATACTGAATTCTTTTTCATTAAAGGCAGTCTCACTTGAAAGAATGTACAGATTTGGTTAAATAGTCTGTAAATCGAACATTGCATTCATGTGAAACTATATCAGTCTTAAAGCTTATTCAGTTACAGATACACTCATGCTAGTTTATTACATTTAGATGACGAAAAGCCCTTATAAATGAACTTACTTTAAAGCCATGATGACATTTCCGAGACGTGTTTTCTTCTAACTCGGCGCACACTGCTCCAACTCGCATTTATAGGCGTACACGAATGGACACAGTGATTTCTGTGTCAAGGTATTTTGTTGTTGTCAATAGTAAGGTTATACAGCTAATGCCGAAAAATGCTTCTAATCTTTGAGATTGTACGCTTCGTTGGTGCAGTTTTTGGAACAGCCAGTGTTGTACAGATTAATAATATGCATCCCTTATATGGGCATTTACTCCCTATTAAGGAGAAACATATAAGATAATCTCTGTTTTTCTGCCGAATTATGATATTTCTCTCATCAGTGGAGGCGACACTTGTCTTTTCAGCCACAATGGAGACATAATTCGTTGTAAATATTTTACATGTCGACAGCGACATATACACCTTTCCTATAATTCAGAGTCTGTTCGAGTTTTGTCCCTTGAAACGCCTATGACGTCATCTATAGGATAGGTTATTGTTTTTCATTGTGTAACCAAATTAATGCCGGTTTTCCGTGTATTCAAAACTAACATTCAACGAATAAGATGAAGACAACTATTTTGTTCCAACTATATTTAGCTCTTTCTTTGTCGGAAAATAAGCTTTATCACTTATAGCATATGGGAATTTGACATAAAATATAAAGATTTCCGACTAAAATTTCGGGCCAAAATAATCGTAATCAAGAGCATGTATCACCAGTACAGCTTCCAAAACATAAGGAAAAGAACGAAAATCGCGGAAGATGTTCAGACCGTTATTACAAAAGATAAAAAACGAACGATTAGCTGATTATAAAGCAGACACACGGTAAAAATGACAACAAAGTGTGCTGACATGGAATTCGTTTTTGTAATCACCGAATCGCGCGCATTGCCGCAATAAACAAACACCTATGGTTGTGTATTACCTAGACACGTGTCAGCTTTAAGAACACCCTACCGTGAAATGGAAACGATCAAATAAATAATACCGAAGATAAGAGATGGAAAAAATAATATAAATTCAACCTCGGGTTCAAACTTTCGGAAAACTGTCTGGATGCTGATGCTTTTAGATCGGTGTATCGCACAAGAAACCATAAATATCAGCGCTATAATCTGCCTTGTAATAATGCGTAGTTACTACCGGTACCTGAATGCTGACGTTTTACCTGTCGGAAAAATGGAAAGAACTTTTCAGATTTACGAAACTTATTTATACGAAATGTAGCTCTTTTATATTGAACAAACGTGAATGTATTGCCGGGGTGTTAAAACACGGCGTCGATGAAGGGGGTCATGAAAATCATGAGCGACTTCTCGGGCTTCTCAATGTGATATTAAAATTTAAAAAAAAATATATATAAATAAAAAATGTCACATGACAACAGGGAAATTATACTTTAATTTTGTCTTTCAATGTATTTTTTGCAGTTCACATTTACAAAACGTCTGCTTTATGCATGTTATGTGTGCTTGCAGTTGTACTGAATTATATCGGATGTTCCTATAGATGACGTCACAGTCTACTTGGGTAGATAACTCGTGCGCGACTTTATCGATTTATAGGAAAGGTGTATAAGATAATCCTTTTCAAGTGATTGGCCAATTATTGCTAAAGCCTCTTTTTTACCTGGTAGTGAGTGAACACATTCCAGACCACATGGTAATTTGTGAATGAATAATAGTATTAGTATAGTAACTATAGAAGCAACAATGACTGTTGTACCGTTATGGTTAACTCCCATGTAAGAATGGCATAAATTGAGAAGAAAAATGGTGATAATTAATAAACTTTTTATCTAAAAATAAAAAAAAAAATAAAAAAAAAACTGAATTTCCTTGCCTGAGTTCGTATGGATAATTGATTCATGTATGCAAAGTTTCATGAAAATTTATTTGGTAAAAAAAAAATTAAATCAATTTTTTGCCTTCCACTTTTACACAAACAACCTATACATAATACAAAATCACATTTTTGGTTACAAAATTTCCATTGCAGTATGTCCAGATTTTGTTTTATCTTTGGGTTTTATTTACAGATGCACTAATACTGGCTCAATTTTCAAATCCACTACATCTCTCAACAATAAACAGTCCCTTATTCTTAGTGGGACATCTAGACCTTCCACTAACTTATGTATCTTCATACCACATTGCCTTCTGACAAAAGTTCTTGTTAATTCCAGGAGAGATCGCGGTTGACTCATGTAGTCCAGAAGCAGAGACTTTATTTGATCTTTAGAAATGACTAAAAGTTTTTCCATGTTTTCAGTTTTGATATCATATCCTGCCTCAAGAAGAAGACGTACAGTCGATGTAAATGTTTTCTTAACGGCAAAATAAAGCGGTGACTTAAGATGTTTCTTTGTATTGCCAGCTGAGAATGGTTGAACATTTTGCCATGGTACTCCAAGTTTGAATGCGTCTTTTTGAGCTTTGCATTCAAGTGAAACATTAGCGAAAACTAGTTCTTGAATCATACTCCGTTTGTTCCAGAACACAGCATGCCAAAATGGTGTAGCGTTGCAGGAGTCCGTGAGTTCTGGGTTTGCCCCAAGTTGCAGTAGGGTACGCAAACCGGCCCTACTTTGCTCCTCCACTGCCAGGTGTAAAGATGTCCTACCAAACTTGTCTCTAACGTTCACATCATGACCCCGATCAACCAACCGTCGCAAAGTATCGCTTATGTCCATCCACTGAACTAGTCCCCATACAGAAATCATTGGTGCCACTGAATGCTTAGATGCTGATAGCTTATTCGTTAGACTAGCTTCTGCGACGTTGTTGTCACTCGAACTCTTAACATCAGTCATGCACTCGTCGGAAGGTAGATTAGAAGAAAACGATTCTTCTGTTCCTAAGTTTACAGAATGTTTTGAAACAAATAGGTTCTTTTCTGATTGTACTAGTACTGTTTCTCCGTTTCTGAGAAGTTCAATACACTCGTTCCAGTCTAAAAGGGTTGCCCACTCCTCAGCCGTATAGCCTTCCTGTAATGCACTGTCTTTTGCTCCATTTTGTAGCAAAACTTCTAAGCACTTGAATGAATTTCGAACAGTTGATAACACTAATGCTGAAGTATGAACATGATAACCTTTAAAAACGTAGTCTACATTGCAGCCATTTTCCAAGAGCACTTTCAACACTGCTGCATTATCTGAAAAAAATATAATTGCGAAAATTTTAAAATGGAAAATCATTAAATCCTAGCGTGAAAATGCGACATGCAGCAATCCACCGACACAAGAATTCTAAAATTTTATTATTATTTTCCAGCAAATTCTCCTAGTATTGTTGGCACTCACTGACGCAAGACCTTCGTTTAACCCTTAAAGCGCCAAAAAAGCTGACGACAAAGTTTGTGTCTGCAAAATATATATGAAAAAGTTTTGTCCAGCTATATCATATTGAGAATTCAAACAGACGAGGCTCTGATCTACGCTGTATGCAAACACAACTATCAGTTGGAAGAGCTTAGGAAAAATGCACCAATTTTAGAATCGCGTAATGATGGGTGCCTAATCGATGATTCTTCTAACACGCGACGAACTTACCTTGTTTAAGAGCCTCTAAAAGGGCACCCGGATGATGGCTTCTCTTACGCACTCGTACTCTGTGTCTGGAATCCGTTGCCTTTCGCTTCACAGCCTTGTTGTCTTCAGCGCTCAACAATAAATTGATCAGTTCCAAACTGTTGTTCTGAACTGCAAACATAACCGGGCTTTGAAGCAATGAGTTCCTGTAGGCTACATTGGTATCTCGTGCCATCAACAGGTACCGAACCATGTCCTCTTGTTTGTAGATCACAGCGAGCATTAACGGCGAATAAGTTGTCCCATGAGACAAAATGGCCGCGTTTACGTCCACTTTCTGGGTCAGGAGGTAGCAAAATATATTGAAATGCCCATGGACTATTGAAAGATGTAATGGCCGTAATTCAAATATTCCACTTTTTGTTTCTAAACTGCATCCATTCTGGTACAAATACTTCAGGACCTCGAATTTTCCCAGCGCCGCAGCAAGCAGGATCAGTTTTGTTGTGGCAGTGACAGTGTCATGGTCTTTGTTCATGCATTTGTATCGTTGGCAGTGGAAGCACTTCCCTTTACTGAAGCAGTGCAGAAGGTGGTCAGGTTTGTGGAGATACTCAAAGTTGGTGGCACATATGCAGTGGTTAGTTAGTGTACTACAATCTGAAAGAAAATCGAAATATAAATTTCATTTGTGTACATCTGTCATCCAAAAAGACATATTTTATTGTTAAGCCATGATATTAGACATTTTCTTTACGACAAGCTGCACTACCAATCCAGGGGTTGCAAGATCGGCCCCCCGCTTCTCCCGTCTTTCGGATGAGACTAAACTGAGGTCGCATCTCCGTATGACTTAGTCGTTGGTTGGACGCTAAACCCCAGTTCACTCACACTTTTTACGAAGGTGCGGGAAGAGCTATTGCGCAGCTCCGCAAAAATGTATTTGACGAGGAAGCACGAGGTAACGAGCTTTTGTGGTGAAAGTGACTGGGTTCAGATTAAATGAGCATGCGAACATGAGGTAGAAAAAACCGTAAATTTAGTCGTAGAATTTCAAGTCATGGCAGCTGGCATGTGCTTCCTAGTAGAAGTCAATGGCCAGTATTGATCACTTGCTGCAGTGACGCTGTACAGGTCATTTTAACACTAAATGCGACGTAAACGGTCTTTAACCTATGCACATGTGAGTGGACCTACCCACTGTGATATCATCATCTAAGACATCATTGTGCTTGGCAAACTCAGCTAGTGCTTCTGTTTGTGGCTCCGTTATGATGTTTCTCAACAAGTGTTCCATCTTGAAGGACTTGTCCGAAAACAACTTCAGTCCACATTTTGATCTGAAAGATAAAGGTTCCAAAGTAAAAATTTGTAGAAGAAAAAAATGAAATTTGAGATTTTAGTTTGATTTCATTAAGCATTTTACAGAAATCAAACTATTTCTCAAGAGAAAGAAATGAACTTTGAGATTTTAGTTTGACTCCTGTAAAATCAAACTAAAGTCTCCGACTACAATTTTTTTAACAAATATTAACTTAGGGTCACCAAGGTATTTGCATGTGACATTGAAGCGAGATATTTATCGGAATCTGCTGACCAAACCATTTTTGTGAATACCAGCGCCCTGTATTGGCGCTAGGCATTAATGATAATGGGTTAAATTAATGATGGCAATCTGATAAAATGTAAAAGACACGAATTATGCTGTATGTAATAAACCCCTAGATAACCGCAAGAGTATATGATTTCTAATGTAAAGATCGCTATTATATATAAATGAATATTGATAAAGTAGAACTAATTAATCACACAAAATATATACATCTATTGTCGCCGGTAACTGAACGTCTTGTCAATATTTTTTGTATGAGAGTTTAGCATTTGCTTATTTTCCAGTGCCCATAAAAAGGTGATACACATGTACGTACAAGTATGATTAGAATGGTGTTCATATTTTATACAGTATCTAACTTTGGTGAGTTTGCTAAAAAGGGAAGGAAAGAAACTTGTTTTGCTGTCAAAAGTTGCCGCCACATATGCATCACTGCAACTGGCATTTCTGGATTAAGACGTTCCTCAAATGCCCATATATACTCATCAAAAGTAGAAACTTGACAACTGAAAGTTGGTCATTGTTTTTCGAACTCCAACATTTTTGGAAATCTCAGACTCACACCAATATTTTGTGACTTGAAACTAATCAAAGATTCTTTCGTTTCAATTTAAGTAAAGAAATGGGGCACTTGAATGATTGGAAATGCTAAAACCTGTTCTAAAACGGACACTGGTCAATTTTCAGAAAAATGCAAAATTAAAAAACATAGACAAATTTTGACTTGACAGGAATTGTACAATTTTTATCTTAAAAGCAGTACAACAGTAGTAGAAAAATGAAAATGTTAACATAATATTTATTCAAACTGTGACGTTGATGTCTGATTTAAGATCAGCTCAGCAGTGAACTGTTGAGTAATAATAATTCACTGTTTGGAGGTCAGTAGTAAAGTTGATCATATCACGATCGCGAAGCGCTAGTGATATATCTACTTACAATTGAGCGTGTGATTTTTCCTCACAATTGAGCGTGTGGTTTTTCGGCTCGATTCTTACAGTAAGTTTTCTTACCTTACTCCGGCTTCGCCGTCGAGAATTAATATTTTGCGATTCGCTTTTCAACACCATGTATACATCAGCGATAATTCACTGGTAAAATATTGTGTAGTTCTATATCACGTATTTTTCACATTTGTACACATTTTCTCTTCACAAAATGATGATATCGCTATTGCATATGCAGTGGGTGGGGTATCTAAGCAGCAACTTTAAATTTGTTTATTACAAAAAAAAAATGAAAACCATTAGAGATAAAGAAACCAAGTACTGAACTACATTAAGACTATATCGATTCTACTGCAAATTAAGAGGTGTATATCAGTTACATGGGTTTAGAGTCGTTTTGAACTGATGGAACACATTTTTGTGTCATTGTCATACCAATGCGTCCGGCGTGCGTCGTGCGTCGTGCGTCGTCACACAATGTGTCCGTCAACACCTAAAAGCAAATATTCAAACATCTTCTTCTGTAAAACTACTGGTCCCATGGTTCTCAAATTTCACATGGAGCATGACCTGACTCCAGGGTCTCAGAATTGTAAAATTGGGTCAGGTTGAAAATCCAAGATGGCCGCCGTTACTAAAAATAGCAAAAACAACAAAATAAACTTCTTCTCCAAAACCACTGGGTATATTTGTCTGAATTTTGGCATGGAACATCAGTAAAACCTTGGTATTCAAAATTGTAAAAATGAAAAAAATCTGTAGCGGAGTTTTGTCACAGTGACCTACTTTCTGTTTATGTGTGCAATTTTGCTCAAATGCCAATGTCAAAAAAGGACCTATTTAAACAACTTCAAACAACTTCTTCTCTAAAACCACTGAACCCATGGATCTCAAATTTCACATGGAGCATGACCAGACTGCAGGGTTTCAAAATTGTAAAATTGGGTCAGGTCAAGAATCCAAGATGGCCGCCGTTACTAAAAATAGCAAAAACAACAAAATCAACTTCTTCTCCAGAACCGTTTGGTATATTTGGTTGAAAGTTTGCATGGAACATAAATGGGACCTTGGTATTAAAAATTGTAAAAATAAAAAAAATCTATAGCGGAATTAGGTCACAGTGACCTACTTAGCGGTTACAAGACCGATTTTGCTCAAATGTCAATATCTAAAGAAAATGCAACCAATTCTGACCAGATTTGGTCAAAAATGGTTCTTGAATGGAATTATTTCAATTTTGTGCCAGTTGACTATCCAAGATGGCCACCATGGGGGCCGTTACTAAAAATAGCACAAACATAAAAATGACAATTACTCAAGAACCCTTGAATGGAATTGGACCAATTTTGTGTCAGAATGTTCCTTGCATGAAGCCGTTTCGATTAATTGCAATTTGGCATTCCAAGATGGCCGCCATCTGGTGTTACTAAAAATAGCACAAACATAAAAATGACAATTACTCAAGAACCCTTGAATGGAATTGGACCAATTTTGTGTCAGAATGTTCCTTGCATGAAGCCATTTCGATTAATTGCAATTTGGCATTCCAAGATGGCTGCCATCTGGTGTTACTAAAAATAGCACAAACATAAAAATGACAGTTACTCAAGAACCCTTGAATGGAATTGGACCAAGTATGTGTCAGAATGTTCCTTGCATGAAGTCGTTTCGATTAATTGCAATTTGGCATTCCAAGATGGCCACCATCTGCTGTTACTAAAAATAGCACAAAACATGAAAATGACAATATCTCAGTAACCGCTGAATGGATTTTGATGAAATTTGTGTCAAAATGATTCTTGCATTGAGATGTTTCAAAAATATCTAACTGTAGACCAGTCATATTGGCCTCTGTTACTAAAAATAGAAAAATGTGAAAATTAGAAAATGTCAATGGAATTGGGCTAATTTTGTGTCAGAATGTTCCTTTCATTAAGCTTTTTCGATTTTTTCCATTTTGGCATTCCAAGATGGCCGCCATCTGCCGTTACTAAAAATAGCACAAAACATGAAAATGAATATATCTCAGTAACCGCTGAATGGATTTAGATGAAATTTGTGGCAAAATGATTCTTGCTTTGAGGTGTTTCAAAAATTAACAAATATAGATACGTCAAGTTGGCCTGTGTTACTTAAAATAGCAAAATGTGAAAATTGGAAAATTACCATGGAAATGGACCAAATTTGTGTCAAAATGGTCCTTGCATGAAGGCTTTTCGATTTTTTGCATTTTGGCAATCCAGGATGGCCGCCATCTGCCGTTACTAAAAATAGCACAAATCCTGAAACTGGCAATATCTCAGTAGCCCCTGGATGGATTTTGATGAAATTTGTGGCAAAATGATTCTTGCATTGAGGTGTTTCAAAAGTAAATAAATAAAGACCAGGCAAGCTGGCCTCTGTTACTAAAAGTAGCAAAATGTGAAAATAAGAAAATCTCAGTGGAATTGGACCAATTTTGTATCAGAATGGTCCCGTTGCATAATAGCCAGGTGAGCGATATCAGGCCCATTTGGGCCTCTTGTTATGCATTGTAATCATAGAAACAATATCAAAAACTATATTTCTACGCCGTTATTTGCGAAGATGGGATGAAATGCGACTCGTTATTTATTTATAAGCAAATTCAAACTGGCAGTGTGGTAATTAGGGAAAAAATCTAGAAAACTGGTGTTTCTGTAAAATTGGATTTGCGAGATTGGAAGCCGTTTGCACGTCAGTGCATTTATTCTTTAATCAGTGAAAGTTTACAACTAATTGTATTTGTTATGTACCGTACTTATGTTGATGTTTGAAGACATGTTAATGGTATATTCAGGTCAGGCTGCCATTTTCAATAACCTCGATTTGAAAAAGAGCTATTTTTATAAATTCCATTTTTTCTCAGACTATATGTACTTCCAGTTGCCATGGTTTCAACAACGTGCAGTGGCCGATGCTCTGAAGGTGCAGAAATTGACAATTTCATTTAGTCCTAAGTACCACACCAGTCAAGTATATGATACTTTCTTCAGGACAGACACGTTTTCCCTTTGAAATTCATGAAAATATGTAAAATTTGACCGGCCTAAAAATGGTTGCAATAGTAATTGCGTAGATATCTCGAGAACCGTTTGACATTTTTCATTAATTTTCACCAATCTTCATCTTTTGTCGAGAGCTTTAAACCACGAAATTTTTAGCAAAATACAAAATTTTGAGTTTCCATCCAATGCTCGATACTTACAGTCAGCTTCTCTTAAATGTCTCTGGCTGTCAGAAAATGGTTTCTGAGAATGAAAGTTACCCAGCGACTGCAATCGAACACCCTACGTACTCGACAATGTTAACTAACGCAAGTGTACAGGGTCGCAATTTCAGTATTCGTTTAATTTTCAGAGAAGTATAACATTATGATAGTAATGCAGAAATGAAAGTTTATGCAGGAATTTACTATTGCTATCAGTGTAGAGTGTCTACGTAGCAGTCAGCTAGCACAGCTGCGCACGTGCAAAACATGCAAAACCTTTAAATGGATCTTAAAAAGTTCAGTTGAGTGAAAAATAAGTGCACATGATGCACATATTCAAATGGACGGACGCTCGGCGCCCCGTTACTGCGGCTATGGATACGTTCCGCTGAGGTGCGGGGGTAACGTCGATATGAGAATTGATATATGATGATGCACATATTCAACAGCAATATACTGACATAACTTATGTGTGATTTCTCTTTACCCAAGGAATGATAGCATTATAAAAACTCAAGATTTAACAATTCCGAGGACGAATAAACCTATTTCTTGAGCACTAGAGAGTTAGACCCAAAATTCTTAGTGATTCGAGTAAATGAGTAATAAAAAGTTAAAACTGGAACAATGTATCTACGTCGATGCCACGTCATGCCATAAACGTTGACATGAATTTACGTATGTGTGTGTGTTTCTAAGTTATGTGAGGCATTGATGTGAGTAATATTGATTGGCGTTCCTGGAAAACGAGGAATTACATGCGAGTGACTGCAGGTTGCACTACAGTAAAAAAATGCTCATTATGCAAGCCCCGCCTCTTTGGGGGAGAGCTTTCAGGCGTATAATGAATATTTGCCGGCCCCTGATTGGTTTTATTATGAAAGTTGAATATTTTTCTGAATGTTATGCTTATTTATTATTATAAAAAATGGAGCTTATTTACAAAGCTGTTTTGCTACATTTTTGTTGGGGTTGAAAAATACACAGGGGTGGCAGTGAAAGTTTCGAGATTTATTCACTGCGAACTACATCCTGTCAGCACTAAAAATAGAATGAGTCAAAAATATGCCGCACAACCCCCAACTTTTTTAGCTATTACTGGTAGGTAAAGGTGTTGTCTATTCAATTCCATGCCTCAATTTGGAAAGTTTAGACCAGGAGAAAATTGGCAGTGCATTGACTTTGACCCATTTTGCACTGTGAGCTATGGGATTTTTTTTAGTGTAGTGCCACCTAAACCCAGAATTTGCTTGTGTATGTTTTCTTCGAGATAGCCCTGATTCCCAAAATGGAACCCCATATTCTGGTTTTGCATGTACTCACAGCAAACAAGGAAGCTTTTTGGCACAAATATACAGCTGATATGCAGAAAAAATCCAGTTTTCACTGTGGACCCTTTATTGCACTGAGTGGGTGGGGTTATGAGAACATGCTTTTGCAGAAAGGTCTGTTTCTTGGCCAGATGTGACTTGAATAATGGAAAGAAGTCATAGGCTGTCATATATATGCTGTCCTTAAAGCTTATTTGAGACCAGTTGCCCATGAGGAGTGCTACTGGAGAACAGTTAGATGCCTCGCACTTATGTCGTAGCCGCCGGCTTTCATTGAAGCCGACACAATTTAGAATCGCATCTGTCAATATGGACCATATGAGGTTTGCGCTATTCATTTTGTGCTCTGGATGTTTTTCAGACCTCTTGCTACTCTTGTGCCAGGGACAGTTGGACAACCCAGGGCCTTGTAGAACTTAGTAATAGACTCACCAGGGCCAGGAAATAGCAGTATGCGAATCCCATAATTTCAGCGGTAAGTTATAGTTTTGGCCGCAGTTGCAAATAACTGCCCTGTTCGCACTCCGTTTTGCTTATTTGCATTCTTGCGTGTTTTACTGAGCGTCGCTGGGAATCAGATGGTACGGCACACATTGCCGGAGAAGACTCTCAGCTTAAATTCAGTTGTTTTTTCATTGAGCACTGCAAAATTTTATTCATTTTAAGTTCTGTATATTCTCTCGGAAGAAAATTTATGGGCATTTTATTAGATTTGGCGGCATGAGTTTCTACTGACTGAGGATTTCATAACATTAATAAAAGAACCAGAGCTCTAAATAGATAATTAATCTGGGATTTTCATTCTTTTTCCTATGTTTCCCTGACAAAAAACATACGTTGTGACTCCTCAGTAGAACTGCCTTGCTGAGGATGTTCATTTGAACGCGCAATGAGGAGGTTCTGTTTGAGGCCACAGTTTGCGTTTTTGCGTTGAAATGTATGTTTCGTCTCATTAGAACCTCCTCTTAGAGGCAGTTCTAATGATGTGATGGCCTGTCATTAGAGCTATCTCACTCAGACAATTCTGATAAGGCCACAACATTATGCTTTTCCATATTGTTACAAATACATGTATAAGCACCAAAATTAGCTCTTTTGTGTGTGCAGTCTAGTCTGGTCAGGTCAGACCATACCCTTTGAAAGTATTATGCACACAAGCAGAAAACATAAATCTTTTACCTGTTCCTTTCAGATTGTATGAATTTGTTTTATGCTTTAAATGCTTTTAATCTGAGTTATCTTTGCATCTGCAACTCAGAAAGCAAACTGTGCATGCAGTACTATGGAAAGAGGAGTTGTCTCCCTTTGACTGTTCTGCTGGGAATACTACAAGGTTCAATTTTCAGTCTATTATTATTATTTATTATTATCATTTGTATTATTATTCTCAACAAACATAGGGAAAACAGAAGTTATTGCAAGAGCTTTTCTTTGCAAGTACAATTTTGCTTTCAGATCAGACAGGGCTCGTTGATCTCAAAAGACATGCTGGCCTGGACCCGGCTCAAGTGAAGATTGTTTGTTGTGAGTCGCATTCTATAAAGACGTCTCTTGGAAGTTTTACATTTTGGGATATGACAGCATCAGTGGTTGCTGGTGAGTAGCTTTCGACTGACTTAAAGCCTTTGTTATGTGGAATATTCCCTTTCTTGAACCTCAGTATCCCTCAGCACCAGTTTATATTCTTGTTTCTTCAAAACCCTTAATTAGACAGTTCTGTAAGGCCTCTTTTTACTGGATGTGCAGTTGGTTGGGTATAGAATAATAGAATAGAAATATAAAAGTTGTTTCTATAAGCTTGGTAGTAGTTTAAAGACAATAGACTTGTATTTGAGGAAGAACAAAAGCAGTAAAATTGTTTGCGCCCAGAAATTTCTCCGAGCAGGAAGGGGGGTGGGTTGCAAAAGTTAGTTTTTCTGCTGTGCACCTTGTGATATGCAGTCAGACTTGCAGGATACATATACTAGGAATAATAGTTTATCGTATATTAGTAACTGTCTGTGAGCTAATTGCATGGCAGGAACTCTGTATACCTTCAAAGGCGAAATTTCAGAATTTTTGCATATTTTAACAGTGCCCACTTATCAATAGATATTACAGCAATGGAACTTTGCTTGAAGTATGACTGATATGCCATACTTTTTACATAAGAGATTAAAGAAACAAAACACAGATGGCTTAATTGTTCATAGGCATATTTCTTTTTGTAACAGGACAAATAGTATGAGAAAGATATTTCAAAATGTAAATGTTTTATGCTTTGGCCGCCAAGTGCTGCCATAGAGTTGATAGCAAATATTTTCTCCACAACTAGCAGAACTGTAATCCCTGGCATAAATAAATGATGGCAGTGAACCTACTTTACATTATATAACACAAGAAGGCTAAAGGCCTTAATTTGGTGGAAGGTATAGGTTGCACTACAGTAAAAAAATGCTCATTATGCAAGCCCCGCCTCTTTGGGGGAGAGCTTTCAGGCGTATAATGAATATTTGCCGGCCCCTGATTGGTTTTATTATGAAAGTTGAATATTTTTCTGAATGTTATGCTTATTTATTATTATAAAAAATGGAGCTTATTTACAAAGCTGTTTTGCTACATTTTTGTTGGGGTTGAAAAATACACAGGGGTGGCAGTGAAAGTTTCGAGATTTATTCACTGCGAACTACATCCTGTCAGCACTAAAAATAGAATGAGTCAAAAATATGCCGCACAACCCCCAACTTTTTTAGCTATTACTGGTAGGTAAAGGTGTTGTCTATTCAATTCCATGCCTCAATTTGGAAAGTTTAGACCAGGAGAAAATTGGCAGTGCATTGACTTTGACCCATTTTGCACTGTGAGCTATGGGATTTTTTTTAGTGTAGTGCCACCTAAACCCAGAATTTGCTTGTGTATGTTTTCTTCGAGATAGCCCTGATTCCCAAAATGGAACCCCATATTCTGGTTTTGCATGTACTCACAGCAAACAAGGAAGCTTTTTGGCACAAATATACAGCTGATATGCAGAAAAAATCCAGTTTTCACTGTGGACCCTTTATTGCACTGAGTGGGTGGGGTTATGAGAACATGCTTTTGCAGAAAGGTCTGTTTCTTGGCCAGATGTGACTTGAATAATGGAAAGAAGTCATAGGCTGTCATATATATGCTGTCCTTAAAGCTTATTTGAGACCAGTTGCCCATGAGGAGTGCTACTGGAGAACAGTTAGATGCCTCGCACTTATGTCGTAGCCGCCGGCTTTCATTGAAGCCGACACAATTTAGAATCGCATCTGTCAATATGGACCATATGAGGTTTGCGCTATTCATTTTGTGCTCTGGATGTTTTTCAGACCTCTTGCTACTCTTGTGCCAGGGACAGTTGGACAACCCAGGGCCTTGTAGAACTTAGTAATAGACTCACCAGGGCCAGGAAATAGCAGTATGCGAATCCCATAATTTCAGCGGTAAGTTATAGTTTTGGCCGCAGTTGCAAATAACTGCCCTGTTCGCACTCCGTTTTGCTTATTTGCATTCTTGCGTGTTTTACTGAGCGTCGCTGGGAATCAGATGGTACGGCACACATTGCCGGAGAAGACTCTCAGCTTAAATTCAGTTGTTTTTTCATTGAGCACTGCAAAATTTTATTCATTTTAAGTTCTGTATATTCTCTCGGAAGAAAATTTATGGGCATTTTATTAGATTTGGCGGCATGAGTTTCTACTGACTGAGGATTTCATAACATTAATAAAAGAACCAGAGCTCTAAATAGATAATTAATCTGGGATTTTCATTCTTTTTCCTATGTTTCCCTGACAAAAAACATACGTTGTGACTCCTCAGTAGAACTGCCTTGCTGAGGATGTTCATTTGAACGCGCAATGAGGAGGTTCTGTTTGAGGCCACAGTTTGCGTTTTTGCGTTGAAATGTATGTTTCGTCTCATTAGAACCTCCTCTTAGAGGCAGTTCTAATGATGTGATGGCCTGTCATTAGAGCTATCTCACTCAGACAATTCTGATAAGGCCACAACATTATGCTTTTCCATATTGTTACAAATACATGTATAAGCACCAAAATTAGCTCTTTTGTGTGTGCAGTCTAGTCTGGTCAGGTCAGACCATACCCTTTGAAAGTATTATGCACACAAGCAGAAAACATAAATCTTTTACCTGTTCCTTTCAGATTGTATGAATTTGTTTTATGCTTTAAATGCTTTTAATCTGAGTTATCTTTGCATCTGCAACTCAGAAAGCAAACTGTGCATGCAGTACTATGGAAAGAGGAGTTGTCTCCCTTTGACTGTTCTGCTGGGAATACTACAAGGTTCAATTTTCAGTCTATTATTATTATTTATTATTATCATTTGTATTATTATTCTCAACAAACATAGGGAAAACAGAAGTTATTGCAAGAGCTTTTCTTTGCAAGTACAATTTTGCTTTCAGATCAGACAGGGCTCGTTGATCTCAAAAGACATGCTGGCCTGGACCCGGCTCAAGTGAAGATTGTTTGTTGTGAGTCGCATTCTATAAAGACGTCTCTTGGAAGTTTTACATTTTGGGATATGACAGCATCAGTGGTTGCTGGTGAGTAGCTTTCGACTGACTTAAAGCCTTTGTTATGTGGAATATTCCCTTTCTTGAACCTCAGTATCCCTCAGCACCAGTTTATATTCTTGTTTCTTCAAAACCCTTAATTAGACAGTTCTGTAAGGCCTCTTTTTACTGGATGTGCAGTTGGTTGGGTATAGAATAATAGAATAGAAATATAAAAGTTGTTTCTATAAGCTTGGTAGTAGTTTAAAGACAATAGACTTGTATTTGAGGAAGAACAAAAGCAGTAAAATTGTTTGCGCCCAGAAATTTCTCCGAGCAGGAAGGGGGGTGGGTTGCAAAAGTTAGTTTTTCTGCTGTGCACCTTGTGATATGCAGTCAGACTTGCAGGATACATATACTAGGAATAATAGTTTATCGTATATTAGTAACTGTCTGTGAGCTAATTGCATGGCAGGAACTCTGTATACCTTCAAAGGCGAAATTTCAGAATTTTTGCATATTTTAACAGTGCCCACTTATCAATAGATATTACAGCAATGGAACTTTGCTTGAAGTATGACTGATATGCCATACTTTTTACATAAGAGATTAAAGAAACAAAACACAGATGGCTTAATTGTTCATAGGCATATTTCTTTTTGTAACAGGACAAATAGTATGAGAAAGATATTTCAAAATGTAAATGTTTTATGCTTTGGCCGCCAAGTGCTGCCATAGAGTTGATAGCAAATATTTTCTCCACAACTAGCAGAACTGTAATCCCTGGCATAAATAAATGATGGCAGTGAACCTACTTTACATTATATAACACAAGAAGGCTAAAGGCCTTAATTTGGTGGAAGGTATAGGTTGCACTACAGTAAAAAAATGCTCATTATGCAAGCCCCGCCTCTTTGGGGGAGAGCTTTCAGGCGTATAATGAATATTTGCCGGCCCCTGATTGGTTTTATTATGAAAGTTGAATATTTTTCTGAATGTTATGCTTATTTATTATTATAAAAAATGGAGCTTATTTACAAAGCTGTTTTGCTACATTTTTGTTGGGGTTGAAAAATACACAGGGGTGGCAGTGAAAGTTTCGAGATTTATTCACTGCGAACTACATCCTGTCAGCACTAAAAATAGAATGAGTCAAAAATATGCCGCACAACCCCCAACTTTTTTAGCTATTACTGGTAGGTAAAGGTGTTGTCTATTCAATTCCATGCCTCAATTTGGAAAGTTTAGACCAGGAGAAAATTGGCAGTGCATTGACTTTGACCCATTTTGCACTGTGAGCTATGGGATTTTTTTTAGTGTAGTGCCACCTAAACCCAGAATTTGCTTGTGTATGTTTTCTTCGAGATAGCCCTGATTCCCAAAATGGAACCCCATATTCTGGTTTTGCATGTACTCACAGCAAACAAGGAAGCTTTTTGGCACAAATATACAGCTGATATGCAGAAAAAATCCAGTTTTCACTGTGGACCCTTTATTGCACTGAGTGGGTGGGGTTATGAGAACATGCTTTTGCAGAAAGGTCTGTTTCTTGGCCAGATGTGACTTGAATAATGGAAAGAAGTCATAGGCTGTCATATATATGCTGTCCTTAAAGCTTATTTGAGACCAGTTGCCCATGAGGAGTGCTACTGGAGAACAGTTAGATGCCTCGCACTTATGTCGTAGCCGCCGGCTTTCATTGAAGCCGACACAATTTAGAATCGCATCTGTCAATATGGACCATATGAGGTTTGCGCTATTCATTTTGTGCTCTGGATGTTTTTCAGACCTCTTGCTACTCTTGTGCCAGGGACAGTTGGACAACCCAGGGCCTTGTAGAACTTAGTAATAGACTCACCAGGGCCAGGAAATAGCAGTATGCGAATCCCATAATTTCAGCGGTAAGTTATAGTTTTGGCCGCAGTTGCAAATAACTGCCCTGTTCGCACTCCGTTTTGCTTATTTGCATTCTTGCGTGTTTTACTGAGCGTCGCTGGGAATCAGATGGTACGGCACACATTGCCGGAGAAGACTCTCAGCTTAAATTCAGTTGTTTTTTCATTGAGCACTGCAAAATTTTATTCATTTTAAGTTCTGTATATTCTCTCGGAAGAAAATTTATGGGCATTTTATTAGATTTGGCGGCATGAGTTTCTACTGACTGAGGATTTCATAACATTAATAAAAGAACCAGAGCTCTAAATAGATAATTAATCTGGGATTTTCATTCTTTTTCCTATGTTTCCCTGACAAAAAACATACGTTGTGACTCCTCAGTAGAACTGCCTTGCTGAGGATGTTCATTTGAACGCGCAATGAGGAGGTTCTGTTTGAGGCCACAGTTTGCGTTTTTGCGTTGAAATGTATGTTTCGTCTCATTAGAACCTCCTCTTAGAGGCAGTTCTAATGATGTGATGGCCTGTCATTAGAGCTATCTCACTCAGACAATTCTGATAAGGCCACAACATTATGCTTTTCCATATTGTTACAAATACATGTATAAGCACCAAAATTAGCTCTTTTGTGTGTGCAGTCTAGTCTGGTCAGGTCAGACCATACCCTTTGAAAGTATTATGCACACAAGCAGAAAACATAAATCTTTTACCTGTTCCTTTCAGATTGTATGAATTTGTTTTATGCTTTAAATGCTTTTAATCTGAGTTATCTTTGCATCTGCAACTCAGAAAGCAAACTGTGCATGCAGTACTATGGAAAGAGGAGTTGTCTCCCTTTGACTGTTCTGCTGGGAATACTACAAGGTTCAATTTTCAGTCTATTATTATTATTTATTATTATCATTTGTATTATTATTCTCAACAAACATAGGGAAAACAGAAGTTATTGCAAGAGCTTTTCTTTGCAAGTACAATTTTGCTTTCAGATCAGACAGGGCTCGTTGATCTCAAAAGACATGCTGGCCTGGACCCGGCTCAAGTGAAGATTGTTTGTTGTGAGTCGCATTCTATAAAGACGTCTCTTGGAAGTTTTACATTTTGGGATATGACAGCATCAGTGGTTGCTGGTGAGTAGCTTTCGACTGACTTAAAGCCTTTGTTATGTGGAATATTCCCTTTCTTGAACCTCAGTATCCCTCAGCACCAGTTTATATTCTTGTTTCTTCAAAACCCTTAATTAGACAGTTCTGTAAGGCCTCTTTTTACTGGATGTGCAGTTGGTTGGGTATAGAATAATAGAATAGAAATATAAAAGTTGTTTCTATAAGCTTGGTAGTAGTTTAAAGACAATAGACTTGTATTTGAGGAAGAACAAAAGCAGTAAAATTGTTTGCGCCCAGAAATTTCTCCGAGCAGGAAGGGGGGTGGGTTGCAAAAGTTAGTTTTTCTGCTGTGCACCTTGTGATATGCAGTCAGACTTGCAGGATACATATACTAGGAATAATAGTTTATCGTATATTAGTAACTGTCTGTGAGCTAATTGCATGGCAGGAACTCTGTATACCTTCAAAGGCGAAATTTCAGAATTTTTGCATATTTTAACAGTGCCCACTTATCAATAGATATTACAGCAATGGAACTTTGCTTGAAGTATGACTGATATGCCATACTTTTTACATAAGAGATTAAAGAAACAAAACACAGATGGCTTAATTGTTCATAGGCATATTTCTTTTTGTAACAGGACAAATAGTATGAGAAAGATATTTCAAAATGTAAATGTTTTATGCTTTGGCCGCCAAGTGCTGCCATAGAGTTGATAGCAAATATTTTCTCCACAACTAGCAGAACTGTAATCCCTGGCATAAATAAATGATGGCAGTGAACCTACTTTACATTATATAACACAAGAAGGCTAAAGGCCTTAATTTGGTGGAAGGTATAGGTTGCACTACAGTAAAAAAATGCTCATTATGCAAGCCCCGCCTCTTTGGGGGAGAGCTTTCAGGCGTATAATGAATATTTGCCGGCCCCTGATTGGTTTTATTATGAAAGTTGAATATTTTTCTGAATGTTATGCTTATTTATTATTATAAAAAATGGAGCTTATTTACAAAGCTGTTTTGCTACATTTTTGTTGGGGTTGAAAAATACACAGGGGTGGCAGTGAAAGTTTCGAGATTTATTCACTGCGAACTACATCCTGTCAGCACTAAAAATAGAATGAGTCAAAAATATGCCGCACAACCCCCAACTTTTTTAGCTATTACTGGTAGGTAAAGGTGTTGTCTATTCAATTCCATGCCTCAATTTGGAAAGTTTAGACCAGGAGAAAATTGGCAGTGCATTGACTTTGACCCATTTTGCACTGTGAGCTATGGGATTTTTTTTAGTGTAGTGCCACCTGCATGCCACGGCCTGGCCGGGCCGCGTAGTGCAATCAGTAGGGCATCTGACTCATAAGCCAGAGGTCCTGGGTTCGAAACCCGGTCTGGGCACATACTTTCGTTTCTCCTTCCGCTTATTCAAGAAGGGTAGTTGTCAGTTACTGGCGAAAGTACATGTATGTGCACTTAGTACTGGTTAGTTTTAGTAGTACTGGTTAACGGCTTAGGAGGTCTAAGCCTGTCCAGGAATAGTGTGGTTAGGGTAACGGACCGTCCCGACATGACCATAGTTGCTTACCGTGGACGTTAAGCATCAAATCAATCAGTCAATGCCACGGCCTGCTTGTTCAGTCTGGTCTGTCGTAATCGGTCCTCTTGTCGTGCATGCCCTGATCAGACTCCACATGTGCATAGGCTGCATTGACATGAAAAGTGACCTCGAGTCATGTGCGAGCTGTAAACAGTCCAGTTTGCGTACCTTAGCAGACCGATCAGTGTGCGAAAAGAGAAGGCTTTGTGCATACTGCAGGCTGAACTGAATCCGCCATGTTTGTATACGTCGTAAAGTACATTTTCCAGTGTAGCACTGTATTTTAACAGCTTAAAATTGTCTGAGTGTTTGCTGTTTCTCAAAAGTTGAATTTTAAAAATTATGTAAAATGACACAGAGCAGCATGAGCAAAATGAGAAGAAAAACTTCAAGCGCTATTCATTTCATATGTTTTGAAAGTGCACCTCAACATGGCAAATAGTTCAAAGGTCTCACCGTTCGTCCTCATTCTTGCAAAGAAACTCCTTTCAGACGTCCATATTTAGTTTGTTACCATACTTCACACACCTGCAATATTTCATTAATACATTTCTTTGTAGATCGATAATCGATTGGACAAATACTGGATAGAAAGCCAGTTATTCATTAAACCATTTTTTTTTTCAAGGTACATAACGTAAGGCCGCCATTTATCAATGGCGCAACTTTAAAAGTGGCGCAATATAAGCGGAATCATAGTATTCGCTTTTCTGGAGTGTGATTCTTTTTTCAAATAGGACTATTCATAGAGAAAAGAATTTGCTCCATAGACAGCAAATGCTTCTCTTTGAGAGTATGTCCCTGTCAGAAGGGAGACCAATACTGGTATTTAGTTGTCATATTGATCTCCCTTGGAAGCGTATCTGTTGACCATCGAGATTTTACGATGCGAATAAATGAGCAGCATTGTGAGAATGCAAGTTACTTAATTAGGGCATGTATGCGTATTCTAGTCTGGCATGCGTTGTTCAGTTTTCCAAATCACAGGAGCGCGCCGATTTATTATGAATGCGCATCCGCTCGCCACACAGTTGAAAACTGATAAGTCGCTTTGGGTTTAACGGCTTCGAGACAGTATTTCAGTCTATATTCATCACTTTTTTTTTTTTTTTTTTTTTTTTTTTTTAAGAAACACATACCTATTATGTTACCCACTGCAAGTCGGCAAACCTGATGTGAATTCGTTAATTCGTTACATCTTATTACCGCGACGTGGTGACGCAGTGACCTATGTATTTATAGGTCACTGGGTGACGTAACGTCATAACGTAAATTTGATATGAAACGCACGTTACCTATCGCATAGCTGCGGCGCGTGATTCATGGTAATTCCGTTAAACGTGACATTGAAATCTGTAACTTACAGAATCTTAAACTCGTAGTCAATATGAAAATTTATGAAACTCGCTACAGGCTCGTTTCATTTTCATATTGATTAGCCACTCGCTAAAGATCACATTAAACTCATTTATAACATGCAGGTGCCAGCAGTATTGTATGCGTTTTGCCCCTGTCCCTGCCTCACCCCTGCCCGACCTCTACTATCAGGCCAACACATACGTGTGCTGTGAGAAATTACCTGCACGTTGTCCTCCCATAACCGGCTGTCTTTCAAACGTGTCCAAACGCGTATTTTCTGTCATTTTTGCATATGTATAGTATGATTTCATTACCTGACACAATCCATTATTCATTAGGTCCGATATTTGGTATTGATCTTTTGAACTTTAACGAAATACGAACTATGTGACATTCTTTTTTATTGTCTCCTTTTCATTCAGAAAACGTTACTAATAGAAGAATGATAATTATTTTAAGAGAGAGAGAGAGAGAGAGAGAGAGAGCAAACGTAGAATTGAACAGAGAAGGTTTGAGTTCAGCATAAGATCTATTATGACTACACATTCTGAATTAGATTTTTTCCCCACTTTTATTTCATAGAGCTACGTAGTAGGCCTACGTACGTTAACATTATTTTACCTAGACCTATGCCTATTCATTATAAGGCAATTCCCTGAAATTAACTTGCACAAGCCGGGTTTTGAAGAAGAAGATAGAAAAGAGAAATAATGGAAAAAATAATTGATGGATCTATTGTAAAAAATAAATAAAAAAAATTTTAATAAAAAAAAATGAAAACACGGGTGTATGGCGTATTAGATCTGGTTTTTATAAGAAAGAATTAAGTACCATTTACAGCAACATCTACAACTGGTGGGAAATAATAATGTTCCCCTTTAGAAGAAATGTCACGATTTTCTTGTTGGTTGTCATGGTGCCCAACAATATTTACTGAAAGGTTAGAGGTCAAATAATCGGAAGACCTCGCTACTTTTCGCTGATATGCAAATCCACGAATTATTTGAATTACTTGGTTAAGTGAAACTTTCTTGATTTATTAAAATGGCTAATAATCCCTGATTTTCAAGATTTTGACAGCTGTACGACGTTTGACGGTCGTGTTTAGGTCGTTTTTAGCAAATTTCACCAGAGGATAATCACCGAGGACAAACCGAAGTAAGAACTTCCTGTGGTCCAATTAAACGGTGGAGATGTTCGGTAATTGTTTGTATGTTTTTGCTGCTACGGTGTCAGAATGATACTAATATCACTGGAAATTTAAAGGTAAGATTCTTGTTTCGTTTGGCTTTGTGAAAAAATATAGTTTGACTCATTAGGTTTTGTTGAACATGTAATTTTCATATGTCAAACGTGGAATGTTTACACTTTTCCATGGTTGGTGTATGGTGCCAATAAATACCGCGGTGCTCCGAAACACCTGGCATCTAGATGCGCATACACATGCATGCATGTTGAGAGAATTCCCCCACTATATATGTTGCACTTAAGTGTGATACATCTAACAATGTCACGCGACAGATTCAAAAATTTCGAGACTGGACCAGAACTGAACCTAGGTACTCTCACATAGATCTACTCGTATCCGAGTAGATCTCGTCAGCTAGTAGTTGTCGTCATTCAGCTTAAAACGAGGTTTTCGCTATTTTTTCTTCACTTCAACTGCCTTAATCCTAAGTTTATGATACATTTGGTCAAACTAGTGCAAAAACTCATCAAGATATCGAGCTGTGTATATGTAAATGCCGTTTTTTCTCTTTTGGATTCGCAAAGTCGCGTGATTAGGTCAGGGGCATTCACGTGAGCACGTTCAAGCCACGTGCTGACCTCTCTTAATTGGGTCAGGTTTTCCAATATTGTGTCTACTTTGCAAACAAATTCCGAATGTAAGTCTACTTTGCAGGAAAAACACAAAAATATTAAAATAGCAAACCTGACTCAGTCATCATTTATCGTTTTCAGCAGCCTCGTGAACAAGACGAAACTCTTCGTCTCAGTTTTGTGTTTGTTTTCGTCTGCTGTGACCTCATTAAAAATATTGAGCGCATTCGGCATACGAACGGACTTTGTTACATGAATAAGATGTCAAAATCATTATATGGAGAACAACAGCAAAATGGGTTTTATTTTTATTTTAAAATCGAGCTCAAAAGCCACATGACGAGAACTGCTTCTGGACGTGACGTTCTCTGTGCGTGATAGCATATCAAATAATGACCGCTCCCTGAGCTTCGTTTCTATAAATAAATTCATGACGTGTGTGTCGAAACCAGAGTTATTAGGTACACAATACATAACTACCGCAAACTGAAAGAAAACCTGCTTGTTTGGGAGAAAACAGGAAATTGTTAGTAAAAAATGACGAGAACTACTCGGATACGAGTACTCTGTGGGCCCCGGTGGTGTCACTCCTATTTATTTATTTATTTTTTTTTTGAAACCATGCGTGTTCTAAAAAATGCGGAAAAGGGGTACTTTTTCATGCCAAAACGCGGACTACACTGAACAAAATTTCTAATTGGTCACTTTCTGTCATAGAATTAAGCCTCAAACAGATTTACATTAGCCTGGCTACCAACTAGGACGAACAAATGTACAGACATTCTTGTATTTTACAAGCAGCACAATCGCTTATGCATTTGCAAAATGATTTACATCGATTCGAGGCGTTTATTAGGATTTACACAAACATTGAAAGGGAGGTAATTTGAAAACGTCAATATTAAAATTAATACAGGTGAAAAATGCATGAAGACTAAAAACATACCTCATGTTTTTATGATCAAAAACTTAATTTACTTCTGAAATATCATGCTTTTTGTGGAAGTTTGATGCAGCCTGTATGTGTTTTCAAAGCATTCTTTGGTTTAGATAGAAGGGGTCATAACTCTAATACTACAATAAAGTTTTGATTACAGCATTAACTTTTAATAAGTAGATAACAGCTGAAAATTTTGATTATAATTATATTCAAAAATACAGTTTAAAAATCATATTTCTTCATATTAGAAAACTGACCAATTAGAAATTTTGCTGAGTGTATGTTATCATGAAAAAGGGGGTTTTAACAGCTGTCTCCGAGTTTTTCATTAAAAAGGGTCTTTAATTTAATTGTCTATCCGCGTTTAGGGGTGCCCAAAGCGATTAATCTCTGCGTTTTCGGTATTCCGCCTGGTATTCCCTCTTTCTAATGGAAACCATTCTGCAGCCATTCTGGCGAAACCAGTCAGATTTTTAAAAGGTGGTATTACTTTAAGGCAACAGCATACCCTAGTCCCTTAAAATCGACGTCGAGGTGTTTTTATTATTGGCTGGCACCTCGAAATAAGGCCAACTAAAAATAAAAATAGAAAATGTCCGATATAAACGAGAAATGAAAATAGGGCCAATTACGTTCGGCATTGTAGAACTACAGCATACCCTTGTTTATGCGATAAAAGGGGAGTAATAAGCCTTATTAAGGCAACAATATGTCCTTGTTTTTGCGACAAAAGTGGGGTAGTAAGGCAAAAGTATGTCCTTACTTTTGCGATAGAAAGGGTAATAACACTATTGAATACCCTTGTTTTTGCGAAAAAGGAGGATAATTTAACAGCAGTTGGGGGTGGGGGGGGGGGGTAAAAAAGCAGCAGCAAGTCCTTGTTTTTGCGACAAAAAGGGGGGTCTTTCAAAGACCTGGAACGCGCATGGGTACAAAGTTTCTAAAGTAAGTGACACCGCCAGGTCTATGGGCATCTTCACAGTAAGCCAGTTTTGAGCTTCAAGATTCCGGTTGGACAGGAGCTGAAAGGTCAGAGGTCAAGTGTGAAAGAATCCTATTAAACTCTCAGAGAAAACTTTTACAGTATTTCAACGATATTTTTCAGGTGGTCCTTCTCCTGCAATGGTTATGTCTGTTAAATAACAGTTGAATGTATACAGCTATACAAAATACAAATATTTTATTGGTCTATATATACAAGCATGTCAATAATTCTTAGTTTGGTAACTCCTGGCGCCCCTATAGCACGGAACTACTCAAACAGTAAAGACCATGATTTGCCTTTGCGAAGTATACACCCTTATAAGACGGTGGCGTCTGATCAGGATCAACAAATTTATGCTGATTTTCCGCTTTAACATTGATATTTCAGTGCAAACAGTGTTTTGACACTACCTGGTACATGGTCATTCTGCTGCATTAATCTGAGTCTGCACAGTGTAAAATGTCCATCTGATCAACGGCAGTCATTAATGGGCTCACAACCTTGTGACCTGATGGACTGTAGAATGTTTCTTCAGAATGTTTAGCAGAAGCCGCTAAGCTAGTTGTGAGTGCTACTCATAACCTGCAAATTATCATATGCTTGTGTGTGGGGCATGGGATGGGGGTATTTTATGAAAAGGATGTTATGTGTTATTTTTATACCGATCTTTGAAATTAAAATCAACAGTCACTCAGGTAGTTGATTTATGGCTTGCTTTCAGCATCAGACCATGCATCCAAGATAAATTTTTCCAGCTGATGCCTGTATTTCAGTTCAGATCGATCCGTTTCTGTCACACATCGTTGCCCCACTTTTCAAGTCTTTAGTTCCTTCAGATACTGAGGTGTCACAAAAATTATTACCGGCTGCAATTTTAGAGAGGTCAAGACAAATTACAAAGCAGAATTGGTTTCAATTGCCTAATGATAAAAAAAGTCTAAATAACCGAAATCTATTTTGAATCTATAAAGAATATTAACAACAGGAAAATGCAAGCGCCACTGAAGAGGGGCCAAGCTTTTCAACAACTCTAATTTGTTTCACAGGCGCATATTTCGATTGATTTTTTCACCGTCCACTTTGTCATCAGTCTAACTTGATGACTGTAATATGATGGTAAAAAAATGTTTACTTCATTTGTGAGAAAAATGGGTGATAGTATGATATACTGTTGATGATCTGATACTGTTGCTGTTCCAATACTGTTGAGTCCACTATAAATCTGTGTTAGATATATGTTGAATAGAATGCCATCTGTAGTTTTAAAATAAGATAACTACAGTAATATGATGATGTAGATAATAGATATCATATAATAATGACGTATCTGATATAAAGCATAATAGATATCTTATATATATAGCATTTGACAGACAATGTGTAAGTTGACAGGCGTATATTAATCAAAGCTTGCTGAATTTTATGATAAAGATGACGTTATGTTGGTAACGTTCAGAGCTCTAGGTAAGGAGTATTTGATGATAATTAGGGATAATTTTTGTTAATTCTGCATAAAAACATATGTTGTGACCCCTCATCTGAACCGTTTCAACGAGACGGTTCAGATGAGGGGTCACAACATATGGTTTCAATAAGAAATAAGAAAAATTATCCTTAATTATCATCAAATACTTGATCCGTCTTATCTAGAGCTCTGAACATTGTCTTGCTTCACAGATTTCAAGGAATATCAAATAAGAAGATAACACCATGATTGAAGTAAGAAGAAGCCTGGCCAGCGTGCTATGCCTGACACTGTTTCTACAAAGCATCTCCAGTATACATGGATACATACCTCCCAACTTAGTAATACTCAATGACTCATATACAAATGATAACTTCACATCAGCAGATGGCTTTGCAGTAACTTATTGTGATGTAAGTATTTCACCATGTGAGTTCTATATAACGTAAATGGATCCCCACTGTATCAGTCATAATATGAGCCGCGACATGACAAAACCAACAAAGTGGAATGTGTGCCCAGCAAAGACTCAGTTCAGCCTGGGCAGATCCTGGGCTTCTGCCCAGTTTGACCAGGCTCTTTGTTAAGTGCTCAAAGGGTAGCTAAAGTTCCATGCGGACAGCAAAGACTCTGGTCAGACTAGGCGGATGCCCAGGCTGATCTGAGACTGCACTGGGCGTACAACCACTGTCCACATTGTTGGTTTTGTTGTGTCCCGGCTCATATGATGTGTACCAGCTCATTTTAAGAGTAGTCCTTTGATGCTTAACCCATTCCATTTGGGATACCCCTTTTGGGGTATCTGGGCAAACAGTTTGGATCCAGATCAGGCCCCACAAATGTGGGACCTGATCTGAGATCCAACTGCTGCCTAGACATCATTTCTACAAGACTTTGTTAGACCAATATTGTCAAAATATTCTTGATTTTTTATGCCGACCACAATTTCAGCAGACGACAAAAAATACCCAGAATGCAATGGGTTAAAGAAATTCCAGTCATTAGACTGGCAGGGAACATATAAAGGAATTGCTACTTGAGTCCAAATAGCATGGACAGTCTTGGCTGCCCAGGCATTTCAAACTTCAACTGTTCTTGCATCACTGAACTTGACCTGTTCTGAACGTAGGTCACTGTGACCTACTTTGACTAAAACATGTCATACTTTGATTAAATGGTAGTTTTGTTAAGTTTTTTTTTAATCGCAGCTCAGTGTGGCTGAATATGTAGTGCTAAATATGGCTAGGACACAGGGCTGATAAAGTTCAGGATTAATCCTGGCCCCGAGATTATAAAGCTTAAGTACAGTCTCAAACTCAAAATAAAGAGCATGTGCTCGGAAGCAGCAAGTCAGTGTGCTTTATTTTGAGTTTGAGATTATTCTCAAGTTTTATAACCTCGAACACCTATTTCAGGATTTAGCACTTGCACATGATTCATATAAGGTCACATCCATTATTCTTGAAATTTGGTTTTAACATATTTAAATCAGAATTTTTGCATAAAATAAAATCATAAACTGACTGATTTCTGTTGATATATTGGGGTTTTTAGCTAATTATAAGTGATTTAAGAAATTTTTGGCTGAATTCAGGATTTGGTTGACAGACTTTCAGGATTGAGAATCCCGGTCTGTTATCACCCCTGAGTATATGATGTATCACTATGCCAGGGCCGTTTAGCTTTGTAATTGTATGCTTCCTTTAAATCATTATAAGGGTCATGTGTTCAGTTCCTCATCCAAGAGCTTGATTAAATTTTCTCTGCAAGGTTTCCTCTTATTCTAGAAAATCTGCCACCATTTCTAGAAGAACAAACAGAACAGAACTAATCCAAAATTATTTTTGAAACTTCAGAGCCCATTTGTTCTAAGCATTATTAGCTAAAAATAGTTGTCATTCAAGGATTCATTGTCATTCAAGGATTCATTAAGTGTTGTATAAAACAATGCCCAGCAACTGTTATTCCAAGCATCCTTAGCTTAACAAGGTGGTTAGTCAAGAATTCCTTATTTCTTCTAGTACCCATCAAATCAAGTGTGTTAATATTTTTTGCTGATAAAATGTGAGGAGTTTTTCTCACATTTTTTGGGCAAAAAAGTTGCAGTATTTTAGCATATGGTACCCTTGAAAATTTAACTGTTAACTGAAGACGTCTTATGTTTTGAACAACTGGGGCCGTATTCATAAAGCCACTTAAGTCGTTGCTATGCGGTTGCTAAGGCTAAATTTCTGTAAAGGAGATTCCCTACAACTATGAAATTTGGTCTGGAGGAACAGTCTTTGTAAGACTGTTCCTCCCGAGCAAATTTCATAGTTGTAGGGAATCTCCTTCAAAGAAATTTAGCCTTAGCAACAGCATAGCAATCACTTAAGTCGTTTTATGAATACGGCTCCCGGGCCCTTGTTTGCTAATGATAATGTGAGGAGCTTTTGCAGTACAAAAGAGCAAAAGCTCCTCTTTTTTTATTATCATTTTTTGTCAGTTAATTGTGTACAATGCATCTGAAGAAAATGTTACATGTACCTTGCTAGCTGACAACATCAGTACATGTAGTTTTGAAATGGCTAGAGTAGTATTTTTATTACAGGTTGATTTTATTGTGAATTATGAAGCTACAGACAACAGCACTGGATTCATTCTTCTAGATAATGTTGATGAAATATCAAAAGCAGGCCAGATTATTTCAGCAGTGACATCAGAAGTTAATGGTACTGTACAGGGAGATGCTCCTTTGCTGCAAATAATGACTACAATTGAAGTAAGAATGACATTCCATAAGTTGATGTCTTAATAACCTTCAGGCTTTGAACCAGATTGTATAATCTCTTTGTTAAACACATAAACTTTATTTGACAGACCCTTAAAACAACCTAGATGTCCTGGCCAAGAATCGAATCAGGATCCCCTTGATCATAAAACAAGGCTCTTAATATATGTGCAAATATTAAAAGCTGAGACCAGGCTGGGCATCTGCCCAGTTGGGTCAGTGGTCAGGCCCTTTCCTGTTTTGCACACACCAGGTTAAGACCATGAATAATCTGCTTACTAGTGTAGGCACTTATTGAAAGTTGTGGCTGAACAACTCAGACTGTTTTGAGTATCCACTGTTTGCAGATAAATTGTAAGTTAAGTATCCTTTTTACATGTTGGGGCCCAAATATGTTTTCATGCACACCCAAGTGGACACCCAAGCAGCTATAAAATTTTGAGAAACAAGAGCCTTGTTAACCATTTGGAATGCTTCAAATGTTGACATTTAGATTTTCTGGCATCTGGCTGTGGCTCTGTCTAAGTAAGAGGAACCTTAAATTTTTCAGTTATAGTGATATTCCATGAAAAGAAAATTAATCTCTATTTTGAACATTTTAGATGTAATAAAATTTCAGCTTTAATAGGTTGATTATGATATTGACAATATTGTTATAAAGAGTTAAATATGGTATGTCAATAGATTAAAAGTCCCATAGGAACTTTAAATACTTGGGTAGACTTTCATTAGAAAACACTGATGACTCAGCTCAGATGGCTTAAAAGAAGCAGTCTGATCATGACCTACACTGTTCACCAGCATATTTTGAAGATATTACTTGACATTACAAGTGGAGAACAGGAGTTACCCATATGGTAAGGTGAAAGAAAGAGCTAGAGTCTTAATATACCTTATAAGACAGGAGTTTTCCCTTTCAAAACACTCCCAAAATCTAGATTTTGGAGATTGTTTTGGAAGGGAAAAACATATCTTATATCAGCATTTTATCATCTTACGAGGGGAGTTCAATAAGTTTGTAGAAGACGGGGTTTAACTCACAGATTGGAAGATGGTTTCAACATCATTTTTCAGTATAATCCCCCTTTACTTTAATGCATTTGGCCCACTTTTCTGTTAAGCAGTCTATGCCTTTGAAATAAAAGTGGTCTGTTTGGTCCTCAAACCAAGCCTCTGTAGCAGCCTTGAGCTCATCATTGTCCCGAAATCTCGTTCCACGCAAGTGGGACTTCAAATTTCGAAACAGATAATAATCACTTGGGGCCAGGTCTGGACTGTATGGCGGGTGATTTAACTGCTCGAACTTGCACTCACGAATAGCCGCTTGTGCAACTCTGGACTTGTGCACAGAGGCATTATCATTTTTGCCTATGGGTATAGGTTTTCAAACAAAAAGTAAGAGTGAAAAATGACGTGTTGACTGAATGGTTGTTATCATTCAACTGACAAAGGTTTACACTGCACAAAAATGAAAAAACAAAACCTTGAATTGTGTAGAAAAATACTGAGTTCTACGAACTTATTGAACTCCCCTCGTATATCAGCATTTCCTAGGGTCCATTTAGATATTTAGGTCATTCTAGCAAGGGGAGAAAACACTGTTTTATAAAGGAAGAAATATGGTACTCTAATGCAATATAGATCTCTTTCTTATGGCAAGCCTTTTTACTTGACAGTATTATTCCATTTTAAAATAAATACATGCCGCATTGATCCTAATAAAAAACCTTGCTCTAATAAATGCCCCTGCCTCTTTTTTCGAAAATAATGTTATATGATCTTGCATGAATTCCTGTTTGCTTATCTGGATAAGGTAGCTCTTTTAAATGGGGTCTACTCTTAAAGGATAGAATTTGCTCCTAGAGGAGCAAATTCTTTCCTTTAAGAGTTGCCTCCTGCTGAAAAGGGAGGCGAAATAGTAGAATCGCTTCCGCTTCCCTTGAAGTGACCCATCACCTTTATATTGCTTATTAGAGGTATTTTGGTAGTGGCTGACTTACTATACTTTGGGCCCTAAATAATATTCCCTCCCCTTTTGCAAAATGTAACACCCCGGGGCATTTAATAGGATTAAAACAGTATTTCTGTATGTAATAAATGAGACACCTTCTATAATATTTTATCCAGATGATCAAGGATGACACAGCAGAAATATTCATGTATGTAGAGAATCTTGATGTGAATGACACATACAACGTAGAGATTGAAGTCGACCTATCCAGCGGGCTTCTCATAGACTTTGGCACACTGGATTATATAAAGTTCTTGATAAACAACCCGGCTGCCTCGGACATTACCAATGTTATTGGACTCAAGTATTTTACTTGGGCAGTAGGAAATCTTACAGGTAAGTTTGTTGTGTCTACTGTCTTTATTATTTCAAACTTCCAAAACACCGAAAATTTTTGCATTGAGATTGAGGGGTTGAACTGTAAAGAACATATACATTTCAGAGCTCTAGATAAGAGGGGTATTTGATGATAATTGAGGGATAATTTTTCTTATTTCTTATTGAAACCATACATTGTGACCCCTCATCTGAACCGTCTCGACGAGACGGTTCAGATGAGGGGTTACAATGTATGTTTTTATGCAGAATTAACAAAAATTATCCCTAATTATCACCAAATACTCCCTCTTATCTAGAGCTCTGCATTTATTATAAGTCAACCATCATAATCAGAAATTCAGGTTGCTGTAATATGCATGGATAGTTCACTGTGATATGGAACTATTTGAAGGAATACTAATAAAAATACTAATAAAAAGGTTGTAAAATTGCCAGACACCACAGGTCTGGCCCATTTATTCAAAACTAAATGTTAAGTTAAATTTTCAGATGGATTGTGTGCAAAAACACTGCCAATTTTTGCCAAAAAAAATATGGAGCTTATACAGTGAAAAAGCTCCTCACATTTTTCAGCAAAAATATTAGCACACTTGAGTTTATGCTGACTAATGACTTCAATAAGCTAACAATGTTTTGAATAACCAGGTCATGCTCTGTGTAATTTCTGCATGTTTATATCTGTTTTTCAGTCGGATCTTCAAAGAATGCCACTTTTGAGGCTCGCATAGACCAAGGGAACCTGCTGGATGGGGTGAATGAATTCAGTTTTGGAGTTTCCTATGACTATATAGGAGCTTATGTAAGTTGATGTGAGCTCGTCTTACATGTATTGTGTGCTACTGTAAAACATTTGTTTTTGGCGGTTACTAAATATTGGCGATTTTGGTGATTAAACCAAAGAGCGCTAAAATATAAGTCCGCCAATATAACAAAGATTTAATACATATATATGCACAGCATAACAGAGGTTCAGATAAAAAGGAAATTTTGATGAGTATTTTAACTTTTTAATACATTTCCATTAAACAATACAATATGGCATCCCTTTAGAATCGCCTCGATGAGGCGATTCTAATAGATGCCACAATATATAGTTAATTATAGAAAAGTAAGAAATATTATCACAAATTTACTACAGATTTTCTGCATTATCTGGGGCCAGGGTACATCAAGACCGCCAAAATTAACGTGCTCCAATATGTCATTTTCTTTAAGCTGCAAAATTTTGATACCGCAGATATTAAGTGTTTTACGGTGTCTACCTGTTTGCTTCTGCTATAATTACATAAGATAATGGGATGCCAGAACCAGTTACTGCAAGCCTATAATGCTTTAGTTATGCTACATCATTGGTTGTATTTATAAAACCACTTAAGAAGTTGCTATGCTGTTGCTAAGGCTAAATTTCTATGTAGGAGATTCCCTACAACAATAAAATTTGCTCTGGAAGAACAGTCTGAAAAGGACTGTTCCCTCAGAGCAAATATCATAGTTGTAGGGAATGTCCTTCATAGAAATTTAGCCTAAGCAACAGCATAGCAACCACTTAAGTTGTTTTATAAATACAGCCCCTGCTTTTCTTATCAGGTTCTGTAATACACATATTTTCTATTATGGCCTTACAGTTACTCTGAAACTGATTACAGGGCTGCAGTTCATGTCACAATTCAAATGTTGGGTGACACTTGACCTATGACCTTTTATTTCTGTGATTAAGTTGTATATTTTTGTCTGTGAACAAATTACATGAGTTATTTTCTGTGAACAAGTTACAGGTTTGTTATTTTATATGCACCAGTTATTTATATATGTTATTTTCTGAGACTGTATGATCTAAGCATTATCTTCCTTGAACAGGTAAGGTATATGCTAAAAATAAAAGAGAAAATTTTGGTTTTTCAGTTGCATTTAGCTCAGTTTGTAAGTAACCAGAAGGGATAGAGTCTTCAAAATTGCTACACAGTATTATTTGGGAAAGATCAACTTAATGCAGTGATGCATATCGCGTCATGACCTATATTTCGTACATCATTGAACATAGAAAAAATTGGTTCACTTGTGTTTAGCTCAGTTTCTAACTGTTGTAGACCCAGAGGTATGGTGATCTCATATCAACCGTTTGTCTGGACAGACATACAGAAGTGACCACTAGTGTAAGTACCTATCTGACTATGCTCCAGATAAGAATAGGCAAGGGAGATAATTTAGGGATAATTTCCCATATCTTTTCATAAACATATGATGTGACCCCACATTAGAACTGTCTCACCGAGACAGTTCTAATGAAGGGTCACAACATATGTTTTCATTGAGAAAGATGGCAGATATTCTCAGAATCCGAAATCCCACCTTATCTGGAGCTCTGACCGTACTTGTTGAAGAGCTTGAGATAAGAGGGGGCTGTCATGATAGTTCTTAGTTTATTTTGTTCATTCTGCATAAAAAACATATGTTGTGAACACTTAGAAGTGCCTCTTCAAGGTGATTCTAATATGGGGAGCAACATATTTTTCTATGTTAATACATGTACATGTATAAGAGTTACCTTCAGATGGTCTCTTTATCTGGAGCTGTGTAGACTGACCCTGTGTAGAGCTATGTAGAGTTGAACCTTGTATAGAGCTGTGTAGGCTAAACTTGTGTAGAGCTGTGTAGACTAACCTTGTGTAGAGCTGTGTAGACTAGCCTTGTGTAGAGCTGTGTAGACCAAAAGTTGGCTATTAAGGTGAATGGGTACATCTCTAAGTTTTTCTGCCATTGTTACAAAGGGAAAGAACTTTTGTGACATCTATCGACAACAAAACCCTTCCACAAAGGGTTCTACTCTTAGAGGAAAGAATTTGCCCGAAAGAGTTGACCCTTTTGAGAAGGGAGGCAAAAGTGAAAGTGGCAGCAGAGTTGTCTCCCTTCTAAAGGTACTCATTTACCATAAATAAAATTTTGAATATCCAAAAATCAAAGATGTGTATCCATAGACCAGATCATTGATATCCAAAATCAAATTATGTATGTCCTTAAATATGGAGTAAATAACAAACAGTATTATATTATTACAGCATAATAGGGGTGGTCGGGTGGTGCGATGGTGCTGTGTGTAACTTCCAGTGCCAGGGCGTCCTACTGATTTGGAACATTGTAAGGCAAGGGCCTTCTGTGCTTGCAGTAGGTGCGGGTGGGGGTTGTTTGGACATTTTTTCTCTTGTCTATCATTTCTCCTCTTTCTCCCTCTCTGGGAGACGGCCCGATATAGACTGAAATACTGTCTCAAAGGGCTGTTAAACCCAAAACAATCAATCAATCAATCAATACAGCATAATATGTTTATGATCAGTTTCACAATGAAGGTCAGAAAGACTTTAAGAAAAATTCTCATGTACTAATAAAAAGATTTTGAAGCCTCCTGTCTCTATATCTATTAGATCACTTGAAATAGTGTTTTATCTAAATTTCGGCTTACAGGAAAAATACTCACTCAGCTTGCATGGTGTTAGGATGTGTTTCATGAGGCTCTGACAAAATTGTGATTTTTAAATAGTTCTCATTGGAATTATTAGGAGAAAAATATACTAGGATATAGCTTTTTAAAACAGGAATAATAATTCATAGTGAATTCAGTGGATGCAATTTTACTTTTGGAAATATAAATAGTAATTTAATAAAAAAAAATTATTTTAAATTGCCATTCTGGTTACTTTCACAAAAACACTGTTGGATTATTGAGGATTAGTGGACTTAAATCAACCAAAAGATTACTTTTACATCACCTTGCACTCTAGGAGCATTAACTTTTGGGGATAAACAAACAATCCTTAATTGACTAGCAGGTGTCTTAGACCAAAGAATTTGTGTTTGTGCTTACTTCTCAATTAGGGACACTAGGGCCATAATCCACCCACACACAAACCAGCTAATACCAACTATACTCCTTTACTGGAGGTGGCAATTTCAAATCCTAAACATGGCAAAATGTACAAAATCTGCAGCTACAATACAGAGCCCATGCAACGCTAATGAAACAGATGACTATGTAGACTTGAAAAATGGTACTTTATATAATATAATACCCTCAAGAAAATATGGCTCTTGCTCAGTTGACTTTTACACACAATACACCTATGATCAGATCACAGACTTGCTTCAGGCTGAATACATCTTCAAAGAAAATGCAAATGGCTCTGCTGCTACAGCAACCACTGAAGCAGGAGGCAAAAAAGTTGTGTTAACGCTATACAGAGCAAAGAAACTACTGATTCAAGGTGCTGGAACATGGACATGGAGGAACACTGTGTTTCGAAGTCTGTCTAGCAAACTCAGCATTTGTGGATCAGATGACAGTTTGAACAGTTCAATTAGTTTTACACCACAGAATGGTAAAACTAAATCTAGACAGGCAGAGAAAGTTACCGGCACCTCCAGTCCAGCAAACTTTTTAAACAGAGTGCTGAATAAAATCAAGAGCCCACGATCAGCCTCAACCCCGGTGAGCTCCAGCCAAAGACATACAGAAGAAACTGCTGACAAAAGCCCCAGAACAACTAGTGACACTGCCTCATGTACAAACTCTGATCAGCCTGGGCACAGCATTCTTGAAATAGACTCTGAGTTAGACTCTGAGGATGAGATCACTTGTGTCAAGCAGTTATACACAAGTAATTCTGAAGCCCCACAGAATCAGCAAAACAAGTCATCTCATGAAACAAGCTCTCTGATTTCCCTCAAAACTGAGCTTGAGAAACACAAAAAAGAAAATAAAGAGCTCCAAGAAACCTCAAGAACACTTTTAAAGGAAACAAAAACACTTAAACAGGATCATGATAAAGTGCTAAAAGTTTTAGAAGCCAAAAATAATGAAATTAACTCCTCAAAGAAAAAGTTGCAGTCCAATGCAAAAACTCTACAAGAGAGAGACCAAATAATCAAGGACCTGAAGGAAAAACTTGCATCAGCATCAGCGGACAGTCTTTTGTTTCAAGAACAAAACAATAAGCTTAAATCCGATATAAAAGCTTTGCAAACTGACAAGGCTAAACTAGTTGAAAAACTAATGCAGAATGCGGGTAAAACAGATACTGTTGAAAGTAAAATAGAAATTGAAGTTGGAGCCCTTAAGGAAGAACTCATGTCTGAAATAATACAAATAAAGGAACAAGTAAAGAAATCCATGGACCTGCAGTCAAAAATATGCAATGGGACCTCTTCCACTCACAACAACAAGGATCAGACCAGCCAAAGAGTTCCCAGTCAACCTAGTCAAAGATCTGAAATGCCAGCTGCTGCATCAATAACATCATCACAGCTAAAAAATGTCTTCATTGCTGGAGATGATACTACCAGCATCCTTAGCCCAAGACTTATGTCAGACAGTGATATAAGTTGTAAATTAAAAAACACACAGAGGGGGCAGGATCAGGACAGTTGAAAATTCAATAATTAAGCTTGCAGAAGATAACAAGGAGTATATCACTGGCCTGAAAGCAATAGTGCTGCATGCTGGAGCAGGCAATATTTCAGACAATGACTCATCAGAATCAGTAGTGAATGGGCTTAAGGATGCTGCAGAAACAGTACACAATGTGAACCCAGAGGCCAGGATACTCATTTCATCCATTCTACCAAGGAGAAGTGATAGGCACACCAACAGCATGATTAATGAGACTAATCATGCTCTTAAGAATGTATGCCAAGAACGGAATTTAGTGTTTGTAGACAATGATGATCTGTTTCTAAAAGATGGAAAACCTGACATTTCACTGTACAGAGACCCAGTGAATCTGAATAAAAAAGGAGGAAAAATTCTTGGACAAAATATACAGCAGGCATTGCGCAGCACCTTACATGTGAAACCAAGACTGGAAAAGGAGAGGCAGTCATCAAATGAGGATTTTCGGTTTCGTCCCTACACCAGACGAGGGAATTATCAGGAAACAATGATACCACCTTGGATGTCATTCTTTCCTCCATGGTTCCCTGTTCCACCCCAGCCCCACTTTCAGGGCTGGAAATAAGCACAGACTCACAAACAGAACCTACCATCAGTACAACAATAAACTCTCAGTGCCGTAGTGACTTTCCTACTCTGGAGTCTAGAACAATAGACACTAATAGAACTGTTCATTCCAGTGATAATCAAACACTTGCTTTTGCATTTGATTGTTTTGCTGATGTCCCTGAGGCCCAAAGTGTTCACAGTTTATCTATTTCAGATTTTACTGATCACCAAGATTCATCTGTCTCTGACCCAATACATGCAAGCTCATCGGAAGAAATCTGGTTCAAAAAGAAAGGTCTTAACATTATGCACTTAAATATCCATTATCTCCACTCAAAATTAGATGAACTGAAAATTCTTTTAAGCCAGCAAAATAACATTGATATTGTCTGTATATGCGAGACTTTTCTCCATGATGAATTTAGCAATGAAGAAATACAACTTGAAAATTATCAATTATTTCGTAAAGATAGGAAAACAAATGGAGGTGGCTTGGTGATATATGCTAAGGAAAATTTAAGTTGTTCTCTTCGAGATGACTTGCATGTAGAAGGGATAGAAACTCTGTGGCTTGAAGTCAAGCAGGCAATGCAAAAGCCCTTTTTGCTTGGCTATACATACAGGCCCCCTTCAGCTAATCAGACCTGGATAACTGGCTTTGAGTCAATTTTAGAACAAGTATATTCTGAAAGTAAAGAAATTATTCTTTTGGGAGATTTTAATTTAAATCTGCTTGAAAGCAACATCAATCAAAATTGGCTTCAAGTCACAGAATCTGTAAACCTAACTCAGCTAGTCAATATGCCAACGCGAGTTACAGGACATTCTTCAACTCTTATTGATCATGCCTATAGTAACAAACCTGAAAACATTGTTGATACTTTTGTACCTTTTTATGCTATTAGTGACCACTACCCTGTTTGTCTGACCCGCAAAACATCAAACAATAAAACATCAGATTCCAAGCACATTTCCATTTCATATAGATACATGCAAAACTTCGATAGTGCTAAATTTTTAGAAGAATTAGATTCCCAGCCGTGGTCCTTACTAGATATATATGATGACCCAAATGATGCTTTAGATTTTTTTATGAAAGTCTTTGAATCAGTCATAGACAATCATGCTCCAAAAAGAAACAAAAGAGTTAAGAAAACACTGCAACCAAATTGGTTTAATTCAGAAATAGCTACAGCTGGTCAAAAGCGTGACTACTTTCATAAAAGAAAGGATACAGCGTCTTACCGACTGTGGCGAAATCGTACAAAAACAATGATTTCAAACTCCAAAAAAGACTATTTTTCAAAGAACATAAACGAAAATAAAAGAAATCCCAAACAGCTTTGGAAAAATCTGCATGATCTGACAAATAAATCCAAGAAACATCAAACCCCTTTAATAGACAGCCAGGAGGGTCAACCTATTTTAGGTCCAGAAGAGACAGCAAATGCATTCAATGATTTCTTTACATCAGTTTTTCAAAACTACAGTTCAGATGATGTAAGCAGTGATGACATGTTTGACAAGCTAAATGAGTTAATTCAAAGGAAATTACCTGTAGGCACGAAATTTGAAATACCCCCAGTGCCCCTGGATTTTGTGCAAAAACAGTTAGCTTCACTGGATCTTTCTAAAGCATCTGGACTTGATGGACTCAGTGCCAAGTTTTTAAAGATAGGCTCACCAGTTATAGCAGTCCCTCTCACAAAAATACTTAATCTAAGCCTAAGTTCAGAAATCTTTCCAGACAGCTTCAAAAAAGCAAAAATCACCCCATGTTTCAAGAAGGGAGACAAATCTGACAAATCCAACTACAGACCAGTTTCTGTCCTTTCTTTACTTTCAAAAGTTATTGAAAGACATGTTGCTGACCATCTCAAAACTTTTCTCAATACCCATGAACTGCTGTATGAGCGCCAGTCAGGCTTCAGGAGCAATCATTCCTGTGAGACTGCCCTAACAGTAATCATTGATGATTGGCTGACTGCTATAGACAAAAATGAAGTAGTAGGAACGGTTCTGTTAGATCTTTCTAAAGCCTTTGACCTTGTTAATCACAAGATACTACTTGAGAAACTTCAAATTTACCAATTTAGCGATTCATCACTTCACTGGTTCAAGTCCTACTTCCACCAAAGGTCCCAGCAAGTTTCAATTTCAGGAAAATTGTCCAGCTCAAAACACATATTATCCGGTGTCCCTCAAGGATCTGTCCTTGGGCCACTTCTTTTCTTAATATATATCAATGATTTGCCCCTTGAAATCAAAAAGTCTATTGTCGATAAATTTGCTGATGACACAACTTTGTCTAGATCTGGCAGTTCTGTTGAAGAAGTGGCAGAGGATCTCAATGAAGATGCTCAGAATGCTCTCAGCTGGTGCCAGAAAAACAAAATGGCTATTCACAGCTCCAAGACAAAAGCAATGTTTATCTCATCAGTCCAAAAACAGTCATTTATTCAAGAAAATCAACCCAATCTTAAAATCAACTCAACTACCATAGAAATTTCCAAACAGGAAAAACTACTCGGAGTCACAATAGATAACAGGCTTAACTGGTCTGCCCAGGTAGAGGCAACAATTAAAAAATGTAATTCTCTGCTGTTTTTGCTTGGACGCATAAAAATATTTTTAGACATATCAACACGAAAACTTTATTTTAATGCTTACATACTCCCACATTTGGATTACTGTAGTACCATCTGGGGAAACTGCAGTAATGAACTGCTTGACAGAAAATTTTATAAAATTTCAAAAGAGAGCTGCAAGGCTTATTCTTGACAGAGACCCCAGCAGCCCTTCGGCAGAGCTCTTTCAGCAGCTTGGCTGGATGCGGTTTGATGAAAGAGTGAAATACAGGAAATGTATGATAATGTATAAATCTCTGAATAATTTGGCCCCAACATATCTAAGCAACAAATTTACATACACACATGACATCCATAACCGAGACCTGAGATCAGTAAGAAACCAAACTCTCTATGTTCCAAGACCAAACCTCGAGATCTACAGAAAGTCACTGGCTTATTCTGGACCTAAAATATGGAATACCCTTCCTGCATCAGTTAGGGATGCGCCAAATTTAGGGTCATTCAAACAGGGATATATGAGGTGGAAAAATGTGAATACTTATTGAAAATTTTGTATACATATATATATTAAATGGTTAAGGTGAATGGATGCACCTCCATTTTTTCCGCTATTTTAATGAATTTTCATGAAAGGGAACAACTTTAGTAACTTCCTTTTCCTTAGGGAGCAAGACTCTTTCCTTTGAGGGTTGGCCCCAGTTGGAAGAGAGGCAGTAATGAGAATGGAAGAACTGACTCCCTGAAAGTGTATCCATTCACCTTAAAAGGCCTGTATAATGCCTCATTACACAAACTTTTTTCCTTCTTTTCATATGTGTTGTTGGAGTGTTAGTTGTGTAAATAATAGTTATTTCTAGTCATATGAATGCAATTTATATAAAACAGCCCTATTCATAGCAGGCCTTTTGTTTCGCTTTCACAAAAATTTGATCTGGTATGGGGTATGACACAATATGTCACAGAGAAGATTCTTGAGAATTGCTCATTTAACATTGCTCTCTTTCTTGCTTGTCTGTGTTGTTAAAAGGGAAAAGTGAAAACTAATATTCATATTATTCCAGACTTTATAACTTGTTTTATTCTTAAGATATAGTTTCAGGGATGCTGTCTTAAAGTATTTTCTCTTTATATACATAATGTTTAGGTGTATGGATGCACCTCCATGTTTTTCTGCCATGTTTACAAAGGGGAACAACTTTTGTGACTTCCTAGTGGCTTAGCTTGGAGACGAATACCTTCCAAAGAGATCAACTCCTAAGGGAAGGTATTTGCTCCTAGAGAGGAATGATTCTTTCCTTCAGGGGTTTGTCCCCAGTGGGAAGAGAGGCAAAAATGAGAATGACAGATTTGACTCCCCTGAAAGTGGATCCATTCACCTTAAAAGGCCTGTATACCTTATGAATCACAATGTCTCACTATACAAACTTTTTTTTTTTTTTTCTTACATCTTGTTTGTGTGTCAGCTGCCTAAGTTATGGGTGATTCTGAGTGATTGGTTTATGCTGTAAATGACTGGATGAGTATCAACTTTACCATTAGTATTTAAACTCATATTGTACTATTTTTTATTTTTTATTTCCCTCAAACATGTATCAACTTTACTATTAGTATTTAAACTCATATGGTATTAATTTTTTATTTCTCTCAAATATGTTTTGTACAATTTTGATAGCAGAACAAGATTTTATCTCCGAGAATCAACTTATACAAATCTATATCTAAAACTATTCATAAAAGATGGAGATTTTTTGGTATTTACATGTATATGGTTCTAGAGGTGTTTTAAATAATGCTCAGCTACACTCTTTCAAAAACTGGTTTCAAAATAAATTTGGGCCTTACAATCTGAATGGAACCTAAAATTGGGTTGTATAAGTGTTCAAAAACACAGGAAACATCATTAGAATTACATAGTGAATTTAATTCCTATCTATGTTTGTTTTGCAGTTTGATTAATCTGATGTTAGTATTAGTCTTGTTATAATCTTAAGTGTTTGGCAAGTCAAACAAATGACCATTACTTGTTTTTATTGCTTGATTGTATTGTAAATGTGCTGTTTTAAAGTACAGTGATGCACTTTATACTCTGTTTGTACTATACCCTTGGTCTGTTGATTCAGTCATCTTATCATGTCTACATCTGATTTTAAGCTAATCAGATTTCTTGCAGTGTCACCTCAAATATCATTTCATGTGAAGAACCTGATTACTTGGCTTTATCAGGATCTGCACCATTCATAAAGGCAGAGTATCTGGATCAACAAAACAAGGGTCATAATATATGTGAATTGACAATGTCAAAATATTGTAAATAATTGCCAAGTACTAGAACTACACAGGTTTAAATAGCTATAGAGGGCCTCAGGGAAGATTGGTTTTGCCAACTGTGTATTACCCTCTTTAAATAAAGACATTACTTACTTACTTACTTACTTACTATATCCAGGCGAGAAATATCGGATCCTTTTGGACCTCATGTTCATTATTTAACAACATTTTTGATTAGTTAGCTAAGTAAAGCTGTTAAGTATGGGGCAGTAGAGTCTAAACAAATGCTATCCATGTCAGCATTATATGTCATACCAGAGCTCCAGATATGGATGGGTTTTGAGGATAATTCTATGATAACTTTTTTTTCTCAAAGAAACTGTATGTTGTGACCACTCATTAGAATTGTCTTGGTTAGACAATTCTAATGAGGGGCCGCAACATATGTTTTCTGGAGAAATATGAAAAAAAAATCCCTAGATTATCCCTGTTACCCCTTCTTATCTGGAGCACTGTGACTTGCATACCATTGCTATTTCAATGGCAAATTAAATTTGCTTTCTTTAAAGATAAAGATCTTTTTTAAAAAAATTATTCATTCTCAAATAATTCAGCATTCTTTGTGTTTTCAGGTTCTATATAAACATGGACTCACGGCTCTGACCTTCTTTATGGCCCTTATTCTTGGAGTTATCCTAGTTGTCCTGGGCTTCTGTATATTCTTCATGATACGCAAGAAAAAGTCTGTGTCACCCTCAAATGTAAGTGATAGAAAGACTTCCTTATTTTATTAGACTGGGGCCAGTTGTTCAATGTTGGCTTAATGAAGTTGTTAGTCAGTGATTCTCTAGTCTTACAGTACACATAAATCTGATTGCTAGCATTTTTCTGCAAAAAAAAGAAAAAAAACATGAGTCAAAAGCTCCTCATTTTTTTGTTGTTTTTTTGTGGCAAGTGAATGGCAGTGTTTCTGGGATAATCTATTGTCTTGTTAACTTAGGATATTGCTAGCATTGGACAACTGGGCCGAGACTAATATATAAAATTTCATTATCACATTCAAGATGGATACTGCATGGAGGTAGCTGAGACTGTTTTTATGACATAAAAGTGATATTTTATGAGTTTCTTCATTACTTGTTTACAAGTGCTGAAAACTCAATAGTTTTCACTTACAAAGCTTCTCCATCCTTCATGACTATAAGCAGCTTTTTCTGATGCTATAGACATTTAAATTCTATATCTAATTATTCTTTGAAATGTGTGCTTTTTCTGAAGAAAGTCTAATGCAAGTATTTAATGCCATTTTGAAAAAGTTAAGCGCACAGTGTTCTAAAAGGGTTGAATATGGTATTGTTAAAATGTTCCACAAATGCATATTACAGAGCACTAGAAGAAGTGTGTACATGTATTTTATAATAACACAGTATTTTCTGTCTGTTTAGCACAGTACACACTTTAACAATGTCAATTTAACCCCTCATTAGACGCACTATGGCTTATTAAATAGAACAAGAATTCTGGGGAGTGTGGTGTCTCGCCCATTGTCACAAAGCAGATTAAAATGCTGCTAACACCAACGATGACACTGTTTACAGAACTCTAGATGAGAGGGAATATTTTGTGATAATTAGGGATAATTTTTGTTAATTCTGCATAACAACATATGTTGTGACCCCTCATCTGAACCGTCTCGACGAAACGGTTCAAATGAGGGGTCACAACATATGGTTTCAATGAGAAATAAAAAAATTATACCTCAATTATCATCAAATACCCCTCTTATCTAAAGCTCTGGTATATTTATACCTATGCCTTGCTTCTGCTAGTTGCAGTGAGACAAAAACCATGCATATACTTAGTCTTACTACGCATCAATTATCCACTGCAACAAACATACTTCTAAAGGCAATGAAAATCTGTTACGGTCAACTGTCAGATCAATTACTCTGTCAAAAAAAAACTGATTTCTTTGATTCAATTATAACTGTATTAAAACCGCTCAGTTAAGGTTGCGGTTACTAGATTTGTGATGTCATTCTATACCAGAGCCTCGCTGTACCCTGCGAACCGCTAGCTAGCAAAGTGACCGCCACGGAAATCGTTTATAATGTAGCTGACAGGTACCGTTATAAATAAATTTTGTGACAACGATCAACTGAGCCGCCGTCTGTGAAGAAATGACTTTGATCCTTTGTCTTTTTTTATCATTTTGAGATAACGGAACGTTTCTGAATATCTCCAACAACGAAATGTTGCAGTAGTTGATTGACCCGTAGTATGATAAACTGTATATTGACAACAGCCTTTCAGACACATATCATTGAAACAACAACATATCAGTTTTTACTTGCATCAACTGAGATACAATATTAAGTGTTGTGTTTCCACAACAATACTTTGTTACAAATTCTAGAGCACTCTTTTAATTCTGAAATTTGAAATTCCCGAAATAATGAATGTGCCAAAATTTAGACATTAACAGGAAATAATAGTTTTTACATTGATTTTTACTCCGTGTTATGGCAAGGACTTTCTTTATGTGTTTACCATTAATGCATATGACAGAGATGATTTTAATATTGAAATACAAATTTACTGGCCCCTATATTGTAAGGTTAGTCTTTATTGCGTACTTTTTATAGTTAAAGGACACCCTATATGTTTTTCAGCAACAAGAAAGGATGATGGTTGAGAGAAGTAAAACAATTATGATGAATGATAGAGAAGCTATGAGAAAAGGAGGACACACAATCAATGATTATAGGTAAGCTTTCATTCTATAGTATAATACCACTGTATTTAACACTTAAAGTTCCAAAAATGAAAATAGTTGAATTTGCAAACAGAGTAGATCAAGATGAGGCAGCTCATAATGAGCTGCCTCATCTGGATCTACTCTGTTTGCCCTGTAGTCTTTGAATTTTCAGTATGATATAGCTTTGATGAAATATTTCTTGAAATTTTTGCAGGAGTAAATTTTGTTGTCTGCTTTTTTTTTGCACTTTAAGGGTTAAGGTACACCTTCAAGGGAGATCACTTTGGCATATCAATATGAGACACTGTAATAACTTTGTTATAAGTAAGTTTTTATTATCTCATATGAATCCTCAAGTACTTTCAGAAATAAATTTAAAGCCGGAGCGATCTTTGTGACTGAAAATACTGAACAAGAAAAAACATCATTTCAGGGATTATACATGTTTTTTCATGCATTAACATTCGCCAGGTTCCAAGGAAGTTGTTTAAACATGAGACTTTTGTGGAGTGTTCAAGCTTCTGAGAGATCCAGCAAATGTTCATGCACGGAAACAAACATGTTTGATTGCTGTTCTTGCATTTTAGAGTTTGATTTCATATAAAAACTTGATAAAAATTCCTGGAAAATCATAAAAAGCGTTGTTCATTGAGCCTTCTATATTGTGACGTCATTCCATGAAAAACAGATGCCAATAAAAGTAAATACAAAAATATTTATCCATTGGTGGCTAGGTAACATCAGGTAATGTCACGTAAAAAAAAGCACCATCCGGACTGCGAATAAGCAAGCCTTAAGCAATGTTTGAACAGTGCACAAAAATTCCAGTGTTGGCTTGAGCTTTGCTAATGCATGGTGTTTAAAAGCGATTTGCTTTCTGTTTATGTTACGTAATGCTGTTATAAGTGTAGCCATGGCTATTAATGGAGAACAACATCTTGATATCCATGTAAAATTTCAGGATAGATAGTTGATAATAGTCATCCAACTTAGGTCCTCTTGGAAACAGGATACACATGTGCCTTGAATCTGATTATTGTCTATCAGAGCCCTAGAAAATTAGGGGTAACAGGGATAATTCAGAGATAACTTCACTTATTTCTCAACAAAAACATACATTTTGACCACTCATTAGTTCTAATGAGGGGTCACAAAGTTTGTTATAATGGCAAAATAAGGAAATTTATCCTTGAATTATCCCTGTTAGCCCTTCTTATCTGTAGCACTGGGACTCTACAATGGCTGGTAGTTCTTTATATACTGGTAAGGATTGCGGTTCTGATATAAAAAGCAGTTAGGTTTTCTACTGTACTACTACCAAGAAAACAAGATGTTCAGCCTCAGTTGTATATTTGTTGTGAAAGTCTGTCTGGTTAATGTTACAGCCATCTTGATGTGTAAGTTAGCCAGCTTCATTGCACATTGTTGACGTTTTTGCTTCCTGGGGTAGAGTCAGTAATGTTGGACAGCGGGTAAATTCGGACATACCATTGCAAACAGTGAAAATCCAGATGAGACGGCTCATAATGAGCCGTCTCATCAGAATTTTCACTGTTTGCCTTGTTATTTTTGTTTTAGTTCCAAACAACTGACTTATAAAGGAAAAAATGTTGCTGTCCCAATTAACCGGCCGTCCGAAATTACTCTACCCTAATTTAAATTGATAAGCAAAAGAGCCAGTCTATGTTTACTTTAAACCTGCTAAGTGTCGGATGTCTTAATCTATAGCTTTGAAAATTGGTGCTGCACAGCCTCAGTATAACCCTATTAATGTTATTTTTTTTACATGGTTTTAGCCAAAGAAATTGCCATGCAGTGCCAGAATTTAGTACTTCATTGTTTTAATCACTGTGGTCTATGATTGAATAATGTATTGTAGACATGCAAAATAATGTGCATTGAAGCTTTGAGGAAAATATCCTACGTGTGATTCACAATTCAGTTCCCAGTCACATCCACAATTACTAGTATAGTTAATATGGGATATTCAGTCATTTGAGAACAAATTGTTTGAGAAAAATTTTCTTTTTGATTTCACAAGTAAAGCACCAAAAAAAAGCAGAGAACAAAATTTACGTCTGAAAATTTTAAAACTGTTTGTCTAAATTGTATCATATTCAGATTTTCAAAGACTGGAGAGCAAACAGTGCAGATCCAGATTAGGCGGCTCATTATTAGCGGCCTTATCTGGATCTACCCTGTTTGCAAATTAAGCTATTTTCACTTTTGGTGCTTTAAGTGGTAAAGTGAATCTCACATGCTATTGAAGCAGCAATGGTATTTAAGTATGCTCTTGCTAGTATGTTATGGTATGCATAATACAGTGAAATCACTATGAGATCATCTTATCATGACTTCACTGTGATGTAATCATGATGTTACACATTGCTGCTACGGTATAATGATACCAGTTGCCAGTGCAGTATCAGTGAAATTTGATTAATCAAAAAGAAAAAAAAATTCTAAAAAATTCTAAAACAATTTATTCTCATACCATTTTATAATGACTTGTATATGAAACTAATTCTTGGGACAAACCTATGAATGTTGATCATGTGTGAATAACAGCGTGTGGACTGTGCTGACATTTTCAGAATTTGCCGCTGTTCCCCATGTACTGATATGTACTGATATGTGTAAAAGTCATGTAGTCCCAACTGGCTTAATTTGCTTAAAAAAACAACAAAAACCTGTTGTTTCAGAGTTAGAGCTCAAGGTATGACAAGTGTGCAAATTGTCAGTTTTAAATAGGTTTTGTTATAGCACCACAAAAATGCATTGTTACAGCTTTGTAGAATCCCTTTGGCTGACAAGAGGATTATGTTGATATGCACAAAGTGATTTTTATGGCGACCAGAAACAGAGATAAGGGGACCATATTGCTAGTTCTGGAATAATTTCTCATATCTGACCATATAACCATATTTCATTATTTCTCATTGAAACAGCCCATTAAGGCTGTTTTGATGAGGGGGATCACAATATAATTTTTATGTTATGGAGAATAAATGGAAATTATCCCAGAACTGTCATCATTCAGGTAATCCCCATATCTACATCAGGAGGGACAACAGCAAAAACTGATCTCTATTATACATGGCATTGTATTCACATACTTTCCTCATGGGAAGCCCTGGATATTTGTTCTGCATCTTAATGTCACTTTCACATTACCTTTTGTATTACCGAGCACCATGAGCCAACTTTTTTTTTCACGTGAGAACAGATTGTAGGCATATAAAGATAGCAAAACTTCATCACAGGAAACAATTATAATTTATATAATTATAAAAGCAATTAGGCATGGTTCCAAACTCTAAAGTAAAACAAATAGATCAGTGAGAAGTACTTTGTCCTTATATAAATGCGACATTTTTTAACATGAATGGAAGATGTAGTACATTGTATTCTTTGTATTCTAATATGTACCTTTTCTGATGCAAAAGTGGGATAGAATGTAAAAAGAATTTCATCGTTAAAAGAAGCAGTAAAGACTATAGGTAATTGATGATAATTCTGAGAGTCTTTGACCTATTTCATCATAAAGCATGCACCATTGCTGCCCATCGTTAGAGCCTATTAATACATGTTTTATGTCTTGAAACTGATTTCATTGACAAGCAGAACATTTGTCTTGCCAAATTTTGTCAGTTACAAAATCTCTTGGATACAAATACTAGGATGAAAGTACATTATGCAAAATGGCTGTTTCAAGTACATGTACATAAGATTTCTTCTTCTTCTTTTTTCTCTCTGTGGGTTAAATTAATTTAGATCATCTTTTATTCTACTGATGATCAGGACATTTCATAGAATGTAGCAATAATACATGACAAAAATATATGGCTAAACTACGGCTTTGAAAAATATATAGTGTTTGGAAACATATACTGAGATGAAGATTATATTCACACAATATTTCTCTTCCGGCAGCTCTGTGTCCGAAGGTGATTCTATTGTTGGAATTCTTGGATTGAAGGATAAGATGCAGATGCATAGGGAAATTGACAGCCTTGATATTGTCAACACTGTCAACATTGATACTTCTATAGAGAAAGACAGAAATGATGCTTCTATGGCAACCACAGAACTGCTGATACAGGGTCTCCATAGCAACAATGATATTAATAAGGGAACCATGGAGACGGCGATGGGTAACCTGAGAAACAAGAGAGCACATATGGACAGACAGCATGACGAGGATTATAAACGTGAAATGAAAAAACTGTACAAGAAGATTAGTGCTAAAAATAGGGTGGGTAAATATAATCAAATACGGTTACATAGTAATTATAGGTCCTTCATTGAGACAAACTTCCTGTGCACATAGTGCAAATCCAGATCAAATAAAAACTTGACAGCGTCAACAAGCTCATTCTTTACTTCCAGATTTCATCCTCATGGCATTTCTTATAGGAAAATGAAATGGATTTTTTTCTGAGCATTTTTATTAACATTGTAGACATAATGAAGATGTGCATGTGATGTTCAGGTTGATAAAAAAATTAAATAATTTTTACAAAAGTACGGCTTTTTCAATTCAGTCATTTTGGGTGCATTCATCAGACTATAGGGAATATGGCTTCTGTAATCAGTTGTTTTTACAGATTGACTGAAAATGTCTGAGACTTTCTTTTAAGAATATTGTAGACATGATAAAAAGGGAGTTAGATGTTGAATTGGAGATTAAAATTGCTTCTTTTAAAACTGAGTCATTCCAAGTACTAAATATCACATTGACTTTTGTGTGATCTTTCTCATGTACCGGTTCTGTTTGGTTTGATGTCAGTCTCTATACAAACAATGCTGATATATAAAAGAAGTGTATGAAGCCTTCGAAAAGATCAAATTAATTTCGTTCAGAATTATGGCATTTTGAACTATAGCCATTTTGAGAGTCAGATCAGCAGGTAGGTGGTTTGAAATGTTGTTTTTTGAAACTGGGCAGTTAAGTTTGATGTACGCAGCCCAGTGACAGGTGCTGCACAGGGGCATCATTCATGTTTTACAAACACAGTTTTCTAGCTTTTTATATTTGTATTATAGGCTATGATGTCCAATATTATAAACAGACAGAGAGAAGAAAAGAAGGCTTTAGTTAGCAGCACACAGAATCTACCACAAAAGGTAAGCGACTTTCGTTAAAATATTAAGTTTTAACTTCAAACCCGGCCAGCGACATATTAAGTTTTAGTTGGGACTTAATGTCTGAGCAAACAGTGTAGACCTCAATCAGCCTGCTCTTCTAGGAGCAGTCTGATCAGGGTTTGCACAGTTTGCTATTCTGCAAACACTTTATTTCACATCTGATAGACCAAGTGGTTATTTTCAGAGTCAAAGATGGAAACATCAATTACAGAAATTGTTTGAGTAAGAATCAAAGTCACCAATACGTAGAGGTATTACAATATTTAAAAGTTACCTTATTGTAAGTATTCATTCAAGTTGCCATGGTAATGTACAGAAGTTATCACAGAATCATCATCATACCCACATTTTCTTGATATTTATTTCACAAATTTTACATAGATAAATTGTAAATTATCTATACTTTTCTGGCTTGGATTACAATTCTGTAAATCATAAACTCCATGGCACAGTTGTTCAAAACTAAGAATGCTAGTAAACGAGACATTACATTTAAAAAAAATCATACTGAAAAATTCATAACATTTTTAAGCAAAAAATATTAGCGTACTTGATTTTAGGTACACTAGATAACTTAATGAATTCTTGACTGGTGATTTTGTTGAGCTAATGATGCTTTGAACAACCTAACCTGTATTTATGTATTATTTAACATGACTTTCAGGAGCGTAATGATGTCCTTAAACTAATGAATGAACAACACCTCTCAGAACAAAATGCTGAAACTTTTAAACTGAAGTTGGAGCAAGACGAAGAGACAGAGAACCTCAGAAAGGTAGGTAAATCTTTTTAATGTTTGATGCTTTCTCCAAGTAGGCACAAGTTAAAAAAAAATGTTTTATCAACATAGTTGAAACACTATCACCTTAGTGAAAAAGTCTAATCAGTTACAACATTTCATGCTGCAAGCCAAGTTTTGCTTAAGTCCAGTTTCAGAGCTGGTTAAATTGGATGCCAAATATGTGAAAAACATTCTAATGTCCACAAAATTCCCCAAGCATTGTTTATTAGGCAAAGTGCAGGAGACTGTTTCTCTCATGTTCTCAGGAAGTTTTAATGTTATAAAACTAGAATAGCAGAGCTCTAGATAAGAGGGAGTATTTGATGATAATTAAGGATAATTTTTTCGCATTTCTCAACGAAACCATATGTTGTGACACCTCATCTGAACCGTCTCGGCGAGACGGTTCAGATGAGGGGTCACAACATATGTTTTTATGCAGAATTATCAAAAATTATCCCTAATTATCACCAATTACTCCCTCTTATCTAGAGCTCTGAATAGTGAATGTAACACCATCACCCACCATGCAAGAAAAAATGAGGCAGTTCTAATTCAGAGCCACAATATCTTTTATGGAAAAAAATTGAATCTATCCCTGAATCATAACTCAATTTTCTGTATTTGTTAACCTTCATGAAAAACCTTTTCTCTTTGTAGGAATTTGCTGTGAGAAACAGGATGGGTATGAAAGAGCTTCAACAACAAGTCCTTAATGATGTTATTGATAAAGGGCAGCTGACAAAACAGCAAGCTGATTGGTTGTTGGCAGAACATCTGAAGAATCAGAAAGCCTTGGAGGGAATGTATGATGAAGAAATATCAAGACAAAGGCAGGTGCTAGAGGAGAAATTGGCAAGACGTAAAGCTCTTGCTCAGGCTGCTGTAAGTACCATAGCAATTGTAAGGTGAATAGATATAAGAGCCGCAACACGAGAAAACCAACAATGTGGTCGTGCGTCAAGCGCAAACTCAGATCAGCCTGGGCATCCGCCAGTCTGATCAGAGTCTTCGCTGTCCGCATGAAGGTAGCTTGGCTACCCTTTAAGCGCTTAGCAAAGAGTCTGATAATCTGAATCTGCGCTGGGCGCACGACCACATTGTTGGTTTTCTCGTGTCGCGGCTCATATACTGTGAGGGAAAGGAGCTCTGTCATTATATGTTTGCCTCCCTTTTTACTGGGGTGTCAAGTCTTACAGGAAAGAATTTGCTCCTCTAGGAGAAAATCCTTTTCTTAAGACTAGTGGTCTTTTCAAAGGGGACTGTAATATTATTTGGTGCTTAAAACAACACGTAAATCTTACAATTTCAGAGATAAAAAGTGGACTTACTCCAGCGGCACATCCCTGTGAAGACTACAAACACACCCACAGTTTATATAATTGGTGAACCAGATAATCAAACATATTCCTATTATATTATAAACTTTGTTTTTGTGAAATTGATATCTAGCAGACTATTGATATAATGAAGCTTTGAAAAGTGTGGGCTATAATTGGAAATTGGTATTGACAACGACACCTAAACACATAATTTCAGAGGTGAATAGTGCAATTATTCCAGATGCATGTTCCTTTACATGCAGGTAATGCATCATATCAGTTGTCTCAGATGATGGCTGAAAACAGGAGGTTCTCTCAAGGATTGCACAAGCCACTTCAGCTCTTACCAAGCTGAAACCAATTTGGAGAGATAACAGCATATCTCTTGGATCAAAGGTGAAACTTATGCACTCCCTTGTCAGTTCCATATTTCTGTATGCCTGTGAATCGTGGACCTTGACAGCAGAGTTAGAGAAAAGAACGCAGGCCTTTGAGATGAGATGCTACCAAAGGTTACTGAACATTTCGTACTAGGACCATATAACCAATGAGGAGGTTTGCAGAAAGATCCAAGCGGCCATTGGAGGATACGATGAACTCCTGACGCTCTGGTCAAGAAATGGAAACTAAGGTGGTTTGGCCAAGGGCTTCTGGCTTAGCAAAGACGATTCTACAGGGCACAGTGAAAGGAAAAAAGAAGAAAAGGTAGACTAAAGAAGAAGTGGGAAGAAAATATTAAAGAGATTTTGCCAGCTCAACTAGGGCAGCTGAAAACAGGGATTGTTTTGAAGTCGTCTGTGGTGCCCGAACGACCTAGTCAGGTTATGGGATAGAATAGAATAGAATAGAGAATACATCATATAGAGACAGCTTCCCTGTCCTTCCACTCGTCAGTTCCCTCTGAGTCATAATGCATTATAGTTTTGTTGTCGCACCTGCTTTAGCAAGGTGCGATATAGGCGTCCGGTTTTCCGTCCGTCCGTCAGTCCGTCCGTCCGTCAACCCGTTCGTCCGTCCGTCCACATTTACGTCGACCCTAAATTTTAAGTCCATTCAAATGACTTTTTCTTTGAAAGCACTGCACCCATGGTTCCCAAATTTCACATGCTGCATGACCAGACTATAGGGCTTCTGAATGACAAAATTCAGCTTGGTCCAGAATCCAAGATGGCCGCTGTTACTAAAAATAGGAAAAACATTAAAATCACTTTTTTCTCCAGAACCACTAGGTATATTTGGCTGAAATTTTATGTGGAGCATTAATGAGACCTTGGTTTTCAAAATTATCAAAATGAAAAAAATCTGTAGCGGAATTAGGTCACAGTGACCTACTTTCTGTTTACGAGTCCGAGTTTGCTAAAACGCCAATATCTAAAAACCACTTGAACAGATTTAGGTCAAATGTAGTCAGAATGGTCCTTAAATGGAGTTCTTTGAAATTTAAGCGAATGGAGATGATCCAAGATGGCCGCCAGCCACCGTTACTAAAAATAGAAAAATATGAAAATGACAATATCTCAAGAGCCCCTGAATGGAATTGGACTAAATGTGTATCAAAATGATCCTTGCATGAAGCTGTTTCATGATTTTTTCAAATTGACCATCCAAGATGGCAACCATCACCGTTACTAAAAATAGCGCAAAACATGAAAATGATAATATGCCATAAACTACTGAATGAATTTTGAATAAATATGTTTCCAAATGACACTTTTATCAAGTTCATAAAGTAAAGGTGTTAAGCGGGTGCGACATAGCATTCCGCGGAATTCTTGTTTCATATTGCAGCTCCTTCTTGTATGGCAGTTTTGTTTCTTTGTTTTTCCATAGTTTTATTCCTGATTTTTTTTCATCTTTATGTCATATTTGTTTTTTTCCAGGAAACACAAGAAGAGGATCAGAATGATATCCTTAATACCCTAGCAGGACATCAGATATCTACAATAGAGAAGTTGAAAAAGTAAATAGTCTTAAACCATATACATTTAAACCTTTTCATCATGAACAACAGTTTGATGGGTTGCAACCATATTTCTGTCTTTGGTAAAAAGTGTTTTTATATTCGAACATCAGAACTGTATGTACATAGAAAGCAGAGAGTTCAGGAGCAAAGACTTACCAGTGTTATACATGCTGCTTAATTAGTTTTTATGATTGGCATCACATGAAAAGGCACTTATGGCATGTGCAAACAGGATAGACTCAGGGCACATATTCCTTTGTAGTTACATGTAGTCTCAGTATAATGCTATTCACTTTATAACACTGTGTCATTTTATGGACACATTTACTGATAATGCTGCGCCTTTGTTTGAACCCCAAACAGGGCTAATAATTGGACTGTATATGATAACGGAAATTTTGAATGAATACCTTATTTCTTTGGTTTTTCCCTTCCACAAAATATCACAAAAAGCTAGATCCATCTTATAAGACAGTTCTAGGTTTTGGGATTGTTTTGGAAAGGAAAAACCCTTCTCACAGCAGAAATTAATATGATTGATATTGTAGACATCTAGGGTTATTCTAGAGATGGAAAAACTTTTTTATAGGTGAATAAGTACAGTATATAAAATACTGTTTCCTTTATTTCAGACAACAGATAATCACTCCAGGAGAAGCTCAACAATATATTGACCAGGCCAAAGCTGATATGATAGGTGTGAAGGAGAAAATGGAGAGAGAGAGGGAACGACAGGAGGCGGAGCTTCATAAGAAACTCTCCGCCCTCAAACACAAGCGTCTGGCTGACCAGGAGAAACAGCATGATCTGGAACTCAAAGAGTATGATAAGAAATGTCAGGGCATGCAAGCTCAGGGACCTATTGGTAAATATGAATGAAGCGAATAAAAGTTTTAACTTAAAATGAAGGAACATCTCAGTTGTTTATATAGTGGATTCTTTGATTTAAGAAAAATGAGCCACCATGGTTTACTAGTTAAGGGTCATTTAATCATAAGGTCTCTCTTTGCAGTGGTTTGAGCTCTCCAGTTTTTGCCCACGTTTGATGAACTATCATCTGGAAATAATGAAATGTCCTTTTAAGGGCTTTAAACTCCCAACACATCAACAAAAAAGATTTCATGTTTAGATATTTGACAAATTAAAAAGAGAAGCGGTTTGGTAATGATTTCCAGTAGTATATCATAGAGTGTACTGTCACAAGTTTTGACGTTATCAGTCCGACATCCTGTTCTATCATAAGTGCAATAGAATAAGGTTTTACCTGGAGATAAAATGATTTTTTGATAGGACACAGTAGGGGTCTTTGATCATCTAGTCTGGCAGTGTTGCAGATAAGATGAGGGGTTTTAATGAGGGCTCACACTCTATTTTTAGCTCACCTGAGCCAGCGGCTCCGGGGGAGCTTATAGGATGGTAAGGCTCCATCGTCCGTCGTCGTCCGTCCGTCCACAATTTCAAACGACTTCTCCTCTGAAACCGCTAGGCCAATTGTAACCAAATTTCATATGTGGCCTCCAGAGGAAGGGGGAACGAAAAGTTGTTCAAACGGTCCTGGTCACATGACCAACATGGCCGCCACGCCCATATATGGTAAAAACCTAAAAAAATCTTCTTCTCCAGAACCAATAGGCCGATGGCCTTGAAACTTGGTATGTAGCATCGGGTACGCGAGTACTACCAAGATTGTTCAAATTATGACTTTGGGTTGACCTTGACCTTTTTTACGGCAATGTCAAATTTGCTTCCTTGTGCTTTTATATGGCAAAATGCTAGAACATAAGATATCTTGGAAACTGTTGCAGATTTTGGGCTAAAAATCGGTATCTACAGTCATCTTAATGAGTACGTGAAGATTTATGAGTATAAGAGGTCAAGGTCATTCTTTGACTTTTGACCCAGAACGTCCATATTTTGACAATTTCGAACAATCTCCTCAACAGCCATTGGGCCAACTGAAACCAAATTTCATATAGAGCCTCCAGGGGTTGAGGGAACAAAAATTTATTCATACGGTCCAGGTCACATGACCAACATGGCCACCACGCCCATATATGGTAAAAACTTTTAAAAATCTTCTTCTCCAGACCCAATAGACCGATGGCCTTGAAACTTGGTATGTAGCATTGGGTACTCAAGTACTATCAAGATTGTTCAAATTATGACCTTGGGTTGACCTTGACCTTCTTACGGCAAGGTCAAATATGGGAAAATGCTAGAACATATGATTTCATGGAAAGTTTTGAAGAGTAAGGCCTAAAATTGGTAAATGCAGTCAAGTTCATGAAGATTTATGAGTATAAGAGGTCAAGGTCATTCTTTGACCTTTGACCCAGAACTCTCATATTTTGACATTTTCAAACAATCTTCTCCAAAGCCACTGGGCCAATTGTAACCAAATTTCATATTTTGCCTCTAGGGGTTGAGAGAATGAAATTTTTTTCAAATGGTTCAGGTCACATAACCAACATGGCCGCCACGCCCATATATGGTAAAAACCTTTAAAAATCTTCTTCTCCAGAACCAGTTGACCGATGGCCTTGAAACTTGGTATATAGCATTGGGTACTCCAGTATTATCATGATTGTTCAAATTATGACCTTTGCTTGACCTTGACCATTTTACGGCAAGGTCAAATATGGCAAATGCTACTACATAAGATTTCATGGGAATTTTTGAAGATTTTGGCCTAAAAATAGGTATATACAGTTGTCTTAATGAGGTCATGAAGAATTATCAAGGTCATTCTTTGTCCTTTGACCCAGATCTCATATGTTGACATTTTCAAAAGTTATTTCAAAAGCCAAAGGGCCAATTGTAGTCACATTTCATATAGAGCCTCCTGGGGTTGAGGGAACAAAAATGTGTTGAAATGGTCCAGGTCACATGACAACATGGCTGCCATACCCATTTATGATATAAATCTTTAATATTTTTCTTCTCCAGTACCAATATGCCTATGGCCTTGAAACTTGGTAAGTAGCATGGAGTACTAGAGTACTTCCAAGACTGTTCAAATGATGACCTTGGGTTCACCTTGACCTTTTTTGCAGCATGGTCAAATATGGGAAAATGCTAGAACATAAGATTTCATGGAAAGTGTTGAAGATTTTGGCCTAAAAATGGTATATATGGTTATTTTAATGCCTATTAGCACAATAAGATTTATGAGTAAAAGAGGTCATGGTCAGTCTTTGACTTTTGACCCTAGACTCATATTTTGACAATTTCAGACATAAGAAAAAGCCACTTTGCCAATTGCTCAGGTGAGCGGATCAGGGCCTCATGGCCCTCTTGTTATGAAATGTGAACAGAAATTCTAGCATATGTTTTCAAAACTTACCCATCTTTGAACCTTGGAAAGTTTGCACATTTCTAGTTTTCATAATTCAGAGCTCCAGATAAGAATAGGTAACAGAGATAGCTTTTCTTATTTTTAAACGAAACCCTGTTTTGACCCCTCATTAGAACTGTCTTTGCAAGACAGTTCTAATGAGGGGTCACAACATATGTTTTTATGAAAAAAATAAGGAATATTGTCCCTAAATTATCCCTGTTACCCCTTCTTATCTCATACTTTGTTTTCAGATCCTGTAGCCTATGCCTCAGGAAGACTGAAGCTGATATCCCAACAACGACAGGAGAAAAGCACACTTGAGAATGAGATAGATGTGGACCATACCAATGAACTCACAAAAGTCCGAAATGAAATGGCTTCCCAGACAGAGTTTGAATTGAAACAGTTGGAGTCAGCTTTCAAGGCAAAATTACCTGCAGGAGGTATATTACAAACAAAATCTAAGTATTGGGACAGATAGGTCTGAGTAAACAGTGCAGACTCAAATCGGACTGCTCCTTAGGATGAGGATATGTGCCAGATGGGAATATTTCAAGAAATTTTTAAATAAAATGCAGCATTTCTTTCTTTGTGTTTCAAGAATGGGAAGGGACAGGCAAGCAGGTGATGTCACATCTTTGCATACAGTATTAATCCTATTAAACGCCCCGGGGCGTTGCACTATACAGAAGGAGGGGCATTATATTTGGAGCAGAAAGCCATTGCCGAAATACCTTTTATAAACAGTATTAAGGTGAATGGGTATACTTTAAGAGGAAGCAGCTCTACTATTTTGCCTCTCTTCTTGGTAGGGGTCAACACTTAAAGGATTTAGGAGCAAATTCTTTCCTTTAAGTGCAGACTCAATTTTAAAGAGTTACCTTGTCCAGAGAATTAGCAGGAATCCATGCAAGTTAATATGACATTATTTTCAGTAAAGAGGCAGAGGGTGTTTATTAGAGCAGGGGTGTTTATTAGGATTAATATGGTTTTTGGGCTTTTGTTTGATAAACAAATCAAATTATACTTAAAGCTTTAATATAAGGCATTGCAAACAAAATATAAATTATGCTGTTAAAGAACCAAAATTAAGAAAACGAACCATATGTTACTGTCCTATGTGTTGACTTTTCAGGGCGCACAGATGATGCAGTTCAGAAATTAATGCGTCAGCATGAAAGAGAGCTGGCAACCTTACGGGGGCAGCAGGAACAATCAAGAAGAGACCAGCTAGAAAGACTTCAGGTAACAACTGAAATTTTGCAAAATTAAACTATTGTGAAATTTTATGACCACCATCAGTCCAAATGACCCATATGAAAATTGCAAAATCTAAACTTCATGAATATTTTCTTTTAATACTACTTTTCTGAAATAAGTATTTGGGAAATTTCCAAGCTTTCATGGCTCATTGATTTTGCCTTGTATTTCCAAATGGTAAATGGATTCACATCATACTTGGCATAGTGAGTTAGTCTGTGAATGACCTCATAGTGAAGGCACTCTGACCAGCATTTAATGGTTCATTGATTTTGCTTTGTAATTTGAGAAGATTTGGGTTCTATTTAGTAGGTATTCATCATACCTGTCTCAAGCTACAGGTGACATATGTTTGTAGGCCATTGTAACACTTTGAGTCAGGCACTTTCGGAAAAGAGGTAGAGGGTGTTTATTAGAGAAGGGGCATTTATTAGAATTAATATGGTGTTTGGGCTTTTGTTTGGTAAACAAATCATTGTAACACTGTGAGTTAGGCACGTTTTAGGCACTATATCATCTTCTGAAAACTCTTGTTTAAAATATCTAGGCCCATTTGTTTAAGGCATTGTTAGCTTAAAATAGTGGTTAGTCAAGGATTCATTAAGTCTACTAGAACAAATAAATCATGTGTGCTAACTCTTTTGCCCAAAAAATGTGAGGAGCGTTTGCACTGCAAAAGCACTTCATGTTTTTTTTCAGCAAAAAATGGCAGTATGTTGCATGAATTCAATTTGAAATATTATGTCTCCTGTTTGTTCTGAGCAACTGGGCCCTGATTTATAATATATTATTTTCTTTCAACTTTTGATTAACCATTACTTGAGAATCAGTGTGATGTGTATTCTTGTTGATATTTCCTGATTCAGGAGCGACTAGCACGTAACAAGGAAGAATGGCATCAGAGGAAAGAGGCAGAAAAAGTGGAACAACAACAGTTACGAGAATATGAAGACCAGGTTGTCAGGTATGGTTTGGGATGCTTTAGGAAAAAAGTCATTATGGCACAAATAATGAAAACATAGATGAATCGGCCGGGCTGGGTAGCGCAATCGGTAGGGCACCTGACTCGTAAGTCAGAGGTCCTGGGTTTGAGTCCCGGTCTGGCCACATACTTTCGTTTCTCCTTCTGCTGATTCAAGAAGGGCAGTTGTCAGTTCCTGGCGAAAGTATGTGCACTTAGTACTGGTTAACTGCTTAGGAGGTCTAAGCCTGCCCAGGAATAGTGTGGTTAGGTTAACTGACCGTCCCGACATGACCTTAGTTGTTTACCATGGACCCGTTAAGCATCAAATCAACCAACCAACCATAGATGAATCCGCAAATTCATGTAATCTAATCAGAGACTAAAGTTTAGTTCATGGCTTGTGTTGACACTTTCAGCGCAAACAAGAGGTATAAAAGTGGATTCAGGTTTCCACTAGGGAACAGCATATTTACTAGCTTATTAGCTCCCCTGTATAAAAGTTGCGGAAGCTATTGTTGTCACTGATGTTAGGTCACACTTAAAAGTTTAAAAACAAAGTTTTTTTATGTGATGGGCAAGGCACTGTCAGGCGAGCTATCCTGTAAACGAACAGGCCTTGTTAATTAACAAATGACTAGTTTCCTATTAAATGCACCTTTTCAAACAGTATAGATCCAGTTCAGATGCTGCATATTTGGCCCAGACTGTCTATATTAAATATAGGAATTTCCATAAAGAAATTTTGTACATGTATTGAAAATTAACTGACTGGAAATGGTTTGTGTGAACTGTGAGGTAGAAGATTCCACAAGGCATAAATAGAGGATCTTAAACTCGTGGTCAAGACCACGAGTGTAAGATTCTGTTTATCAAATGACCCATCTAAATGGGATTTCAAGACCTCTAAACTGAACATTATTTCCATAAGAACATGCATTGACATGGACATTGTCAATGATGTTACATGTACACGCCAAAGTGTTATTACAAGTGTGGTTATACGATTTTTATGACACGATGTTATCCACTGAAAAACTGTGACATCATGTGATAAATGGGTTTATTCCTTGTCAGAATAGAGCAGTTTTTCCTTAATCATAAAGGCATGTCTGTCGACAGACCTGTCTGCAAAGTCTTGCCGTAAAGAATTGATTCCCAAAATCTGTGGTATATGATATGTTGGCTAAATTATGTGACCCGCGACACGAGAAAACCAACAAAGTGGTTGTGCGCATAGCACGGACTCAGATCAGCCTGGGCATCTGCCCAGTCTGATCTGAGTCTTTGCTGTCAGCATGGAGGTAGCTTAGTCCCTTAGCTACCCTATAAGCCCTTAAGGAAAACTCTGATCAGACTGGGCGGTTGTCCAGGCTGATCTGAGTGCGCTTGGCGCACAACCACTTTGTTGGTTTTCTCTTGTCGCGGCTCATATTATGTGACTTTTCTCATTTATTTCAGTAAACTTGTGAGCAGCCAGGTGTCAATGTCTGATGAAGAGAGAGACAGAATTCTGAAAGAACATGAGAAACAGATGGTCAAACTGGAAAACAGGTAAATTAGGCTTCTTCTGTATCCCACAGTGAGATACCAGTTCTCATCAGAGAAGTGATATGGGGGCTTTTTATGCTTACCCAACACGGCTGTTCATACATATGATTATTTGAATTTGTACTTTTACCTGTATTTGTACTTTTATCACTCCAAAAGAAAGAAAAATTAAAACAATACTTTCAAATATCCATAACAATTTGTGCCTTCATGATTTCTTAAAAACTACGGATGGGAATGTGACCAAAACTTCACAGAAAAGTGAAGCATGATGAGAGGATGTGTCCTGCTCAAGATTTAGGTTCCTGTTTGTAGGGTAGGGTCATTTTCACAGCTAGGGGTCAAAGGTTATTTTTGCAGGTCTTAGAGATCAAATGTTACAGACTGTTACAATACTACTTATTTTTTCATGCAGCCTTACCTTGAACAAGCTTCGGCAGAAGAGAATGATTGAAGAGAAGCTGGCCTTTAAGAGAGCTCAACAGATGGAGAAATTACAGCTCAAACAACATAGAGAAAAAGAGGTAGCCAATTAATTCAATATTTTGGGACTGTTGAGCCCATACATTTTATTCTACTTCTGGGAAAAGTAATACTTTCAGGAAAGATAATTCATGCACAGAAGTATTTGTCTCCATCCCCCTTTGGGGCTACTCTAAGAGGAAAGTATTTGCTCCCAGAGGGGAGCAAATTCTTTCCTTTCAGAGTAACCCCCAATTTTTGAGTGATACCTTTTGCACTGTTAAATGAAGAGTATAAACAACTTCAGGTTTCATAAAACGGTATGCAAAATATAAAAATGTGTGGGAAAATTCAGAGAAAATGCTGGGAATTTTGAAGTGGAGAATGAGTTGCAACCCCTTTTGTCTTGTTTCTCCATAAAAAAAATGGTTGCCCTTATTAAGACTTTCATTGAAAGTAACCTAATGTGCTCAAATATTGAAACATCTGAAAACCATTAGCTTTCGATTTGAGACATATGGAAAATTAATGGTTTTAGGTGTCCCAATACTCGAGTACATTAGGACAACATCTAAATTATCAAGAAAGTCTGACATTATCTGGAGCTATAGCCAATGTTGTATATTTCTAGGCTCAGCGTAGGATCATGGAGAACAATGCTGAGGACTCTGATGATGACAGTCAGAGAAAGAAAGTTAATCTAATGAAGGAACATGTTGAACAGAAGATGGCTGTGCTACAAGGCAGGAAGTTAGACTGGGACACTGAACTAGAGTCAGTAAGTATCACTATTATAAATGAATATGATAATGACAGAGAGAGGATTTTAATGTTGGAACATGTTGAACACAGAAAACTGGATTTAGATTATAACTGAGTAGAATCTAACTGAGTAGAATGTGTAAGTATATTCTTATAAAAGAATAAGATGATGACAGAGGAGAAAATTGTTAACAGGAGATGGCAGTGCTACAACACAAGAAACTACACTGGAATACAGAATTAGAATCAGTAAGTATTATTTTTCATATGGAAAATACATAGGCCAAAGAGTGTCAGTGCTATATGCTAGACATTTGGTGGCCCTCCACCATTGGGACCTACAAAATAAATAGGCTGTTTGGTACCCCTACAACAGAGCTTTCAGTACCTTGTTGGTAGACTTGAGATCATCAGTCCCTTCTGGTTGGGTAATAGACTCACAATTTCAGAGACAACATCTGGACATGACAAGCATTTTTGACTGGGGCATTAAACCCCATTTCAACCAAACAGACAATTTGGAGACAACATTTCTCTAGAGTTGAATATCAGTTATAGTAGACAGAATGCAGATTTGAGTATTTTTTTTATGTATTCAAAGGTCACGATATGAGCAGACAGCGAGAGCCATCCTCTGAACTCACTTCAGTATCTCTGGTAATTAGTTTAATGTCTGTCTGATCCATTCACAGATACGTGTTGAGATGTTGAAGGAGAGATCATTGGCCCTCAAAGAACAGGAAGAGAGACTAGGGACACTGGTTGCTGGCTTACAGATGTCCAAAGCTAAAGAGGTAAGAGAAATTACAGAGTTCCGGACAAGAAGGTGTAACAGGGATTATTCAGAGATAATTTTCCTTAACCCTCAATAAAAACATGCTGTGACATGTGTCAGTGAGATGGTTCTAAGGAGGGGTCACAGTGTATTTTTATATGGAGAGATAAGGAAAACTATCCCTACAGCATCCCTGTTACCTTTCCTTATCTGGAGCTATGGAATTCAGAGCTCCAGGTAAGGCTTGGTTTTGATGGTAGATATTAAAGTTTGCAGACCTTATGTGTTTTCCTTATTATTCATTTATAAAGATTTCAGGTTTGCGGGGTTTTCATTTGTTAAAAATTGTTGCGTGTGAAAATCACAATTAGTAGGGATTCATCGACAAGGGAAGCAAATCCTATTCTGTTAAAGTTATCTCCCTGGTACAATTGGCAGCCAAACCACGGAATGTACCCATACACCTTAAGAGAAACAGGGTTTGAGGTTATAAAACTAGAGAATAATCTCAAATTCAAAATAAAGCACACTGATTGGCTGCTTCCGAGCATGTGCTCTGGGCCTCTGGGCCAGTACATGTATTGTTAAACAGCAAATGAATTAAAATGGTGTCATTTTTGTGGTGTTTTTAGATGGCAAAGATAGAAGAACAACAGATGGCTATACACAACTTGAAAACCAGTCTGATTGATGACCTGAATGCTCGTGGTGTACTGTCAGACCCTGAGACACAGGCTGTCATTAGGAGACATCAAGAGGTAAAAAAACATGGGAATGGGGTGTTGGGGGGTGAGGCTAAAGGAGAAGAGAGGTGCAATATGGCATATGTGATCAGCAAAGATACTGATCAGACTGCAGTTTGTCACTGCCTTCACTGTTTGCTGGAATAATCTGTTGTCACAGTAAAAAAAGGAAGTTGTTTTCTTTTGTGAAACTGTTTGAAAATGTGTTGGTGTATTGGTACACCTTAAAAGATGGTAAAAAAAATGTTTTCTGTCCAGAATAGGTCATAGCTACAGCGTTTTAATTTCCTTACTGCAAACAAAATCAGAACATACAACCAACCAAAATGAAAAACAAAAGCAAAAAAAAAAAAACATTGGAACATAAAGTGCCAGTATGGAGTCAACTGAATATCTGTAACTTTTTAAAGGGGTATGCCATTAACTGCTTATGAACTACATATTATTTTTTGGTGAGAAAGAAAGTTACTAGACTTTTTCTTTAATTTCTTGCAGTGTTTGGAATATCTAAATGTTTATTCTTTTCCTTCATCAGGAACAAGAGCAGTTGAACAAAAGACTGGATGAACAGAGAGAGAGACAAGAAGCAGTAAAATCACTTTATCATATGATTGCCTACTGTTATGCAGTGAATTAACATCATTGCATAACTGTTATAATCACATTACATATCACCTAGTTGTAGGGCATAAACAGGGTCTGTATCAGCCTTAGACTAACATATCAGCCTAAGATTAGAAAAAATGAGAATTTTAAAAACAAAATCAGCTAAGAATGGGGAACTGGTTTATGCAGCTCTTCAGAGAGGCTTAGAGACGCTTTGCTATGGTGCAGAAGCACGCAGGTTTGAATCCTCAGTTGGCCACCCAGCGACTGAAAAACTCTGTCAGTCAGTACAGCAGTAAATGGGTACCTATTTTAAATCAGGGAAGATTAAGTCAGCAAAAGGAGAGGGATGGGCTCCTTCTTTAATATACTGTGCCTCAGGTACGTTTGACCTCTAACATCCACTGCCACTAGGCTTCAGGAAACTTTTACCATTACATTTTTATAGAATGCAGCTAAATATCATCTGTAGTACTATTGAAATTTTTAAAAACTTATAATGCTCTTGTTGACAAGATCATTCTGTGAATGATATTGCAAAGCCAGTGTGCCTAAGGTTCAGGCATTCAGTTTTGATAAAGAAAAACACACACTCACACACAAAAATTCCTACCTGAAGATGGGCCTGGTTTTCCTTAAATGTCTGTAAAAAGATTCCAGTTATGCTGAAATGACAATACGTCAAGAATGGCTGAATGAATTTTGACTATTCATTGTGGCCAGAAAGTGTTGCATAGAGATTCAACAGTCTTAATAAGCCATAATAAGCTAATGGACCATCCAAGATGGCCACTGTGAAAATCAACAGCATAACATGAAAATGACTGTATCTCAAGACAAGCTGGTTGAGACTTTAAACCAAGGTATGACCTAGTTGTTGGTGGGACATTAAACCAGAGTTCACTTACTCACTCTTTCTGACGATTTCAGATGTTGAAAAAGAAGCTACACGCTCGACTGGAGCAGCGTGAGAAGTCCATGATCAAAGCACAAGATGAAGAACTCAAGAACTTGGTGGCACCAAACAAAACTGCTGCCAAGATCAAGAAAATGCTGCTCATACATAAACATATGGTGGCAATGGAAAAATTGAGGTATAAACATATAGTGGCAATAGGAATTGAGATATCACAAAGTATCTGATATGGTGGATTTTCTGGGCTGCTTGCTTATATTTTGCACTGAGAAAACATAAGTTGTATTTTGCACTGATAAACATACGTTGTTATTCTTCATTGCAGTGTCTTCTCTATGATTAGACAATAGAGAATAAATATAAGGTGTGGGTACATCTCCATGTCTCTCCGTTTTTTTAACAAAAAAAAGAAACAATTTTTGTGGCTTTTTGTGTTCGTTTGTGGCTGTTGTAGCCCTGCCAAAATGGGTCTCTTCATAAGATAAAGATTTTCTCCTAGAGTTGCAGATTCTTTTCTTTAAGAGTGAACCCTAATTGAAAAGGGTGGCAGAAAAGAAAATGTTAGAGTAGTTTCCCTGAAAGTGTATCCATTCATAAATTATTCAGAATAATCATCCAAAGAACTGGGCCCAGTTGTTCAAAGCATCGTTAGCCTAACAAGCTCGTTAAGAGGTCAACTCTTTAAGTGTTTTATGACTTTATAACAAAATACACTGATTTTTTTTGTTGCAAAAATGTGAGAAGCTTTTGCAATGCAAAAGCCTCTCACATTTTTTCAACAAAAAATATTGGCATATTTGAGATATAAAGGTTTGAAATTTTAACGTCTCGTTAACTAAAGACATTGTTAGTTTTGAACAACCGGGCCCTGCTTATTTGGAGGTTAGTACTAATACATGTTAGTTATTATTATTCTTTAACATATCAAATAGTAGTCCATGAAGACTCTGGGACTTGTCAGAGTCAGGCTTCCATGGAAACTGGTCTGAAAACAAGCCCTGGTTCTTTATCTAAGAAACATGCAAATGTGTCTTGCACATAATAGAAAGTTTCTAGTTATGAAAGAAAAACCTTTAACAGTGTTCATACAATTTTGTATTTTAGAAATCAGCTAGAGAGAGAGATCAGTCAGAACTTGGAACAAGTGAGATATGAATATGAAGTCTGTAAACGGAAAGCTATACAGGATCAGGTAACAAAAGATTTCATAAAATAGTTTTGGAGTGTTCTTATTTTGTAATTTCTGATAGTGATGTAAAATTTGACCCCTGCACATCATGAGTGTTATTTAAGAATTAACTTTTGATTTTTTAGCATTCATCGTGTGATAAACCCAGAGGGTGGAGCTAAAATTCTGTGAAGCGCAAAGCACTACTTGTAGAATTGTAGCAGTGACCACTGGCATCTTCACTGCTGAAAAATCTGATTTTAATTCTTATATTTACACTTTATTTTTAGACCCTTTCTCTGCTGTTTCATTGGTCATTAGTGGATAACATGCAAAATATGGGTCGAGGAAATTTTAGTAATGATATGATTGGCCATTACGTTAAACGCCCATCGCCACGTGGCGTCAGTTGAATGTTACATGGACCAATCAAAGCGTTTGTTTACCTTAGACATCGCTTGACAACAACATCACATGATCAATTGTCATTCATCAGAGTATGAAGCTAGTTGCTATAAAAGGTTTACCTGAGTGAAGTCGATGGAAAGTAAACATTATCAAGTTATTTAAAATTGATACAATTATGACTCTGCATGTAGTTTTGATGCATTGTGACATTGACTCCGTTTTCAAAGATTTTGAAAATGTTCAATTTCTCTGTAAATAACTTTATCTGAATATTGCTTGAACTAGTGGATGGCCTAGTGTGATGACTGATCTTAAACAATGGCAATATGAAACAAGAGTCACCTTATACTTTAAGATACCAAACTGATTGAAACCTCACATAACTGACACCACTTATGAAAGACACCTATTAAAAAGAACAAGCATTGCAGATGCACTTGATCGTAAAGTTTTTTATATAATTGACAGAGAACTTGAACTTTTCTTGAACAAAATAAGAGAACAAAATACACTGATATTTACATTCATATAGTTTGGCCTATGTTTCTGAAGCAAACACACCAAAGATTAAGGCTCCCAAATGTACAGTGGTAGTGATTAAAATAATTAAGGACTGGTCCAAATATCATTATAATACTTTAAGGGCCAGTGACAAAAATAACAGAATTTGCAAACAGTGTAGATCCTGATGAGGTGGCATATAATGAGCCACCACAGCTAGATCCACACTGTTTGCCCTTTAGTTTTTGAATTCTCAATATGATATATCTTGGATTAAACATACAGTAGAACTTCATTGGCACGACCACGCTTGGGACCATGAAAATTAGTTCCAGCCAAGGGTTGTTCTAGCCATCCAGGGTTAGTTTCCATACAAAGTGACCTCTAGGGACCAAGAAAAGAGTTCTAGCCAGGCAGGGTGAACGAGCCATCAGGGTTCGAGCCATTGAAGTTCTACTGTATTTTGAAATTATTTCAGATGTAAATTTTGTCATCTGATTTTTGATGCTTAAAGGGTTAAGCCTAAGCAGGCAGTATTAAACACTGCCAGCAGTTTTGTGTGGTAAAATAAGAAATGTTATCATAAATGGGCACAGTGGATATCAAGAAGCCTCCAGACTGTTTAAATGATTTTTAAAGGTTGGCCAAAATCTCTCAATAGGTTCAAGAGACTTGGTGCAAACAGTTTATTTTAGCAAACATTCAAATTTGTCTTCATGTAACTTAGACAATTAGGTCAAAGTGACCAAGATCATCAAAACATAATCAGCTGGATGGCTTCAACTATTATTAATGTTGTGGTTTTCCATCAAACATCAATTTTCAGTTCTTTGGTGCCATCTTGTAGACTATTGATAAATGGTAAAGTAAGTGTGCTTTGTATCTTCTTTTCATTTCATTTGAAATGAATGGTTAGCCATCTTAGATGAGTGAGATGGATATCCGAAAATCTCCAGGGCCCATTTGTTATGCCCCCGCCATTAAAAATGGGGGGCATATAGTATCACGGCTGTCCATACGTAGCATAGCGTACGTAGCGTAGCGTACGTACATATGTACGTACGAAATGGTTTCCGTTCTATATCTTTTGAAAGCATTGGTGTATTGAATTCATATTTTATACTCAGGTATATAATCATGAAAGACAGGTCAAGTTCGATGTTGGCCAAAATCTGTCTATTATTGTGGGAGTTATGGCCCTTTTTCGACTTCATTTTGTATGAAAAACTGGTTTCCGTTCGCTATCTTTTGAAAGCATTGGTGTATTGAATTCATATTTTATACACAGGTATATACTCATAAAATACAGGTCAAATTCGATGTTGGGCAAAATCCGTTGATTATTGTGGGAGTTATGGCCCTTATTTGACTTCATTTTGTATGAAGAAATGGTTTCCGTTCGATATCTTTTGAAAGCATTGGTATATTGAATTCATTTTTGATACGCAGGTATATAATCATAAAATACAGGTCAAGTTCGATGTTGGGCAAAATGACAAAAAAGAAACAAAATAACCTGTTTAGCTGGAATTTTAATGACCGATAATGTGGACGGTTTGATAAAAAAAGTCGGCTTTGCTGTAACAAACAAACAATGAACAAATTAAAGTGGCACATAGATTTTCGTTCATATAAAATTCAATTTACATTAATCGTTACCTTTAAGTCACGGCGCTGTATCTTTCATCATCCCCAGTTGAAACACAGATAAAAGATTAACGACGTCTTCTACTAAAATTTAATTTTAATCGCATGCTAAAAACATCTTTAGTTAAGTCCCAAAAGTAGAGCATTTACCTGTACATGTATGATATGTCCTAATACCTCGTTAGCACAAGATTAACTGCTATTGAAACATGATTACCATCATCACGCGTCATCGGGTTTGTGCGAGATCTTTCAGCATGGCTGACGCTAGCCTGCGGCGATAATTGCGACTTTGAATTTCAAGAGGTATTTATATTGGAAATTGCAGTTCCGGACCGAATTTTTCTTTCAAAAAATCCGATTTTTCGAACTACAGTCAAACCTCGATAATTCGAACTGACAGGGACCTCACTAATTCATTCCAATTATCCGTAGTTCGAATTTTCGAATTCGGCCTTTCCCGTTCATTTCCGTACATTTCCGGAACTCGTTATTACGGCGGTTTTCAGACAGTCCGATATTTTATTCTCTATGCTTACTGACGTTCATGGATTTACAAATCAATGAAAACAAAATCAGAACGTAGAATAATTAACATTACATACCGGAAACATCGAAAATATCCCCAGGATCATTTTAATATCGCGAGACATCCTTCGTATTTGGCACATGTACATGTGTATTGCCGAAAGCAGCAGAACTTCGGAACATTTTCCCAGCTCTGCAAATCGATTGTTAATGATAATGCAGGGCCGGCCAGGATCAGACTGAACGGAAACAGGCTAGCCGCTCAACTTCTCGGACATTACTGTACTTTCACTTTCCGTTTATGTTTCCGAGAATTGCGCTACTTTCGTTTTCAGAAAAACGACTCAAAGGGTCATCTGAGCCGTGTCACGGAAAAGGTTTCTCAGTTATTCAGAGTCAATGTATTTGGGAACGAATACTCAAACCAGCCTGTCAGTCTGCGCAGTATAGCTGGAGAGTCTGTTTAGTGCCGTGTGCAAACCTCATGATCCGTGCGCAAACCGTACGATCTAACGAAACCAAAGTTCGGATGCGCATGCTAGTCCGATCCTTTACTGGTTACAAAAGCCATCACAATTGGCCTTTATATTTTCAAACTTCAAACAAGATAATCCCCGTGAATTATGCAATTAGACAGACACCTTTTGCTCAACAGTAATTAATGACTTAGCTATCAAAACTGAGCGATAATTACCTGTGCAGGTGGCAGTGATGACCTGAGGCTGTTACTATTTATCTCATCGATGACAAAAGGTGTTATTTTCCGGTATGAAATTGGAGCGTGAATTTTGATTTCGAATAATAGGGGGAATTTATAATGGATTTTCTCCATCGGGACCTAATTTTTCTTTCAAAAAAATCCGATTTTTCGAATAATCGAAATTCGAATTTGCGGAGGTGTTTTTGCATAGAATTAATGGGCTTACGATCGGGACCGTGTTTCAACTTAGAAAAATCCGGTAGTTTCGAAAAATCGGCGTTCGAACTACCGAGATTCGACTGTATCAATGTTCGAAGTTACCGAGGCAAATTTGTATAGAACACATAGCAAAAAATTCAGAACCTTACGAAGTATTCAAAGTTTCCGATGGATTCGAAGAATTGATGTTCGAACTACCGAAGTTTGACTGTATACGTAAAAATGCAGCCATTTTTTTGCCAAAAAATGTGAGGAGCTTTTGCAGTGCAAGCTCCTTACAATCTTTCGGTAAAAACATACTACCACAGTTGATTTTGTGAGTACTGTAAGACATAATGAATCCTCGACTAATGACTTCCTTGAAGTAATGATGCTTTGAACAAGTGGGCCCTGATGGATAAATAGGGACCAATGGGTTGGTTAAATTTAATCTTGGTATACAACTATTTTTATCTGTAGGAGATGGAGTTTATAGCTGGTCTGGTGCGAGTTGGAACTATTCCCAAACAAGAATTGGAAGCTGTACTGCGCCAGCTGTACCCTAATAAAACAGAACAGGAGTTCAAAGAGATCTTTGATAAGATATTTGATCCCAATCTACAGCCTAAATCAGAAGCAGGAAAAAATCTTGAACAGTAAGTCTTTGTATAGTTATGTTTATAATTATATATGCTGCAGTTCTTTGGTTATAAGGTGGGATTTTTCTTTCCAAAAGAATTCCAAAAGGGATATTTCTTTCCAAAAGAATCCCAAAACTTTGGATCCGTCATATAAGATGAATTTAGGTTTTTTATATTTTATATATTTTGGTAAATTTTGGAAGGGAAACATTTCATTTTATAACCAAATAAAAACGATTTTTGGCCTACAGGTATTGTAGTTGTACAAATATTTGTAGCCTATTAATGTTCACAATTTTGGTCTGTTAACATAAACCTGGGAACTTAAATACCCACAAATGTGATATTTTTGTAGAGGAATAATAGGAAAGCATAGCATATCTTTCAGCTTAATTACCTATTGTGTAAAAAGGCATATGCAAACAGGAAAGACTCGGATCAGCCTGCACATCTGCCAAGTGTAATAAGAGTCTTCTCTTTTGGCATAAACCTTATGTGAATCCTGGCATAAGTAAAAAGTGAAGACAAAATAATTTGCGCAGCTGTGCAGACAGATTTGAATATTTACAGTATGCACATGCCTGGAGATGCCTTTTTTGTCTTGCTTGCATCTAGCAGAAGTGAGACATATGTACAGTCAACTCTCGATATCTCAAAGTCGAAGTTCATCCCAAACTACTGATATCTCAAAGATTTTCTCAGAAAATTTACTTTGAGATATCAGCAGTTTGATACCAAAGGAGTTGAAATTTAAATAAAAATAGGAAATGTTCCCAAACTATATTCTTTAATGTTACATAGAATGATGAGATATCAGTGTTCGAGAAATCGAAAGCTGACTGTATTACTTTTCTGGTGTTGTCGGCGGCGTAAACTGTTGTCAGGTTTTTGCGTTTAGCTCTGTATTATGACAATGCACTGACAGACGAGACACCACATTCTGTAGAATTCTTGTTTATGCTATGCCTGTCATGTGGTTTACTTCCATTTTGCAGTAGCCAATTGTTGGACAGGGTGAAGGTTACACAGATGATGCCAGCTCTGAGTCGTGGAAGCTCATCACTAAGCCTGCTGTCTTCCAGAACTGAGTAAGGATTTTATATATTAATCCCAATGGCGAATATAGGGAAACAGGGCACAGTCGTTCAAAGCATCATTAGTTTAACAAAGTTGTTAGGCAAGGATTCCTTAAGTCTTCTAGTACACAAAAGATCAATTATGCTACTTTTTTTGCAGAAAAACTGTAAGGAACTTTTGCAGTGCAAAAGCTCCACATTTTTTAAAAAAAAATTGCAGTGTTTTTGCACACATACATTTCGAAATTATATCAGCTCCTTAGCTAACAACATCATTAGTTTTGAACAACTGGATCCTGGTAAATATTGCCTTATGCCAAAAATATATTCTGCTTTTGCCAGCTCCATTTAGTTCTAGCTTGCCAGTGTCATGAAGTGTGGGTACATACTAAGGAGGAGCAATTTTTGCTGCTCTTCCCAATAAAGGTCAACTCTTATTAAAGGAAAGAATTTGCTCCTTTTAAATTCTTTCCGTTAAGAGTTGACAACATTTTGAAAGCAAGCAAGACAAAATCTGTCTCCATTCAAATATGGAGAAAAAACACGGATGTGTACCCATACACCTAAAAGGAACTTAGCAAGAGTAGTTTATGATGCCTTGCAAGTCTTGGTATTATTTGAAGGAATGTACTGATTCACCTTTGTTAGCCAATATGCGTTCAAGATAAAATGTAATTTCTGCCAAAACAAATTAAAGGTTTTGGTATGTAAATATTGTTTTCCTACAGGCAAATTGCATAACTTATCTGTAGTTTAATCATGAAACATATCTGCTGAGGTATATAGGGGAAAAAATTTCTAAGAACATCTCCAGTGTTTATTGGACTTGAAACTATGTAGAGAATTATCTTATCTGTTTTTCAAAAAAAAAATGGCTATGCCTCTATATTGAGCATATCAATTTAACAGTTTATTGAAATAGTTACAGTCATGCTACAAACTGTTTTTGAGAGTAGTTATATTCAGGGACTGCAGTACGTAGGAACATAAAAAAATGTTAAAAGAAATGATATCTAAGTTAAGACATCCACTTACAATTACAACAAACATGTAAACACAGTCAGTTTAGCATGTAAACATTGTAGCTTCGAAAGCCCTGATACCAAAGCTAGTTCTTAGCTTTTGTCTTACCAATTTTAAGAATAAGCATCTTTTCTTATCATTGTGACTTTTTGTGACTTGACAGCTAAAATGGAAGGGCAGAGAAGGGCGACATATATCATACCAAGATGTGCCTTTCAGTTGTTACATTCAAATTATTTACTAGAAAAATGCAGTCATGAATTAAGAACTGTGAAATAATAATAAATAAATAGAAAACTATACTAATATAAAAGTAATATTTCAGTCGGGGGTTTATAACTGCACGGGATATATCTTTGGAAGAGTAAGTCTTTTCACGGCAGTGGACAGTCACGTGTGTTGCTCTGTAAACTTTATGAATAGCACTGATATGAGTGAGGGGCTATGAATCTCATATATGGATAACTGGATAATTATTTTACAAAATACAATGTATAATTAATCAAGAGCCTTGGAATGGTCCATTTTAGCCTTTTGTAATCAGTTGTAAGTAAACTGTTCAGAAAAGTTATTCTTAGATAAATAGTTTTGCTTTATTTCATGTCACAAATGTGTGTAAAAAAAACAACTTTGTAGTACGATTTATTTGTGTGCAAATTATTTTTGCATATACTCATGGTCTATTTCAGTGATGCTTCTGTTATAAGTGAAATTTCTGTGAGTCTTGTTAAAGATTGTGCAGACTGACTGACCTTCACAGCAAATTCTTTCTTTATTCATGATGATACCAAAGCACATTATTTTTTTGCTTCAAATGCCAGTCACTTAACATCCTTTGGTCCATATGTGTGCAATTGCTGTCTGCCTCTATTATAATCAGACATTGCATTCTAGTGCTCTTTGTTTTCTACCAAATCAGTGTTAGTCATCCACAGTCCTCTAGACAAGAACTGGTAACAGATAATAGTGGGATAATTTTCCATGGTTTCTCTATAATACATGTACATTGTTGCCCCTCATTAAAACTGTCTCATGGAGATGGTTCTAATGAGGGGTCACATTGTGTTTTCGTTTAGTGCTAAGAAAAATATTTCCAAATTATCCTCAAAACCCAGTTTATGAAGAGCCCTGCATACATTAGGTAGTGGTATTTTCATTGAGCTTGCACTATTCAGCCAAGTGCCAAATTAGAGATACAAGCATCTAGAAAAAGCAAAAGCAAAAGTGAGTCTTCTATCTACTTTTGGATTCACCATTAGTAGTACCATGAGTGTATTTTGGTTTAATGTCCTGTTAAAATGTCATACAGAGATGGTGATTTTGGTTCAAGATGACCCAAAGTCCTCTGAATTTTGGGCTCAAACATGCACCCCCAATATGTCTAGCCTATTGTAAAACTGCTGGGATTAATAAAAAAGAAAAAAATGTAAGCAGATATTTTATTCTCAAATTATTTACTCTCATGCTAAAATTGATATCCTCTAGATGTTTTTTTTTTCACTCTTTATTATTATTTTTTTTTTTTTTTCATTTTTTCCCCAGTCATTCGCCACAAATATCAAGAACCTGTAACTTACAATTTTAAATTGATTCAAATCATATGATTCTTCAATAAAATGAATGTTTCTTTATTTATAGTGAATTACCAAAAGTTTTCAAAAATGGTATAACTCTATGATATGATCATTTAAACCATTTAGTATAGAAATCTGGTTTGCTCCTTCTTTTAAAGATTTACTCCCTTAATTGCTTCATGATTTCAAAACATTTTAGAGCATTTCTTACTGGAATTTCCTTAACAGATTTTGTTTTCAAAACCTCCTTAATGGAAAAAAAACAACAACAAAAATGACACTACAAATAACTTTCTGATTAAAATGCAAATAAGCAATGTCATATTAATGAATAAAACAAAATGATTTTACTAGTGGGATCATACAGTGATTTTTGTTACAGATGCTTAAAAAAAATTGTGTGATTTCTGTCCATCTGTCAGTCTATTCATACATTTACATTCATGTCAAACGTAGTATTAAAGGTTATTTCAGTTTTCTGTAACTGCAATTCCTACAGTCATCAGGTCTGGCATGAAGTTTCTTCTTAGGCACTAATTTGTACCCTTATTACCCTTGGCCTACTTGTCATGCTCAATTGACTCTGAAACTTCCACCCCCAGAATTGCATTAATAGTAGTGCAAAATTCTATTTCTCTTAAACTGTGATACCCATATACATTAACCTTGCATAACAGTGAAAATCACTGAGTCATATCAGTAACCAAAAAAGCCATTATAAGGTACAGTCTGCAATTCAGTATTAATGTCATTATCTCTAAAAAATAAAAAAAGAGTATTACAATCAAAATTGCTGATCAAATGTGCTGTTGGACCATTCCATTGTTACTAGTATGTATAATTAATTTGAAGATTATTGGCAGTAATAATTATGTTGCAATAAGGGAGTAAATCTTTAAACTCTGGTTAGTTTAGGCCCTCTAAACCTTATGTTTGATGGTACTCTTGTTAGACAATTTATATTTTACCCATCTTCAGCAAAAGATAAAAAATCAAGTTAATGATCAATTCATGACTGTCATGATTCCTTCCTCACCCACACAATAACCAGCATAATACTTTCAGGCCATTTTTAAAAAAAAAAAAAAACATTAAATTTGATAGAGGATTGCACCTGGTTTTCAACTTTACCCTCTTTTTGTGTGTCTTTCTTGATTGTAGAGTTTGAATTCTGGTGTGTTTATTCTTCTAGAGATATAGTGGCACCTTTATTAACGGTCAAATTTCAATAAACACCACCAACCTACTGTCTCTTTTTCCAAAGAGTGTTTTCCTTATACACTGTCTGTCATAATATAAACTAGCAAGTACTCTAGCTTGCATAAAAATGGATGCTTTTTAAGCTGACCAAATGCAAACAGAGAACTTTTTACTTTTGATAAATAGTTTGGTGAATTGACACATGAAATTAAATGGTGCTACAAGACTATGTTCAATATTAGCCACACCACAAGAAAACCAACAAAGTGGTTGTGCACCCAGCAGCCGCCCAGTCTGATCAGAGTCTTCGCTGTCCGCATGGAGGTAGCTTAGACTCTTAGCTACCCTTTAAGTGCTTAGCAAAGACTCTGATCAGCCTAGGATGATCTGAGTCTGCACTGGGCACACAACCACTTTGTTGGTTTTCTCGTGTCCTGGCTCATTTATAATGTTTAATGTGAATAGGTACATGACCACTGGAAGCAACTCTGCGGTTTTCATTTTATCTCCTTTTGCTATAGGAATTAACTCATAAAGAAAAGGATTTGCTCCCCTGGGAACAAAATTCTCTCCTTTAATAGCAGACCCCTATTGAAGGGGTTTTTTTTTATCCAGGGAAGAAAACCAGCAATCACAAAAATAAGTTCCCATTGTAAAATGAAGGGAAAACATGGAGAAGTATTATGATTTACTTAACTATGATTTTTGAAATTGCTAGAATTTAATAAAGATGATGCCATGCTGTCCCTTTGTAACACATGGTTTGGGGCCTATACTTATCTTCAAATACTCAACGTTATCTGGGCCTTTGATGGCATAGTGTTGTAAATGACTTATATGGAGCAAAGTTACCATTTGGCTTGATATGGATTAGTAGTCTGAATCTTTTTCTCCCTCTGCTTGCAGCTCACTAAGAAGAAATAGTAAGAAGAAGAAACCTCAGTATCCCCCGCCTGTTCCAAGACAACAATACAATGAGCCCGACTCTGATGAAGACTATCATAGACAATCATATGACGATCATCCGCGACTTGCACATGACGGTTTCCGCAAACAGTCACAAGATGATTATTATCCACATCCACACCCTCGGGACAATTATCGCCGACAATCTCAGGACAGCTACGGTCGACAGTCACAGGATAGCTACGGTCGACAATCCTTTGAAGATGCTCCACATCCTTTAGAAGACCCTTACAGCCAGCGTCATCCCCAAGGTTTTGGAAAACAAAATGGAAGTCTTGCATATGCAAATCCTATAATGGAAGATGAAGATGACGTTGTCTCAGCTCAGTATGTTCCAAATAATTATGGTTACACTCAGCAGGAGCAGTTTGCTCCCCAAGGAAGGCATTTACCCCCATTACCGGCAGCACCAAAGAAAAAGAAGAAGAAGAAATTCCTGAAGAAAATGGCACATCATGAGGATGATGATGAGATGTGATAGTTGGTCAGAACTCCAGATAAGTTGGCTTTTTGAGGATAATTCTGAGATTTTTTTCGATGCTCAATTAAAACCTATGTCGTGACCCTTCAGTGGAACCATCTCTTTGAGACGGTTCTAACAAGGGTCACAAAATATGTTTATATAAAGAAATATTGAAAATAATCGCTCAGTTATCCCAGTTAGCCCTCTTATCTGGGGTACACACTAAAGTACTATTGTTTCTGTCATTGTTACTATTTCTAGAAAACTCAAATATATAAGTTATAAATTGCTCAAAGAGACATTGCTATTGTTAGCAAGCATATCGTAAGTTTATGATCAGAAAATATATTTTATGCACATAAAAAAAGGTATATTACCTATTCTGCTCCTTTAAACTTTCCTTCATTTGCTAAAGTTGACAGCTTTGTAAATTCTTACCATTTAAGGTTTATGGGTATGCCTCAGACCAGGGCAGGTAATTCATACATAGAACTTATGTCCCATTTCACTAGAGATTTTTTTTGAGGAAAGAATTTATTCTCTCGTTATGGGTGGGGAAATATTGAGGTGTACCCATTCACCTTTATAGTTGCATAGTGAAATGTTACCAATGTTCTGTTCAATTCCAAAGATTTTCAGTCTCTGTTAAACTGCTGAATATGATCAAGTGAAAATATACTTGTATATAAGCCGGTGAATTTATCACAAGGTGCATGATGGAATCTCGTAGCTGAAAGTATGATTTGATAGTATATATGCTAAAAGGGGTATTAATAGTGTATTAATGGTGTTGCGCTCAGGTTATTTGTTGTAAAATTTTATGGAGCTTCAGGTGAGGATGGTTTTGAATGATAACTCTTGGATAAGTTTTGTTGTTTTTATTTCAATAAAAACATTCTATTTTGGCCTCGTATGTCGACTGCCTCTGTGAGGCAGCTATAATGAGCCACTGCACTCCAGATTGGATCTAGTGAGGCCTTAGAATGTTTCTATGAAGAAACATGAGAAGTTGTCCCGATGTTATTGTCAGGAATAAGAAAACTATTGCAGAATTATCTTCAGATACTCATCCTTATCTGAGGCTAAGCATAGAGTTTGTATTATAAATTTAAGTACAGTCGAACCTGTCTTAAGGGGTCACTGGTTTAAGGGGTCACCTGCCTTTAGCAGCCACTTTTTGGGGGTCCCTTGGACCAAAAACAGTGCAAATGAACCTGTATTAAGGGGTCACCTGTCTTAAGCAGCCAATTTTTGTGGGTCCCATGGGGTGACCCTTAAGGCAGGTTTGACTGTACATACTAAATTTATTTGGATAAATATTTCGATAGTTTACTTTGATATTTATTGTTACTGATATCTTCTAGAAGAGCTTATGTGGCAGGCTTCTTCTGAACTAAAACTTGTTTCGTGCTTAACACAGCTGAGCATGAAATTTTCTCTGCTGATACATATGAAAATGCCAACTTATGTTGGCATTTTCATATTCATAAGCAGAGAAAATTTCATACTCAGCTAAATTGAACATGAAAACAATTGTACTTATCAGAAATTTACTATTTATTAGCTGGTAAAATTCCATGCTGAGCTGAGTTGAGCATGAAAAAAGTTCTATAACCAGGGTCATGTCTCTAGATCATGATAATCTGATATATGTATGAAACAACAATGTGAATGAACAAAATGGCAACACAATTGGATCTGTCTTTGTCCAACTTTCTTTTCTCAACTTGAACAATTTGAGCTTGTATACGTATATCTGCTCAGCAAATGTAAAGCTGTTTTTCTCTCCTTTCAATGAATTTAAAGCGCTTATTCCATTTCCAAATGGTGTCCATAAAATCAGCATGTTTGCTTGCATGGAAAGATACAAAAAGGATAGTTGTGGGTTTTGGCTAACTATCTGACTAAAGTGCCTTCTGAATAGGGTGGATCCTGATTAGACTTCTCCTCAGAAGTAGTTTGATCAGGATCAGCACTGCTTGCAAACACTTTTATAAAACTTTCGTCTTAGGAAAAACATGGTTGTTAAAATTATGATGGAAAATGCTGCATATTATGTATTGCTTCCTTTGACATTGCAGTAAATTTAGTGGTGATTCATTTTTTCAAGCAAAATAAAAGTTAAAAAAAAAAAAAAAAAATTACAAAGTTTTTGCTAAAATTCAATTAAAATCTATCAGATTGGAGTTTAGTGAGTTATTAAAGTACGGAATTCTATCCAAACTCAGCATTTAAATGTAGAATAGACCACTTTATGGGCATTGACTTGGGTATGAAATGTTGGGGAAGAAATCATCTTGAACCATTTTAGTCTGAAGCTGAACTTACTGTAATAACACATGATTAGCCAATATTTCATAGTTTAATAGTTCTTGTCATCAGAAACTCTGTACAATATTATTATAGACATTTAAAGTGAATCATCTTTAAAATGACCCAGTGGAATTATTACCATGCTGACTGAAGGGAAACCAACATGTAATATTATCACTATGTATACACTGGCTGATATTGAGGTTGGCAGCTTACTTATGCAATATGTTTATGCCTTGATAGGAGTAGCTCAAATAAAATAATATACTGTAATGCGCCTAGATTGGGACACCTGAAATAAATTTCCTTTGGGACAAATGGAAAATTGATTATTTTAGATGTCCCAATACTTGCACACATTATGGGTATGTACTCAATCCGTCCTGTTAAATATTGTTGATTTGTCGATATTGTTTGGATTAGAAAATGATTTGTCGTATTTTGTAGTTATTGTATGTTATATGTCTCAAAGAGCATATTTATTTTGAAAATCTGTGATATTTTTCTATTTTAATACCAGTCTTCTCTTTTCTTTCTATTTTTATACATAATTTCATAGTCTGTCACACTGTGTATAGTTCTAATTTATATTGTATGTAGTTAATATTGATTTATGATAATACAGCACATTTAATATTAACAATAAAAAGCAAAAAACTTAAATTTCTGGCACACATAAAACAAATTCCAGGAACTTTTTGGGATAGATATTGTGGTAAGATAGTAAGGTAAATAGGTACTTTTTCAAAGGAAGTGAACCAGCTCTACTATTTTCATTTTTGCCTCCCTTCTCAATGGGGTTCAACTGTTAAAGGAAAGAATTTGCTTTTCTAGAAGAAAATTATCTTCTTTCAATGTAGATCCCTTTTAGGAAGGGCCGGGTAGCGCAATCGGTAGGGCACCTGACTCGTAAGTCAGAGGTCCTGGGTTCGAATCCCGGTCTGGCCACATACTTTCGTTTCTCCTTCCGCTGATTCAAGAAGGGTAGTTGTCAGTTACTGGCGAAAGTATGTGCACTTAGTACTGGTTAACCGCTTAGGAGGTCTAAGCCTGCCCAGGAATAGTGTGGCTAGGTTAACTGACCGTCCCGACATGACCTTAGTTGTTTACCGAGGACGTTAAGCATCTAATCAACCAACCAACCCTTTTAGGAAGGGCTTCATCCTCCAGGGATGTGAACAGGAAGTCTTAAAAATTTTCCCCTTTGTAAAAATGGTGGGAAAAAAATGTAAGGTGTAACCATACCCCTTAATTGATATTACTATTTTTGCCAGTTGTAATTTAATGTGAAATATAAAATAAAAAAAAATTCTTTGATATAATTAAAGACATAATAAAACACAACAAAAGAAAAGCAAATAACAATCACTTGACTCCTCGAGATGCAAGCATTTTGACAACTAAATATGAACCATACTTAAGAGGAATGCATACACTGTCAGGGGAGCTGCCTGCCATACTATTTTCTTCTTTAAGTGTATGATCATTATTAGTTGTCTTTTTACAGAGGAATAAAGATAAGAGGTATATACACTTTTTTAAGCTATTTAATCTGCTGGCTTACTTTATGACAAAAATGTTCAGGACTGTTATTAATGTACCATATTTATTCAGCTGTAAGATGGTTTTTCCCCTCCAAAATGACCCCAAATAATATGAGCCGCGACACGAGAAAACCAACAATGTGGTTGTGCGCCCAGCGCAGACTCAGATCAGCCTGGGCATCCGCCGAGTCTGATCAGAGTCTTTGCTATCCGCATGAAGGTAGCTTAGACCCATAGCTACCAGTTAAGCGCTTAGAGAAGAGTCTGATCAGACTGGGCGGATGCCCAGGCTGATCTGAGTCTTCGCTGGGCGCACAACCACATTGTTGGTTTTGTCATGTCGCGGCTCGTATCTAATCACTCTAGTATTAATTATGCTGTAGGATTGGGGATTCTCTTACAAAACAATTCCAAAACATCTAGATCCATCTGATAAGATGGATCTAGACTTTGTGAATTGTTTTGAAGAAGGAAAACGTTGCATAAATGAATAAATGTGTTGCCGATATCTGTTAATATTCCACTTCTTTCAATGTTTTTGGTTTATATTTATATCAGAAGCACCTATTAAAGCTAGATGGTACTCATAAAAGTAAAATAGGCAGAAAAAGAGTAATCAGATTTTCTTTAGTTTTTAATATTTTCTAATTGTTGATGATATTATACCTGAAATATAATTATCTATATATTTAGAAAAGTACTCCTATAACAGGGGTTTAAAGAAAAAATATAAGCCAGGTTTGGCTTGAGTACTAATTGGACTGAAAATGTTCTAGAAACTATTTAATTTATTCAAACTTCAAGCTGTATTGGGCTAAAGTTTAATTGGACTGGAAAGTCCAGATTTTGTAAAACATAACACTGACTGAAAATGTAGTGGAAATAGGTTGTCAGACTTTGGTATAAATAAAATAGTGAACATTATATAATAATTAAAACCTTGAGCCAAATTTGGCATAGACAAGTTCTTATTGGACTGTAAATGTAATTTTATACTGTATAGATCAATAAAATCATTATTGAACTGGATGGATTTGTCTCAGAGACTAACTGGAGTGAATATATAGATGCAGGACAGATGCAAATACTAATATTTATTTTCTCTTTATGGAACTTCTGGGTAAACGGAGCAAAAAAAAAAAAAGATAAAAAAAAATCTGCCTATGACAAAGTCTGTATAGTATTGCCTGGGCATTCATTGTTTACCATAGTTTGATTTATCTAGAATATTCAGACAAAACAAATCCTCAGACAGGACAATACGGGTTTGGTCATTCAAAGAATTGCAGAAATAGTTCAGATATCTAAACTTTAAAACAAGTATGATAAGTCTTGAAAAATAAAATTTGAATGTTGTGATTCCAATACTGTACTCATCTGAAACTTTTCTAGCAGGTAATTATATCAAAAACCCCTAGCAGAAATGGCAAACTTGCTGAAATAGCAAACAGTGTGTTATGAACACTGATCAGACTGCATCTTCTGGAGACACCTGGTCTTGGTTTATACTGTTTGCCTAAGTAAAATCTTTAAAAATTAAGCATACTGGGAGTTTGAATTTTAGAAAAATTACTTGGCACCTTGGAGAAAACAAGCAGCCATTAGCTGTCAGACTTTTGAATGGGCCATCAGTGTTCACCTGTGCTGGAGACTTTGCATGAATTGGCTTTAAGCAACATCTAAAGATAGGTTTAGAAAACCAGCTCTGCAGTTGTTCAATAAAAGTGCTTACTATGAGTTGCAGCAACATGTAAAAAGGGTGCTTGTTTGTCTCTGCTTCCCCAGAAAGGAAGAAATTAAGTTGACACCCAGTGAGAAGGGAGGCAAAAATGACAGAGTTGCTTTTTATCTTACATTTATCTTACTGCCTTTGCAAATAGCAAAGGCTTATTACCAGCAGACTGGTCCAAGCTGTTTACTGTTCTTGATCAGCATTATGGACCTGGAACCAGTCTGTCCAGTTTGTGTCTGTTTCCAACAGGCACAAACTGGACTCAGACTGGTTCCAACAGGCACGAACTGGACGGACTGGTTCCTGTGTGTACTGTTTGCAGAAACATTAAGCACACTCTTTGCATGTTGTGGTTTCTTTCATTCTTTTAGAATTGTCAATATCACTGTTTTTATACTGAACTTTTGTAGAGACTTTCATTCATTTCTATTTTCTATCACAAAATTTAGTTTTATAGTTCACTGAAATTTGAAAATAAAATGTTTTGGGCCCTATTGTTCAAAGCATCATTTCATTAACGAAGTCGTTAGTCAAGGATTTCTTAAGTTTTCATAAAACCAAGTATGTGAACAAATTCAGGAGATCTAAAACCTCCTCACATTTAATTGGCAAAAAAAATGGTAGTGTTTGTGCTTACAGTATGTTAGAAAATATTACAGCTGGTTAACAGGTGATGTCATTAGTTTTGAACAATGGGGCCCAGGTCTATGATAATACTCTATGTTGAATCAGAGCTCCAGATAAGGCAGGATTTTGGTGATTTTAAAATTATATAGACCTTTTTATTATGCTTTGTTTGGGTACATAGGCAGGCATTAAGTTTGTAAATGAATAGCATTTTATATGTTTAGTAATAATAAACGACAAGGGAATACAGTCATACTTGTCATCAGCAAACTCCTGGAAGGGCAAAAATTGCCTGATTAAGGCAGGTGCTTGCTTAATACAGGTCAGTTTACATTAAAAGTGACATTTTTGGATACATTCTTACATGTATTATATTATAATGCATCCAAAAGATGCAGATGGACTTGCAAACAGTGTAGATCCTGATCAGACTCAGTCTGATCTGGGTCTGTTTTGTTTGCCATATTCTGTCTTATCTGTCCCAATAATTCAAATTTTTAAGGTATTAGGCAGTGCTAATGAGGGACCAGAACATATTTTGAAGTAAAAAAAACTAAGTCAGATCTATAATCGAAAACCTACCTTACATGGAGTTTTGTAGAACTAAATCACAAAGATAGAACTAAAATAAAGATTATTTATACCATATTATCAATGTGTTGCTTTCATTTTTTTCCAAAATAGGCAAACTCAGTATGCTTTTACCGAAAATGACACTGCAAAAAATACATGTATGATAGTGGAGGATGTGTTATTGTCTCATAAACAAGTTCAGGTTGATTTCAAGTCAGTTGTGCATAAGCAGGTTTCTCATTTTTTTGCTCGCCTGGACGAAGTCCGGGAAGAGCTGTTGCACTACTGTCGGCGTCAGCGTCCCACATTTACGTTTAAAGTTTTATTAAGAGCTTATATTTTCTAAACCATTTGATGGATGTGGTTCATATTTGGTATGATGATGGATATAGGTCCAAAGTTACTTTTAGTAAGGCCTCTGCCCTTGAGGTCAAGGTCACAGACTTTGAAGTTTTACGTCAAAAGTTTTAAAAAAAAGTTTGAATTCCCAAAGGATTATGTAAGGGAAGCAAACCTTACTTTTAAAGGAAAACACCCACTGTAATATGAACAGACTTCAAATTATAGATCTTGATTAGCTATTCAATTTGGTGGAAATTTCATGAAAATCGGACTTAAAATAAGAAAGATATGAAGATTTTAAAAAATCAAAATGGCGGTCTCGGAGGCCGCCATTTTGAAAGCTTCTGGCACGTGATAAATATTTAAATCTAGAATAAGAGCATTAAAGTGATTGTTCATATCTCTTAACTGATTCTTTATATCAAAAATAAATAAGTCAGTATGTCCTAATTTAATTTCTACAGATCATTTCTTCATCTGCTTAGGTAATTAAAATCATGTTTACTGCTCTTATCTTAAACATCAGGCAGCAACATGTTTTCAATCACATCAGTCTAACAGCTTGAAACAGCTGGATAGCAAGCGTCTGTTTACCTAAATTTTTACGCAGTGGAACCACTTTCTAGAGGAGTTGACCGTGATTCCATATGGAAAGATTGCAATTAGTTTCTGAGCTCATAATGTCTTTGGATGTGATTGAGGAGGTAAACATTAAAAAGGCACCTATGGTCACCTCAATATACAGAAGATGACTTGAAATACAGACTTTCAAATTCAGATGATAGCTTGACATACTTGAGGTGTCAATTTTCTATGGTGCAAGTGCAGTTTTTGTATGCCTATGCACAGACTTCAGAAAAGCATGTTTGTATAACCAACAGCTATTACCATTATTCTCATTTCCATGCATTATTTAATGTATTCATTATTATTGTTTATATAAGTACTAGTGCTATTTTAATGTGTTGTAAGCTGACCTGCTAATGCTAGATTTTTATTGCCAGCATTACCTTAAAGGGACAGAACAGTGCTAACCCAGATCAGACTGCTCCTAAAGAAACAGTCTGATCATGGTCTAAACCGTTTTGAATCAGCTGTTGCAAAGGCATTTGTTCCCTGTTAACATTTAACAGTGTGCATTTCAATGAACAGACTGATCTGGCTTTGCATTGGAGCACTACTCTAAGCTAATATCTCCAGCTGCTCTGAAACTCATTTTACCCTGCTGCAGCTGCTAAGTGATTCCAACAGAAAATATTTGAGGTCATTCAACTGATAAATGGCAGACTCCTGGGGCAAGTGATAATCATCAAATTACACACTAATTGAAATGGTTTTCACAAAAATTTTAGAGGTATGATTCTCATCATATTTTTAACCTATGTTATAAAGATTTAGAAAAAGATGTGAACAATCACTTTAAGTGCTTACTTTTACAGTATTATCTTTCTTATTTTAAGTCCGATTTTCATGAAATTTTCGGCAAATTTCATGTTTTATTTGAATCTTTAATTTGAGTCCATTATGCATTTTAGTGAGTGTTTTCCTTTAAATAATATAAGGTCAGTATTTTGTTACCTCCCTTGATTATGCCATTATTGGATATTCCACAGACTGGAATTCAACATCAAATTTTTGTGTTAAAGTTTTTGAGAGGTTATATTTGCCACATCAGATGATGGAATAGTTAATATTTGGCATGATGATAGATACAGGTCCAAAGGTTCATTGAGCAATAACCTGCTCATGTCCATGATCTGAAGGTCAAGATCATATTTTCAAAAGTATATTATTGGTTTGTTGTTGTGCCTGCCCTGGGTGTGGTTGATATCTGGACCCAGTTCCCCGTCTATCCATTTGTTCGTTTGTTCATCTGTCCGTCCATCTGTCAACATTTGCGACCACCTTAGCATCGACCCTAATGTCCCGTCTGTTTCTCGTTAACTGTAACTGTTGCAATTATCAAACCTTACATGAACTTCACTTTTGAGGTATTCTCACTCACCTGAGTATCATATTCATGACCTTGACCTACATTTCAAGGTTAATGGACTTTGTCAAATTGTATGATATAGGGCAAGCTTGTTAACACAATATCTCAAGAACCACTTGAGCTAGGCTCATGAAATTTTGCATGTACATGTAGTTTAGGACCAATGTATAGATGACCTGATTGACTTTTGATGAAATTCCATAAATATTTGACAGAATTATGACCCTTTTTGGACTTACACATAGTAGGTATAGGGAAAGCTTGTAACTAAAATGTGTCAAGAACCACTTGAGCTAGACTCATGAAATTTTGCTTGCAGTTTGGGATCAATGTGTAGATGAGCTGAAAATCCGTAAAAGTTTGACAGATTATGGCCCTTTTCGGACTTGCACATTGTAGATATAGGGAAAACTTGTCAACAGAAATTTCTTAAGAACCATTTGAGCTAGGCTCATGAAATTTTTCATGCAGTGTGGGACCAGTCATCTGATATTTCATACATATATGACAGAATTATGGCCCTTTTAGGACTTTTGCTTGTAGCTATAGGGAAAGCTTGTTAACAAAATATCTCATGAACCACTTGAGCCAGGCTCATAAAATATAGCATTCAGTTTTGGATCAATGTGCAGATGGCATAATTAACTTTTGGTGTAATTCCATAACTATTTGGTAAAATTATGGCCCTTTTTGGACTTGCGCATTGTAGTTATAGGCTTGCCATAGAAAGCCTTCAATGCAGATGGTCGTTCATAGCAACTAATTGTCCTATTTATGGACATGGGTATAATTGGAGGTATAGTTTTTCACAAGCACATTTTCTAGTTTCCAACTTGCCATTCTTATTCAGACATGGCCCTATTCTTATTCATTATTCTCACCCATTTGAATTAGACTTTATTACTTGGAGTATTGGTTATCTCCTTCTATCACCCCAGTTCTAGGTGAGCTATGCTGTCTGCTGACAGCTCTTGTTTGTTTCTCTACTTTTTCCAAAAAAAAAAAAAAAAAGTACCAATTTAGCCCAGTAAAATGGTGCCATAACTCCTAGCCATGAGGGCAAAATATACCAGAGCAAGCACTTTAGACCCAGATCAGTCTGCTAAAGCAGCACTCTGATCAGGGTCTACACTGTTTGCTTTTCAAGCAATTGTTTTAAAAACATTTCCGTAAAGGTCCAGATCAGGCTTCAAGAGGCCATCTAATTAAGTTTGATTTTTTTCATCCCATTAGAAATTCTTTGAGACATATCACTGGACAGTGACCAACAAGTTTGAAGTGGATTTAGTCTATTCTAGGGGGAAAAAACGAGTATTGTTACACCTCCAAGGAAGATTGCTATGTCAGGAAAATATTTACCTCCCGTCTCATAAAAGACTAAATCCCCCAAAGCGCATCCACTTACTTAAAGAGCCCCCATGAAAATGCACTCACTCACTCTATGAAACCCTTGAAAGTATGTCCTCTTTGAACCTCCCCATAAAAGTGCATCCTCTTAGTTAAAGGCCCCTGTGAAAGTGCATCCACTTTAAGAGCCCTCCTGAAAGTGCACCCACTCACTGAAAAAGTCCCCCTCCCCTGCTGTAGGTGCATCCACTCATAGAGCCTCCTGAAAGTGAATCCACTTACTATCAGGGCTCCCCTGAAAGTGCATCCACCCATTTTAAGAGCCCCCTGAAAGTACATCCACTTTCTTTAAGAACCCCCCCCCCTTGAAAGTATATCCACTTACTTTAAGAGCCCCATAAAGGTACATCCATTACTTTAAGAGCTCCCTAAAATGCATCCACTTGCTTTAAGAGCCCCCCACCCCCGAAAGTGCATCCATTTACTTTTAAGAACCCCCTGAAAGTGCATCCACTTAAGATTCCCATGAAAGTGCATCAAGTTACTTTAAGATCCCTTGAAAGTGCATCAACTTACTATAAGAGCCCCCCTTAAAGTGTCTACATTTACTATAGGAGCCCCACTGAAAGTGCATCAACTTACTATACGAGCCCCCCCCCCCCCTCCGAAAGTGCCCACACTTACTATAAGAGCCCCACTGAAAGTGCCCACACTTACTATAAGAGCCCCTCTGAAAGTGCATCCACTGACTTTAAGAGCCATCTGAAAGTACATCCACTCACTTTTGGAACCCCTGTAAGAGCATCCACTTACTTTCAGATCCTCCTGGAAGTCCATCCACTTATTTAAAAAGTGCCCTCTCCCCTGCTGAAGATGCATCCACTTGCTATAAGAACCCCAGGAAAGTGCATTGCTACAAGAGGCTAAGAGCCCCCTAAGAGGGCAACAACTCACTTTAAGAGCGCCCTGAAAATGCATCAGCTCACTTAAAGAGCCCACTGAAAGTAGATTCACTCACTTTAAGAGCCCCCTAAAAGTGCATCTACTTCCTATAATGCATCCCCCGAAAGGACATCCACTCACTTTAAGAGCCCCCTGAAAATGCATCCACCAACTCTAAGAGCCCCTTTGAAGTGCATCTACTTTAAGAGCCCATCTGAAAGTGCATCCACTCACTTTGAGAGCCCCTTGAAACTGCATCCACTTACTATAAGAGCAAAAGAGCCTCATGAAAATGCATCCACTCACTTAAAGAGCCCTCTGAATGTTCATCCACTCACTTTACTATAAGGAAATGGTATCCACACGCTTACAGAGCTCCCTAAAAGCACATCCACTTTCATTAAGAGCCCTCTGAAAAGTGCATCCATTCACTTTAAGAGCCCCTGAAATACATCCACTCACATTTTGAGGGCCCTTTACGTGCACCAAATCACTGCAAGAGCCCCTGAAAGTGCATCCACTCACTCAAGGGACCCCCTTGAAAGTGCATCCACTTCTTTTAAGAGCCCCTGAAATAAATCCACTCACTTTTAGAGAGCCCCTGTAGGTGCACCCACTTACAAAAGAACCCCTGAAAGGGCATCCACTCACTCAGAGCCCCTTCAAAGTGCATCCACTTTAAGAGCCCCTCTGAAAGTGCATCCATTCACTTTTGGAGCCCCTGTAAATGCACCCACTTACTATACGAGCCGCTGAAATTGCATCCACTCAGTTTAAGGGCACCTGAATGTGCGTCCACTTTAAGAGCCCGTTCAAAGTGCATCCACTTTAAGAGCTCCTCTAAAAGTACATCCACTCACGTTAAGAGCCCCCTGAAAATGCATCCACTCACTTACAGAACCCTCTGAATGCACATTCACTCACTTTAAGAGCCCCCTGAAAGAGCATCTACTTAAGAGGCTCTTGAAAGGGTATCCACTCACTTTAAGAGCCCCCTGAAAGCGAATCCACTTACTTTAAGAGCCTGTGAAAATTGCATCCACTCACTTTAATAACCCCTGAAAGAACATCCACTCACTTTTAGAAAGCCCCTGCAAGTGCACCAACTTACTATCAGCGCCCCTGATAGTGCATCCACTTACTAAAAGGGCCCCTGAAAGTGCATCCGATTACTTTAAGAGCCCCCTCAAAAGTGCATCCACTTTAAGAGCCCCCTAAAAGTGCATCCACTCACTTTTAGAGCCTCCTGTAAGTGCATTCACTTAATATAAGAGCCCCTGAAATTGCATCCACTCACTTTAAGAGCACCTGAAAGTGCATCCACTTACTTGAAGAGCCCCCATCAAAGGGCACCTGCTTTAAGGGCATCACTGAAATTGCATCCACTCACTTTAAAAGCCCCCTTAAAGTGCACCCACTTACTATACGAGCCCCCTGAAAGTGCACCCACTTACTATACGAGCCCCCTGAAAGGGCATCTACTCATTTAAAGAGCCCTCTGAAAGCGCATCCACTTTAAGAGCCCTCTGAAAAGTGCATCCAATCACTTTCAGAGCCCCTGAAAGTCCATCCATTTACTTTTAGAGAGGCCATGTTAATGCACCCACTTACTATAAGAGCCCCTGAAAGTGCACCCACTCACTTTTAGAGCCTCCTGTAGGTGCGTCCACTTACTGTAAGAGCCCCTGACAGTGCATCCACTCACTTTGAGCCCCTGAAAGTGCACCCACTTACTTTAAGAGCCCACTCAAAATGAATTCCGTTTAAGAGCTCCTCTGAAAGTGCATCCACTCACTTTTAGAGCCGCCTGTAAGTGCACCCACTTACTTTAAGAGCCCCCTGAAAGTGCATCCACTTAATATAAGATCCCCCAAAAAGTGCACCCACTTACATTAAGAGCCTCCTGAAAGTACTTCCACTTGATATAAGATCCCCAAAAAAGTGCACCCACTTACTTTAAGAGCCTCCTGAAAGTGCTTCCACTTGATATAAGATCCCAAAAAAAAGTGCACCCACCTACTTCAAAAGCTCATGAAAGTGCTTCCAATCACTTTGAGAGTAGTCTCAGTCTGCTCTTAAAATGAGTTAATACACTGTCAGGTGAAGCAACTCTACCATTTGCGTTTTGCCTGACTATATCACTTTGAGAGTAGTCTCAGTCTGCTCTTATAATGAGTGAATACACTGTCAAGAGAAGCAACTCTATTCTCTACTTTTGAAGGAACTTTTTAAGATTTTAATTTTGCCTCACTGCAGCTGGTGTTGTGCCGTGTGGCGGCCGTAAAACGTATCCCCGTACATCATCCATAGTGCAGATTATATTTTATTTACATCCTTTGAGATCAGTGGATAGATACTGACAAATCTAAAATTTGAGATCGATTTAGACTATTGATTAATCTAGATCACCGTCTTTTATATTATTTGTAGCCTTTTAAAATTAATCAGTCTTTGAATCGACTGCCCAATTAAAATTAAGAAATTACAGTATGCTTTTTGTCTGGTTTTGTCACCAGAAATTACAGTATGCTTTTTTCTGGTTTTGTCACCAGATATTAGCCGGGTCGGGTAGCGCAATCGGTAGGGCACCTGACTCGGAAGTCAGAGGTCCTGGGTTCGAATCCCGGTCTGGCCACATACTTTCGTTTCTCCTTCCGCTGATTCAAGAAGGGCAGTTGTCAGTTACTGGCGAAAGTATGTGCACTTAGTACTGGTTAACCGCTTAGGAGGTCTAAGCCTGCCCAGGAATAGTGTGGTTAGGTTAACTGACCGTCCCGACATGACCTTAGTTGTTTACCGTGGACGTTAAGCATCAAATCAACCAACCAACCAAAATCACCAGATATTGTCAGGGTCACTGACGAGGCTTTATTAGCCGAAACTACGTAGTCTGGCCCATGTTCATATTTCTGTATGTATTCTCTGCTTTTAAAGGAACTTTTTTAAGATTTTAATTCTACCATTTGCGTTTTGCCTGACTTTTCAATGGGGTAAAGAATTTGCTCCCATACTCCTTTAAAATAGACCCTTCTTCTTGAAGGTTCCATAGTCAAGAAAGCAAACAGGGAGTCACAAAAGTTGTTGCCCTTTGTGAAGATGGCGAAAAAATAGGCATAGCAAACCACCTTAGAGGAAAGAGTTTGCCGATTCCAGAGATTAAATTTATCCCCAATTTGCAGAAGGGATCGGTGAGACGATTGACCGAAATCTACTGAAATCGACGAAATCACCATAGAATTTACAGAAATCACCTATAACAGTGTCAAATAAATGACTATATATCTATAACTGGTTATTAATAAGTCATATTTTTCTTTCCTCATAAAAATCTGCAGTATTATATAAGAAATATGCATAAAATAGCACCATAGTGACGATAAACCGAAATCACCATTAGCTGATGTTTCACTCATAAAATCGATAACCGAAATCACCTATAGGAGAAAACGCGGTGACGTCATCGATAAGGATTACAAGGGGATTTCCCGCTCTGGTTGGCAAAAAGTCGATATATTGAACATTAAGGGGTCGATTTTAAAACATGTAATTAAACATGTCTTGTATTTTGCGCATTATGATACATATTTTTTATATATATATATTGATGACGCTGAGAAGTGTAGGTATATAAGTGAAAAATATTGTTTTATTGTCTCTCATAATGCATTTAAATTGGTTCCACATGAAGTGCTTTAAAATGTACGTTTTATCATGGATGCTTTAAAAAATTATTTGTGTCTGTATCTGGTGAACTTTGTCTGATCATAAACCGGTTGTTTATTGTTTGTAAGTGAATGTAATCGGTATTCAGTGGTCGTGTTGATAAGGGATGTCTTTAATTATCATATTTCAAAGAACGCCGCTACTGTCCTGTAGTGACAATCATTCAGATAAACAAACTATTTTGGCGGTGCGGCTAATAAACACATCAAATAGAACTCGAAAATTACAATCATTGATATTATAATATTATTATGTTTGTCTCTTTATATACTATCACGGACAAACAATTAGAGAGAGAAAGAGAGAAGGAGAGATAGAGATTGTTGTTTAGATGTCATGAGCTCGGACTAAATGATGTGATAATTACTGATAGCCATTTCAAAACATAGAAGGTTCTCTGTTTGATATTACCGTTTTATAACATCCTCTTTTTAATCGCATTCATGAATTTAATTTATTTTCTCATTTATTTATTAAATGTTCTTTTCCTAAGACCAGATCAAATTTTTTGTTAATTTTGCATTAGTTCTCATCAGATACTAGTTTCAATATTTTATGGTGTCTTTCATATCTTATTACCCCTGCTATATTTATTTATAAATCTCCTTGATCGTCAAAAAGATTAAAATACTGTTCAATACTTCCGATTTATTTTTATTTCATTCAATTATTTCATTTTCAGTCGAAGTTATTAATAGAAACAGTCCGGGTCCGGAGCGAGTCAATATATGTCCAGACCGAGTAATTAAATTAATTTAAGTAATTAAGCATGTTAAATAACTCTCTTTTTTCGCGCGACAAGCGATTATGACAATATTCGCAAAGGTTTCATCGGTTGCTATTTATTCGAAGCCTTCCAAATTACATTTTCGCACTTTCATCGGTTAATTTTCAGCAAAATCCCATATTAGACCACTGTCTGTTGCTATCTTTTTGCCAACCAATCCACCCACGTGATCATCCGATGACGTCACTGCGGGGATTCCCGTTATCTCCTATAGGTATAGACATGTAAAATCTGGGTTATTGTACTTGCATACACAGTAAAATCAACCAAAATAAAGCATCTTTAATGCAATTTTGATTTTAAATTTACAAGTTTGTAGGTAATTTTCAACCAAGTATCCAACAAGCCTTCCTTTATATTAACCGACAGAGTTATGCTTGTATGTATCGACGATAAACCGAAATCACCACTGATCTCTTTCTTCTCAAATTTGGCTGGCTCAGATAAATTCGACAATTTGGTGATAAACCGAAATCACCGATGAAATATATGATAAAATGAATAAAACCCACACATGTAAATAAAAAAAAGTATCTGATGTCTCTTTCCTGCATTAGGTTTTTTCATTTCTTCAATTACAAATAACGCACGCCCAATATTATTTTTCCGAAATAATTTTCTTTGTAACCTAATCAATTTATAATCAGTCCTATATTTTCTTGTATGATGGTATACACTGACCGACATTTTTTTTAAGTTTGTTTTAAGTACTGTATAACAATTAGTTTTACTAATAATGCCCAATCAGTTCACTTAATTATATAATCACGACGGCATATTACGCTATGCGATTAAACTGCAACAAAGGAAGATTAGAGAGAGAGAGAGAGAGAGAGAGAGAGAGAGAGAGAGAGAGAGAAAGGCGGAAAAAGAGAAAGAATATGCCAAAACTAAAATGCAGACATGGCGACACGAGGAAATGTTTTGCAGGAGGTAATGTTTTGCGTATTTTTAATATTGTATGTAGTATATAGAATAGATATAACGTTATTGCCTGTTCTCCTGTGTGTCCGTTTGCTCGTCCGTAAGGTCTCATTTCGTGTAAAAATGTGCGTTAATTTTTTTCTAATAGTGTTTCGTATGAACACAATATTAGTAAGTATCGATCTTAATTTATTTGCAATTTGTTGATGCTGATGCTGTTGCTGACTTGAGGCCAAGGCCACAGACTTTGAACTTTTGTATCATTTGGGTTAAATTTCTGCGTCACGTTTTATCTCTCTGAAATTCTTAATGGGAACTTGTCATATAAGCATAGTATTATAAGCAGAATCATAACAGGGCTGAGACAGTATCAAAACAGGGCTGAGACTAGTGTGCATCCTGTTGATGCTGGTGTTGACTTAAGGATGCTGGTGTTGACTTAAGGTCGTGTGCCAACAGCGCTAGGAGTCTAACCCACGAACACCAAACCCCCTTCCCCCACCCCAACCCCGACCATGAGTCAGGGAACACACAATTCACCAGGCCTTGCGGTCCGCTTTGATTAACTAATTAATTAATTATCAGAGCTGGGAAGCAATCAGCCATAAAACGTTTTTTGTCCCAATTAGTATTGCAACAGCTGGAGGCGTTCCGAGTAATTTAAGTTCTTTGTGGTGATTTCGGTCAATCGTCGAAAAGGTGATTTCGAACCCAAAACCTTGGGAGAAACACTTTATATTTAATTTATTTCTGTATTTATTAGTTTTTTTAATTGATTTAGAAGCAATTTTAATATATCTGCCAAACAAAAAACTAGACATGTACGTCTTTCCCCAATACCGAGGCTAATACTAACACCGACTTTTCGATGCAGGCCCATGGGTGATTTCCGTTTATCCTATCTTAATTAATACATCTATATTAAAAAATATAATTTATTTCTTTTTTTTTACAAATAAATTCAATACATATTTTCAATAAAAAGTGATTTCAGATGAATTCAGAGGTGATTTCTGCAAATTCTACGGTGATTTCGGTGATTTCAGTAGATTTCGGTGATTTCGGGATTCATCTACTGTAGAGTCAAATACTATTCTAATGAAGTTGCCTGCATATACCTTAAGGTTCTCCATTATGCACAGTTAATATGATGCTCGGCTGTATTACCACACATGTCCACACAGTGCCAAAATGTTTTTGTGGGGATGGACAGGTCTCCGAGCTACACTTACTGACGTAATCCACGAGGCAGAGCAGCTGTAGACATCAGAGACGCCTATGCATTAACTCGCAAGCGCAGGCATCCCTTCCGAGCCATCTCAACCCCAATGGCTCAAGAAAAACGACAGGTAAGGGCATCAGGAAATGCCTGATGCAGTAAGAACATGCAGCAAGCCAAAATAATCTAAACCGGGAATCTAAAAGAATGAAAACTAAACTCCCCTAAGATTCATGTCGTCATGACAGGTCAGTCTTAATTTTAGAAAAATTTTAATCAGTTTCACCAGAAAAAGGTTAATAAGATTCTTTTGAATTTAGTTTTAATATTGATGCATGGATAATCATATATATTACGGATATATAACATTTGAACCAGCCGGGCCGCGTAGCGCAATCGGTAGGGCACCTGACTGGTAAGTCAGAGGTCCTGGGTTCGAAACCCGGTCTGGTCACATACTTTCGTTTCTCCTTCCGCTGATTCAAGAAGGGCAGCGTCAGTTACTGGCGAAAGTATGTGCACTTAGTACTGGTTAACCGCTGAGGAGGTCTAAGCCTGCCCAGGAATAGTGTGGTTAGGTTAACTGACCGTCCCGACATGACCATAGCTGTTTAGCGTGGACGTTAAGCATCAAATAAATAAAATAAAAAAAAACAAATAAAAAAAAAAAAAAACAGTTGAACCATTAACCATGGCTATCAAAATAAATAAATAATAATAATAATTGGGATTGTTGAAAATTATCCATGATATTAGACACAAGACACTTTATCTGACCCATTAATGCTTAGCGTCCCATAAAAACCATGGAGCTGTATACACATTGTGAATGATTGTCCTTGGACGTATCTCCAGTAAACAATTCTGATTCTGATTCTGAGAAGAAATGCTTTCAGCTATCTACAGTTATATTAATGAACACGCCCCGCATCCCTCCCCACCTTAGAATTTCCGTACCGCAACTAAACATATGTAAATGAGTTTCAGGAATTCCTTAAAGCCGTCATCACGGGGGTAATACCAATTTGGCTACCTGTGCTTTCGACCGAGTCTGTACTATACAAAGTGGCTTTCGACCGAGAATACGATCCTAAGCATTACCAATAACGATAAATGGTACTATTGTTAATGGCTGTCGACCGAGCTAATACTGCTGTCGATTGTCTCGGCCGACAACCACTTTTGCATGTATTGTAACTGACTGACTCGGTCGAAAGCACAGGTAGGCAAATTGGTATTACCCCCGTGGTCATCAAGCACTGATGTGGTCATGTAGTGTAAGACAGTTCTGACATGAACTGTGTGAATGCTGGATCATTCCTCAAGTAAGGCAAGCAAATTTTTATTTAAGGCGGACACATATATCTAACATATATATTTAACACAGGCTCCGGGAAGATTTATAATTTTTCAAGTCTGAACCCTCCTGCACAGTTCTGTATCGTTGCCCTGTGCTACCATGGTGGCTGCGGTCATCATGCGGCTAGCGGTAAGTCATATTGGCACGGTTATCGTACAGGTACTCGGACAAAACGGACCATGGACAAAACGGACCAGACAAAACGGACCACGGTTAGGACAAAACGGACCACATTTCAGGACAAAACGGACCACGTTTCAGGACCAGACGGACCACGCTAGAAGACAAACCAGGCCATTTATTGGTGCCAATTAAAAGATTAAGGAGTATATAATTACCAAAGACAATGTTAAATGGTCAAAATTATTTGACTACTGTTCATGATCTCAACTACCTTTGGTTTTCGCAACTATCTTATTTAATTTAATTAATTAATTTAATGGTAAGATTTTATCTTTTAAGCATGCAAATGTCTTTATTAGTGTTGCAACTAAAATAAAACATGCTTTCTCAAGGTTAACGGAAGGTCTGAACATGGTCCGTTTTGACCTTAAACGTGGTCCGTTTTGTCCTGAACGTGGTCCGTTTTGTCCCAGGCGTGGTCCGTTATGTCCGTGGTCCGTTTTGTCCGTGGTCCGTTATGTCCCTAATTCATCGTACAGCTAGCTTGGAAATAAAATTTGCACCGAAATGTCAGGTGGAGTGATAGAAATCAAAGAAGTTGAAGGCTTTAACAGCCTTCTTAAAGACTGTAAGAGGTATGAAATAATGTAAAATATACCTGAATATATTTAACAATTATGAATTTATATTGACAGTGTATATACTTGGCTACAGAAGCATAAAAGTCATAATGACAACTGGAGAGGGAATTTATTTTCGGATGTATCATAATTTCAACATGCTGTGTTTATCTCTGTAAAATGACTTACTGTTTCCACAGGCAATAAAGTCTTTAAACTGATGATTGTTTTAGTAGTAATAACTTCTTCTGTTAAATTGGTCCATAGATCCACCACTCTGTAACATGTTTCATGGATGGAAGAGTTCTGTGTTTTTCCGACTTTTTATACTCGAACTCCATATTCTCGCGGCAATCATATTCTCGCAGTAGTGCTATATGAAAGCCCCCAGACACGTATGTCTCCTTATTTTTATATTGTCATACAGGCTTCAGGAATACAAAGTATAAAAACCTAAAATATTTCAATTCTTTCTTTCTTTCTATCTATACTGTCTCGGTCAATCATGACCATGATGACAGGTTTCTGGTGTGGCGCATAAGTTGTCACAAAAAAAAAATAAATAAATAAATAAATAAAAAAAAAAAAAAAAAAAAATGAATTTGTGACAAAGCCACCAGCAGGTTAAAACTATTTACAAGAAGTCCTCAGGGGCAGGCATTCCATGCCTATCCCCTGCCCTACCCTAGGATATTAAATTTTGGCCTTAAACCCATCAACTGTTTCCGAAGAGACAGCTTCGGTTGTAAGGCCATTCCAAGTTGCAATTGTCCTGGGGAAAAAGGAATTCTTAAAACCGTCCGTGTAAGCGTTTGGACGGTGGTACTGGAATGGGTGGGACCTAGTTCTCCTGCTCCCTTCACCGACCTCAGATAGGTACTTATTCTTATCTACAATGGCAAGATTATTATGGATTTTGTAGAATAGAGACAGAGAAGCCTGCTGTCGTCTTTCCTGCAGGTCTGGCCATTGGAGTTCTTCTAACATTTCTCCCACATGGCTTTGATTGCGCCAGCGCCTACAGGTCCAACGGGCAGCAGTCCTCTGTACTTTTTCTATTCTGTTAATATCAACTTGGTGATGGGGCATCCAAACTGGCGCTGCATATTCTAATTTGGGCCGGACCAGAGTTTTATATGCAGCAGCCTTGATTTCCTTCGATGCAAAAGTCAAGTTTCTACGAAGGAAACCCAAAGTCTTAGTAGCCTTACTGGTAATTTCATTGATGTGCTGACCCCACTCGAGGTCATCCGTAATTTCAACTCCTAAATATTTGGCTGACGATACATTCTCTAGGACTTGGTTATGCAATGTATAACCATGGATTATTTGCTTTGAAGGGGGGTGCCTAGTCACCCTCATAGAGTGACATTTGGCAACAGTGCTCCAGATAGCGTCCGTATCACCGTATATTACGGATCATTTTTGGCCGATACGGAGCTATTGTTTTTATCGGTACCCGGTACGGACACTTTCAAACCGTTACGGATCATTTTTCCGGTAATCCGTACCACCTGGACAAGTTCCCATAGACGCTTGCATTATAATATCATCAAGTAGACTGAGCTTCCTTATGCGTCGCACTCACCGAGAAGCTGACTGATTCTAAATTTTTCCTTCTGAATTAGTCTTTCTAATGTGTGGAAAATAGATGGACTGTAAACCAGTCGCTTCAAACTGAAAGTAGGAAAGCATGGCTTCGAGCTCTCAACAGGACAAGCAGGCCTCTATCCTGCGGTTTTTTAGGCCTACTGACAAATCAACCGAAAATCGTAGATGCGTCTATGAGATAATAAATGCTGGTATCTCAGGTGCGGTTATGACTGCATGTAGAAAAGGTTAAAAACATTGTGGTAGATCTAGGTAGAAAATTGCAGTTCAAATCCAAATGTGATTCGCATGAACCCAGTTCGTGCTTATATTAGCACTGGAAAAAATTGAAATTTTTAACGCAAACACATGAGGCATAGAACATGTTTGGAACATCTTGAAGTATCTGCTGAGACAGGTACCAAGCAAACTCATTCTTGATCATGTTTGGGCACACCGGTTATTACAATTTGCTTAATGGCCTGTTCACTTCCTTCTGGCAACATCAACCACAATTTGTAAATCAGTTTCAGTTTTATATTAACATTTTGTGAAGCAGTCAGAAGGAGGTTGAGTCGTGATATAATTGTTTAATTAATCAGATTTTGATTTTGGCGTTTTTTGGTTTAAGAAAGAGTATATTTCCACACAGTGAAAGCAGAATTAGTATTTTACAGGGCAAAGTCAAGCCAGGGAGTACCACTGAAATACTGTTAAAATTAAATTTGTTTTCATGTTACATCTGTCGGTTCAGTGCAAATACTGAAGCAGAATCGTGGATACTGATCCAAGAAAATTTTGACCAGTACGGTACTGATTGAAAAAAAAATTATCTGGAGCACTGTGGCAACATTAAATTTCATGAGCCATGCCTCTTCCCAAAGTGCCAATTTATCTAAATCATCTTGGAGTATCTGTTGGTCTTCGGACCGTCTCTTTCTGAAGATTCTGTGACTTCTGAAATATAAATTAGTGAAAAGTCACCAAAGGCGGTAACAAGGAACACCCCAGGGTTGTAAAAATGGCGAAGAAATAGAAGTTAATTGTCCGATCATATTATTTTTTGTTTTGTTTCATTGAAGTTTGGTTATACTAAACATTTTGAATAAGAAAATATTTCTGCTTGCATTTAATTTGCTTACGTTGAGGCAAATATCCATATACCGTGAGAATATGGAGTCGGTATTTCTGCCTAACCACTTTGGGGTAGTACTGTATGCACGTAAAAATATGAGACTCACCAAAGGGTAGAAACATAAAAAATGCCTTGAGGTTTAGATGAAATAATAGAGGGCTTAGCTACATATAGTATGTTGGAGCGTTGGTCCTCTTTATTTGGCCAGACTTGTTTGTATCTTAAGTACTGTGAGAATAGGGAGTGCCAGTCTACTATGTCCTCTAGTATCATATTTCATTATCAAGTGTGATGGAATGCTTTTACATTTAATTGACATGTTCTTTGATTGACTCAACCCTTTCTATACCAATTTCAATTTAGGCCTATAGACCGTTTATTTCTTGTGTATGAATGCCAAATAAATTACACCTGATCTTGGCATTTAACCTGCTCTTAAAATTAGAAAGGCTCCTCATAAAATGCTCCAGATATGAAGGATAACGGGGATAATTTAGGGATAAATTTCTAGATTTCTTCATAAAAGCATATGTTGTACCAGGAGAGAGTTTAAAATATAGAACAAAAATGGGTACAGAAAGGAAAAAAAAATTTGTCAGAAACACTTTGTTAAAACAGTAAAATCAGAATCGGAATTGTTTACTGGTGATACGTCCAAAGACAATCTTTCACCAGGAAACTAAGTACCTAAATGAAAGTACACTAAAACGAAACTAAGTACCTGGGATTTAGCTACTTGGATTGTGGCAGCCATAAGGTGTATGGATATATGTTTTCTACCATATTCTCAAAGTGAGACAACATTCTGTTGGCTTACCTGGATAATGTAGCCCTTCCAAAATAGGATCTGCTCTTAAAGGAAAGAATTTGCCTTCTAGATGAGATAAGTCTTCTATTTCAGAGTAGATCCTCATCGCCAAGGGAGACAAAAAAAAAGAAAATGGCAAAGTTGCTTCCCCTGAAAGTCTACCCATTCACCTTAAATACTTCAAAACTTTGTGGGACTTCTTTAAAGACATTCCACTCTGGTCCATGTGAGATTGAGTTGTTCTGGTTGTGAAGCCGGTCTCTTGGGAGCCGGTTTGGCTCTGGGAGCCGGTTTGAGAGCTGTTTTTCACAACTATATAAGGAGCGATTTTGACCAGTCAAATCAAAAATTGGATTTGCACTTGTCGAATCCATTTTAGACAGGATTCCCCTGAAGAATCTGCATAATGGATGAAACCTAGGTCAACTACACGCGTTCCTTCACAATACAATGCCGGAGACATGGGAAAGCAGTTCAGTCCTGGCTATACAATCATTTTTCTACCTGACTCTGAATATTAAATTGGTCATGTCTATCCTGCTTTAAGATATAAGATATTTTTTCTCTTCCAAACAACCCAAAAATCTAGATCTGTCTTATAAGACAGCTCTAGATTTTTGGTCTTGTAGAAGATAAAAAAATGTCTTGTAACTGAATAAACTTGGCAAGCATTTCTGCAACAGACTGTTTCAGCTTCCAAAATTTGAATAAGTTCATTTGTCCTGTAACTGTTCTCAGAAGCTGCTTTATGAAACTGTTGGCAACCAATGCAGGTCCTGATCATGCTGCTCTTAAGGTGTATGGGTACCGTCTGTGTTTTGCTGCAATTTTTACAAAGGGGAACAACTTTTGTTACTTTCTGTTTGCTTCCCTGGAGAACAAAGCCCTTCCAAAAGGGGTCTACACTTAAAGGAAAGAATTTGCTCCTAGAGGAGCAAATTCTCTCCTTTAAGAGTTGACTACCATTTGGAAGGGAAGCAAAAAAAAAGCTGGCAGAGTTGCTTCCCCTGAATGTGAACCCTTTCAATTATGAACTGTCTTATCTGAGTCTTCACTATTTGCGCAGCATTGTTGTGCAAACTTTGAGGCAAATATAGTAACCTTGAATGCTAAACCTTACATTCTGAATCTGTAATTTTATTCTGTATTTCAGTAAGCTTGTGGTGGTTCATTTCTCAGCTACCTGGGCTCCACAATGCCAGCAGATGAACGATGTGATGGCTGAACTGGCCAAAGATACACAGTTCTCAAATGTCAAGTTTGTTAAGGTAGTTTTATTCCTGCCTTCACTGAAGCCTTCAGCGATACTGTTGTCAAGCTTGTCGCAAGAGTCTGTTTCATGTTTCTATGTCCAGACCCACATGATATGGTATATGTGAACTTTTTTTCAGCAGGGGATGCATTTTACTCTCGTCCACACCTCATCCCCCTAACTTCCCCCACCCCCCACAACAACACACACAATTACACATGTGGCATATGCAAACTGTGTATGTGCAAACCAGTCTTGCACACTGAGCATATATGGGTCCTTTTTTAATGCACAAGTTGCAGTTATTTGGACATGTACAATTAGCAAATGCCTTCAGAAAGGTCATTTTATACACCCTAAACACAGAACATTGAAATTTTGTTATTCCAGTAGCAAAATAATCCCAACAGCCAACATCAAATTTTATAAATAGATTAGCTCATCTGTAAATGTAGTAAAAACCTTAGTTCTATAAACAGAGCAAGAGCCATAAATGCAGTAAACCCTAAGTTCTATAAATAGAGTAAGCGCTTGCTCTATGTATAGAATTTGGTGTTTACTATTTTACATGGAGTTTATTATATATGGCTTCATAAAGTGTCAGTGTCACATGCCTAATTGCATGATTCTTGTTATGTTCTGTTATGTTTTGTCGTATTTGCAGCTGGAAGCAGAAGATCTGCCAGAAGTTTCAGAAAAGTATGGAATATCAGCTGTGCCAACATTTATCTTCCTGAGGGTAAGATGCTGGCAATGTTGTGGATCCAGTTGAGGTCCTCTTGAAAAGATTTGTTCAATTTCTTGCCCTCAAAAGAAAATACTCCAACCTTACCAAATTTATGTGATAAAAGTATATGTCTTCAGAAATTGCGAAATTTGGTGAACTTAGCCTCAGCAGAATTGAACTGTGAAAGTGACTGACTGAAGTGAGGTAGTATATCAAGCACAAGCAGTTTCTGGTTAATGTAACTCAGGTCTGACTATAGCTAAATTATACAACAGCTGATTTTGTTATATTTTTGTGAATAGAGCTAACATATAATAGTTTGCCGTGTGCCTAATTACCTTCTATATTAGGACACATCAACCTTGTACTATAGTTTTCCTAAAACTTGAGGAAAGCCTGGTAGCTCAGTGGGTTTAACACTGACCTGCTGACCTAGCAATCCAGGTTTAATTCCCACTGGAGGCAGAAGGCTTTTCAACGGTAAACGGGGTTCCATTGCACACAGCCTTTCATTATCACCCTCCCATCATCCTGATTTGACTGAAATTATGAAATACCATTGAAAAGGACGCAAAATTGCAAGTCATCTATCCCATCCATCCTAGAATTTTAACAAGTCAGTTGTTCTGCGTGGCACTGTTAAAACATTCTTAGCAAAAATAGCATATAGGACAGACTCAGATCAGACTGCTCCCTAAGAAGCAGGCTGAATTGGGTCTACACTGTTTGCTCATTTACTACTGAATTTTAACAAGTCAGTTGTTCTGCGTGGCACTGTTAAAACATTCTTAGCAAAAATAGCATATAGGACAGACTCAGATCAGACTGCTCCCTAAGAAGCAGGCTGAATTGGGTCTACACTGTTTGCTCATTTACTACTGTTCCACTACTGACAACTGCCCTTCTTGAATCAGCGGAAGGAGAAACGAAAGTATGTGGCCAGACCGGGTTTCGAACCCAGGACACCTGACTCATAAGTCAGAGGTCCTGGGTTCGAAACCCGGTCTGGCCACATACTTTCGTTTCTCCTTCCGCTGATTCAAGAAGGGCAGTTGTCAGTTACTGGCGAAAGTATGTGCACTTAGTACTGGTTAACCGCTTGGGAGGTCTAAGCCTGCCCAGGAATGGTGTGGTTAGGTTAACTGACCGTCCCGACATGACCTTAGTTGTTTACCGTGGACGTTAAGCAAGAAATCAATCAATCAATCAAAATCCACTACTGAGGGCAATATGATAATTGAGCAGTGACATGAGAAAACCAACAAAGTGGTTGTGCACCCAGCGAAGACTCAGATCAGCGTGGGCATCTGTCTGGTCTGATCAGAATCTTTTGTAAGTGCTGAAAGGGTAGCTAAGTGTCTAAACTACCTTCATGTGGACAGTGAAGGCTCTGATCAGACTGGGCAGATGCCCAGGCTGATCTGAGTCTTCACTGGGCGCACAACCATTTTGTTGGTTTTGTCCTATCGCAGCTCATATGTCTTATTTATCTTTTAATTACTGTTACCAGAATGAGAAACATGGTGAGGGGATATTATTGGTACCAATGCAGCAGAATTGACAAAGAAAGTGGCGATATTTTTTATAGCAGAATAGGGTTCCTGTATAATTAATGTAGTTCCAGAGCTGTAGATAAGAGGGGTATTTGATGATAATTGAGGGATAATTTTCTTTATTTCTCATCAAAACCATATGTTGTGATCCCTCATCTGAGGGGTCACAACATATGTTTTTATTCAGAACTAACAAAAATTATCCCTAATTATATCCAAATACTCCCTCTTATCTAGGGCTCTGAGTTCCATTATTATTATTATCAGAATGAGCAGCAGGTAGGGAAACTAGATGGAGCCAATGCAGCAGAATTAACAAAGAAAGTGAAGGCATTGTCATCACAAACTGGGGTTCCAGTATCAGAGCCACCAAAGCCAGTTAAAGAGGTATATTATTTCTGAACTACACAAGCCATACCAGACTGCAGACAAACACATACACAATAAAGAGAGGTCAGCACATGGCTTGAACATGCTCGGGTGGTTCCCACAGACATAAACACACAACTTGAAATCAGTAAGAGGAAAGCATTTTATATACAGTAAAACCTTTGCTAATTGTCGTCCCCTGTTAGCAAGGGTCATTTTGAAACCCTCCTGTCAAATTTCCTATATAAATTGCCTGTGAATAATGACCCACTGCAAACTATGGTCAGTGGTCATACAAACTCACCCCAGGATGCAATTATTTTCCACAAATTATGGTCAATCCTTATATCAAACACAGCTTTGATCTCACGTACATGTGTGCTAGTGTATTACCAAATCTGGTTTTAGTAGCAGACTGGTTATTGATTCACAGGTGCAGTATAGTTTATGTAATGAAGTGTATTCTAGGCAATTATCAAAAAATGTTTTATTCTGTAACTGTTGTCTTGTCTGCGAAGCAGAAGCCAGACATATTTTGGCGTGTTTGCAGTGTTGTATATGCACATTGAGTATTGATTTCTCGCACAGGCAATCATCTAGGGAAAACATTATATCTAGCACACAAACATGCATGCGCTAGAAAAAAAAAACTAAAAAAAAAAAAAGAAAGAACAACGATAATGATTTTTTTGATGTTGTTTACTTTTAGCGTCTGTCAATAGGTAAAAATAATGAGTCTTCATAGCAGAAATTATTGACCCTCCCAACAAATGTTACCTATGAACAACAGCCAATTTTATACCTTCCCATGCCTGCCCTTTGTTCACAGGTTTGACTGTAATTGCAGATGGGTGTCTTGAGTTTTTGCACTAGTTTGGTCACATATGTCATAGACTTAGGTTCAGTACTATTGAAAGTTAAAAGATAAATGGGAGGAAATTGTTTTGAGCAATGTGATGAGAACTATTTGTATTTGAGTACAAAAGCAAATGTTTGCTTGTTAATCAGAAAACTATAAAAGTAAAAAATATGGAAGGATTTAACTGTTTTATGAATGCTTGCAATTTCCAGGATTTAAATACTCGTCTGAAGAAACTTATCAATGCAGCAGACGTGATGTTATTCATGAAAGGAACTCCTGCTGAGCCTAGATGTGGTAAGGCTTTCACGTATCTTAAGGTATATTCTCAGGGGAAGCAACTCTGTCATTTTCAGTTTTACCTCCCTTCTAAATGGGGGTCAGCTCATAAAGGAAAGAATTTGCTCCTGAGGAAGCAAATACAGTCGAACCTCGATAATTCGAAATGACAGGGACCTCACTATTTCATTCGAATTATCCGTAGTTCGAATTTTCGAATTCGGCCTTTCCCGTCCATTTCCGGAATTCGTTATTATGGCAGTTTTCAGACAGTCCGATCTTTTATTTCTCTATACCGCTACTTTCTAACGTTCATTGATTTACAAATCAATGAAAACAAAATCAGAACGTAGAATAATTAACATTACAAACCGGACATGTCCAAAACATCCATGATCATTTAATATCGCGAGACCACACTTCGTAATTGGCACATGTACATGTGTATTTTCCGAGAGCAGCAAGCTGCCAAACATTTTCCAAGCTCTGCAAATTAACTGCTTATGACAATGCAGCGCCGGCGAAGATTAGAGTCAGACTGAACGGAAACAGGCTAGCCACTTAACGCCGACATGTTTCTATCTCGGGCTTTACTGTACGTTCACGTTCTGTTTATGTTTCCGAGAACTGGGCTACTTTCGTTTTCAGAAAAACGACTCAGCCGTGTCACGGAAAAGGTTTCTCAGTCATTTGGGGTCAGTGCATTCGGGAACAACGAATACTCAAACCAGACTGTCTGTCTGCACAGTGTAGCTAGAGAGTGTAGCTGGAGACTCTGTTTAGTGCGGTGTGCAAACCGTATCACAGACTAACGAAATCAAATTTCGGATGCGCATGCTAGTCAGAGCCTTTGCTGGTTACAAAGGCCATCAATTAACAAACTTCAAACAAGATAATCCCCGTCAATTATGCAATTAGACAGACACCTTTTGCTCAACGGAAATTAATAATTTAGCCATCAAAACGTAAGTGGTCGTGAAGCCATAATTACCTGTACAGATGGCAGTGATGTCCTGAGGCTGGAAACATTTATCTCATTGATGACAAAAAAAGGTATGAAATTGGACAAAGATTTTTGATTTCGAATAATAGAGGGATGTAAACAATGAATTTACTACGTCGGGACCTAATTTTTCTTTCGAAAAATCCGATTTTTCGAATAATCGAAATTCGAATTTGCGGAAGTGTTTTTGCATAGAATTAATAGGCTTACGATCAGGACCGCGTTTCAGCATCGAAAAATCCGGTATTTTCGAAAAATCGGCGTTCGAACTACCGAGGTTCGACTGTATATTTATTCTAAAATTTGAACAAATTGATTTTTACTATGCAATGGCTTGTCAAAAATTGGTGGTGAAGTGACAAACAGTGCAAACCCTTTTCAAAGGAACAGTCTGGTCCTGGTCTATACTGGTCGGGCATTTCTGCTCCATTATTTTAGGCCAATACATTACATGATGTCATTAAGCTTTGTGGCACTATTATCAGTTTGAATAGGGCTTGAAATTGTCTTTAGTGTTTGAAGTGATGGTTTGGACACAAAACACCTATTGCTGTCATCACTTTAGCACAGATTTATGACCTTAATTATTTGTCCTTGCCAATTAGTGGAAGTGGGTGGTGACCAGATGAATAAATGGACTGGCAGCATTGTTTAATTACTTAAAAATTCACCTTGCAAATAATTTGCAAGGTGAATTTTTTAGAAATCAAACAATGTTTAAATGATAAATAAATTGTTTAAAACACTGATGCACTGTTTCGCACCTGATACTGTCTGGTTTCCCTGATTGTGTTGCCTCCTAGACAGCTTACTGTCACTTTGGCGAACTCGGAATAAGATATTCCTGTCAGGGACATGTTTGTTTTGCATTTCTTTGAGAGTAGATTGGATTGGGGATCATGATTAGGTGAATTGTGTTGTGCTGAGATAGTTCTTGTGATTTCATTCACAGATTTTGATAACATGACTTTTGGATTCAGAATTATCAGGGGCGTAGCTAGCTGCAATTACATGATACACACAATAATGGTTCATACTCATTTAGGGGAAATTTAGGGTATATCCCCTAAGGTATTTTATAGTGCCAAGTCTTTTGGTAGGTGGTACTGAAATCTTGTACTATTTACAAAATTTCAGCATGAAAATACGCAGGTGCTTATTAAAATAATGACAATTCGCCAACATTTCAATATGCACTTGCATTTTTGCGTACAGGTAGCTACGCCCTTGATTATGGTGCAAAATTTTACCATCCATTATCTTACCTGCTATTTTTCAGGTTTCAGCAAACAGATCACTGCTATTTTAAAAGATGCCAATGTAAAATACAGCTCTTTTAATATTCTAGAAGATGAGGAAGTTAGACAAGGTAAGTTTCACAAAAGTTTTCCTGCACTGTGCATATTCCATTTTAAGAAAATCAGTCCTGTTTCTTAAACCCTGATATGCTTGAATATTTTTACCTAAAACCACAAGAAGGGCAGTAAGTTGTCAGTTTATACTGGCAAAGGTATGTGCTCTTAGTACTGGTTAACCGCGTTAATAGGAGGTCTAAGCTTACCCAGAAATAGTGTGGTTAGGTTAACTGACCATCCCAACATGACCATAGCTGTTTACCTTGGATGCAACAAAACAGCACAACAAAACCTAAAACCATTAAGTTTTCATTTGGGAGAAATGGAAAATTAATGTTTTTTAGGTGTCCCAATCTTAAGCACATGGAAACTGTTTTGAGATTTATAGCATGGGCTACTTTGATTAAAGGAAAGTAGTTCCATTTTTCCATGAGATTCATGATATCAAAGCCTCTAGGTTTTATAAAATACTTCTTGTATGGCCTAAAATCATCTCACCTAATATTTGTTTTTATGTTTTGCTATTAAAAGTTGTAATTGCTGATTTTTCTGTAGACAGTTTTCTTATTGTAAGAGGAAACAAGTTTTCTGACAAGGCATGATGTGGTTTTATCCAGAGCTCCAGATAAGATGGAAGTTGGGTAATTCAAAGAAAACTTGGGTTGTGACCCCTCATTAGCACAGTCTTTGCAGGAGGCAATTCTTATGAGGAGTCGCAAGCTGTGCTTTTTGTTGAGAAATGTAGAAAATTGTCTCTGATCTCTTTGTTATCCTTGTGAGCCCTTCTTATCTAGGGTTAGGGCTGGCATGATTAATCGAAATATCGGTTAACTGGTCGATAAGCAAAACGAAAACAATTATCGATCGACGAAATTAAGTAATCGATTACCTGCTGAAAATGTCCTGTCACTTTCTGCAATAAAATATCAGAAATTTCCCTCGTTATTCACTTCTTATTTCCTTCCAAAGGAAAACGGAAGTCTCGGAGACCAACCGGAAACGTTGAAGAGTATTTGTGATACGGTGAATAGGTTGTAACGAATAGCATAAACCCATTGTGTTCTGGTCAGTTCAGACGACCAAGTTAACAAAACCCGGAACATTTTATCAGTTCAGTAGCCTCGCTTATAATTGTAATCCAGTCTTTTTAATAAAATGATTAGAATTTAGGTCCTTATTAACACGCAAATTGATAGATATTGTCCCGGTAGTTGAACTGAAAGTAGGTACGACCAACTACCGAAGGTTGCTTATCTGAATCTGAATAGAACAAGATGGTCGCTTGTTGCCAATCAGCTGCCAATTAGGAAGCCAATTAACGTGGATTGGCATATCAGAAGACAAGATTTAATCAAAGGTAATTGATAATTTGAATAGTTATCAACTGTATTGTTTGTTAGTGTACCTTGTCAAAACGTTTTAGCACAAATCTGTGCCACCGAAGCTTCTAAACATACCCATTTTCAATTTGCCTCGTTCAGCGATTACTAATTGGTTAATTATCGAAACGACCGGACCGATAATCGATTACCATTTTGGATTCGATTAGCCAGCCCTATCTAGGGTACAGATTATCTATGAGCATTAGATACATTTCTTGTTCCCCAAATAATTTTGATGAATTTCTTATTAAGTCAGAAGCAGATAGGCTTGATTTTATGTATGCTGTATATTAAGTTCTTCAGTTGAACATGTCCTTGTGTAGCATCACTTACCGTCTTGTATGGAGCTTTACAGGAAAAAGTTTGCTCTTCAGAGAAAATTCTTTTTAAGAAAAGTCACTTCCTCTACCTTACCCCCTTCCCTTACGTAAGGGCCTCACGTATCAGAGATGCAAATGCTGTTGTTATTAAATTTCTTCTGGTAAACTGGTGCTGGTATTTCTAAGGCACTACTTTTAAGGGAAAGAATTTGCTCTCTTCTTTTCCTTGTAGAAGGGACTCTTTTTACCAGGGAAGCAAACTCTATTCTGATTAAATTGCCTTCCTTACAAAATGTTGCTCAAATCTTGAAGCTGTTGCCAGTACCTTGACAGGTTTATGATGTTTTTTAGGATTGAAGACCTACTCCAACTGGCCCACCTACCCACAGCTGTATGCAAAAGGAGAGTTGTTAGGAGGTCTTGATATTGTGAAAGAGCTGGCTGAGTCTGGGGAACTGACATCTCAACTACCTACGCAAGCTTCGCTAGAAGACAGGTAAATACACAGAGCAAATGTAATTGTCTGATTAAAAAATAGCTGCATTTGGACAGTTGACTCATATTCATGATGCATTGAAGCTGGAAAAATGTCTGTGAGCATTCTTTAGGTGTATGGGAACACCTGCATGTTTTTCCGACATTTATGTCTACCCTGCATCTAGAAGCAGCAAGGTATATATTACTTTTCTGAGGTCGTCATCATAAACTTTTGTCAATTTTTTGCATGTAGCTCTGTTTTATGACAGCGTGCCAACAGGCGAGAACCCCAGTTCTGTGGAATTCTTGTTTACAAAATCTGCATCTTTAGTGACTTTCTGTTTGCTCCCCTTTATTAGGAAGTGCTTCCAGACTTGAATCTACCATTAAAGGAAAGAATGTGGTCCTTGGAAAATTTAACCCTAATTGAGAAGGGAAAACTGAAAATGACCAAGTTTTTTGCTATAGAAGTTTACCCATACACCTTTAGTTTGAGCCGCGACACAACAAAACCAACAATGTGGTTGTGCGCCCAGCGCAGACTCAGATCATCCTGGGAATCTGTCTAGTCCGAGTAGAGTCTTTGCTAAGTGCTTAAAATGTTGCTAAGGGTCTAAGCTACCTCCATGCAGACAGCGAAGACTCTGATCAGACTGGGCGGATGCCCAGGCTGATCTGATTCTGCGCTGGGCGCACAACCACATTGTTGGTTTTGTCGTGTCGTGGCTCATATATTAAATCTAACAGAGCTTGAGTTATGCTTCATAAAACATAGCATGACAGTGATACATGTATATGTTGAGTTTCAAGATGGCAATTTTCCCCTTCTGACGTTTCCCTGAATATGTAAATCAGTCTTGTGTAATTCAGTTATAACAGGGTGCCCACTGGTCAGGGAAAAGTCAGGGAAATTTGAATTTTCTTCAAGGTCAGTGAAAAGTCAGGGAATTTTGAAAAATGGTCAGAGAAATCCTAAAATGCTAAAAAGGCAGGGAATTTTATACTTTTTGGACAAGAAATATGAACTTTTGATGCTTAAATTGTCTGTTGATAGTTCTATATTGTGCTTTTTCAGAACTGCTTTTCTGGAACAAGTGTTTTAGCCCAGTATGTATTGTTACAAAGCTTTTTAGAACTTTAAAATATATTGGCTGCTTTTTTTGAGTCTTATGCATCCCAAAACAGGTACTGCATGTCCAAACCTTAAGGCTGAAGTGGAAAGTTGTGATGGTTAAATAGTGACATTTTGGTCAGGTAAAATGGAATTTGGTCTGGGAAAAGTCAGGGAATTTTGTTGCCAACGTAGAGAGGGCACCCTGTATTAAATAAGGTTCCTCTTCCAAAACAGTCTTGAAAATCTAGATCAGCTAGGAGCAGTCTGCTCTGGGTCTGCATTGTTTGTGCCAACAGACCTATCAGTCCCAATATTTAGTATTTTTATGCTTGATAAGTTACTTACTATTGGCTATATGTTTATTGTTATATGTACACAGGTTACAGTCTCTGGTGAGTCAAGCTCCTGTAATGTTGTTTATGAAAGGAGACAGACATACACCTAGATGTGGTTTCAGCAAACAGACAATTCAGATATTAAATGATACTGGGTAAGTCAGTGAGACAACAGATAAGATAGGTTTTTTTGAGGATATTATGAGATAATTTTTCCTCATTTCTGAAATGAAAACATAAGTTGTGACCCCTCATTAGAACCGTCTCAGCGAGACGGTTCTAATGTGAGGTCACAACTAATGTTTTACGGAGAAAATGGAAAATTATTCCTATCATTGTTGCCCCTTATGTGGAGCACTGCAGGGTCTGTGTGGGCTGTGGACAGAGGCAGGATGAAAGTGAAAGGTTACAACGCTCCTGTGATGTTGTTTGTGATAGGCAAACATATGGCCACATGTTATAGTTCAGATACTGAAAGTTGGTGGGTGAGTCACAAAGATACAGGAACTGGGTGAAGGGAAAGATTACATTAGATCCAATAATGCCAGATGAGTAAGCTTATTGACATGTTCTGTGTGGTCAAGTGGTTAGCTGTCCCAGTTTGGGACCTCAGGGTCTTGGGTTTGAATCCCACTGAATACAAGATTCTGTCTTAACCTAAACAGCACTTCATTTTACAACACCCCTCATAATCACCCTCTGGTTATCTCGATATGACTGAAATACTGTTGGACAGGACGTAAAACCACCAAATCATCCATCCGTTTGAGAGTTAGCTTTATTACCCTAAATGTTCGGATTGAAGTGTCGGAGCATTGTAGAAGCAGGTAATACTGCTAGGAGCAGTCTGATCAGGGTCTGCAAAGGTTTTCGTTACAGAATATTCTGTTATTATTGCAGAAATGTAAAGTTCTTATTTGAATTTTATGACAATTACAGTGATTAGTTATAGTGTTCTTGTATTGAGTAAATCAACTGTATTTTGGCAGCAAGTTGGTTTACAGAGTACCTCAACCCATTTGCTGCTAAGGTTTGCAATCAAGGTGAATGGATACACAGCCATGATTTTCATCATTTTTTAGCTTGTCTGAATGAAAGTTCAGGAAGAGGTATTGCTGTCACCCTGGAATACGCTTCAGCATCCGCATCTTCCTCGGCGTCCGGATTGGATGTTTTGGTTAAAGTTTTTTAAAGACCTATATCTCCTTAACCCATGGATGGATTCTTTTGATACTTGCACTGTAGTTAGATATTTGTCCAAAGTTTAACAGGGTAGCACCCCCACCCCACTCAGTGACCTTGATGTCAAGGTCATGGACTTAGAAAATTGGGAGTTCTTTTTGGACTGGATGTTTTGGTTAAAGTTTTTAGCTCGCCTGAACAAAATTTGTGGAAGAGCTATTGTTGTCACCCTGGCGTTGGTGTCTGCATCAGTGTCGGCGTCCGCGTCCGGATTGGATGTTTTGGTCAAAGTTTTATTAAAGACCTATAACTCCTTAACCCATGGATGGATTCTTTTGATACTTGCACTGTAGTTAGATATTGGTCCTTGATGTCAAGGTCATGGATTTAGAAAATCAGTTATTTAGCGCGCCTTTGCGAAGCAAAGGAGAGCTTATGCGATACCCCCAGCGTCGTAGTCCGAGTATCCGTTAGCGTTCGTGTTCGCGTCTCCGTCAGCGTCCATGTCGGCGTCCGTGATCAGGTTAACCAATGTTAACTTTTGCGTTTAACTCGATGTTTGACTCTGTATTTTACAAACTACAGTAGCTACAGTCATCATACTTGGTACATATATACATCCATATGACTGTAGCAGCAGCATCACACAATTGTGTGTCCTTGACCTATATGTTACGTTTGATTGACTTTGCTGTTTGGCACTGTTTTGAAGGCAGTATTTTCAACTTTTTATAATACCTTTGAGAAAAGAGAGTTGATACTTGGACAAAAAAACATATCCCTACAATTACAGATGCTGCAAAGCATCCATGCTAACTCCTGTGCCCTTGACCTTTATTCACGTCTACTGATTTTGCCTTATATCTCTAACACTATTTGATGAATTAACATTATACCTGGCATAGTGGATCAGCCTGACATTGCGAATGACATTGCGAATGAATTCTATGTATAGATCACTACCTGCCTCGTATTTGATCAGGACCTTCCCTGGAGCATTGGGTTGCAGCAGCAGCAAAGCATCCATGCAGACTCTTGTGACCTTGACCTTTAGTCATGGTTGAGTAATTTTGCCTTATACCTTTAACACTATTTAATAAATATGCAATATGAATATGCATTTCTCTTGGAGCTCATAACTTCGATACCTTATATCCTACAAAGTTTAGATGTAGTATGATACTTACCCAGACCAACGTCTTTGACTTTGTAGTTCCCCTGGGTGGGGCCAGGGGTCAGAATGTATAACAGGTCATATTAAACACTTGCAAAATGGGAATAAAATAAGTCTGGTACCATTACTTGCCCTGGAGAGTTAGAATCACAGATGAAATAGTTTATACGGAGACCAGGCTTTGACAGCTGGTTCAGGCTAGTGGTGAGGTTATGGGGTGGGGCCAAAGGAAACATGAGAAGTCTGCAAAGGGTAAGGTGTCATCAGACCGACTTAGAACTGGGTAAAGGTGGTGTGAAAACCCATACTAGGAACCACCCTTTGTCACCATGAGGCATTATAAGTTAGACTTGAGTTGGTATCTCTCCGTCTGGTGGATGAGGACCCGACCCTCAATGTCCGCAAAGTGTCCAGATAGTGGCATACAAGTCGGCCCTGTATGCCAAAGGGAACAACTGACTTAGTCTAGCTTCTGATGCAAACTTCATTTGTGCTCTAGCTACCACATTTACCCCTGGTTAACTGTGTTAACAATGTTTTGAGTAAGGATACTTTGTAACCTTGGGAGTCAGGCACCCATTAGGCGCGCTTCATTGTCTTCTGACAACTCTTGTTTTTTTTTTGGACTGGATGTTTTGGTTAAAGTTTTTTTTAAAGCCCAATACCTCCTTAACTCATGGATGGATTCCTTTGATACTTGCACTGTAGTTAGATCTTGGTCCAAAAGTTTTAGAAGGTACTACCCCTATCCCCTCAGTGACCTTGATGTCAAGGTCATGGACTTAGAAAATAGTCTTTTTATTGATTGGTTGTTTTGGTTAAAGTTTTTTAAAGACTGATATCTCCTGAACTCATGGATTTATTCCTTTGAAATTTGCACTGTTGTTAGAAATACAGAGTACTACCCCAACCCCGCTCAGTGACCTTGATGTCAAGGTCAGGGACTTAGGAAATTTTGGTGTTTATTAAAGTTATCTAATTGCATACTGATACATTATGCTTGCCAGAGATTTTGTTTACACTTGAACTGATGTTAGACACTTTTTTGAGTTTGTACAAAACACTATATACTTTCCCCACTTAGTGACCTTGAAGTAAAGGACATCAGCATAGAATTTTGTTTTAAAGATTTTGGTTAAAGTTTTATATTTATGAAGACTTAATTTCAGTGCCACGATGGACTTAGTTGATACTAATACTTGGACTGATTTTAGATAATGTTTAGGGTTCTGATACATCCTGCCCTCCCCTCCCCCTCCCTTCTTTTCATTTAAACACTTATTTCTGAGATAGCTTTTGTTAATGAATGTGTTGTCATTATGGACACATGCCTGCCTGAAGTTTTATGCATAGCAGTTAACACCACCATAGCGACAGTGTGATGGGCAAGCACCAATTCAGCCGAGCTATGCTGTCACGCGACAGCTCTTATTAAAAGCCCAATATCTCCTTAAGCCATGGATGGATTCTTTTGATACTTGCACTGTAGTTAGATATTGGTCCAAAGTTTTCCAAGGTACTACCCCCCCCCCCCCCCCCTCAGTGGCCTTGATGTCAAGGTCATGGACTTAGAAAATTGTCTAGTTGTTGATTGGATGTTTTGGTTAAAGTTTTTTAAAGACCCGTATCTCCTGAGCCCATGGATGGATTCTTTTGATATTTGCACTGTAGTTAGATATTAGTCCAAAGTTTTACAGAGTACTACCCGAACCCCACTCAGTGACCTTGATGTCAAAGTCAGGGACTAAGGAAATTTTGGACTTTATTTAAGTTTTCTAATTGTGTACTGATTCATAATGCTTGGCAGAGATTTAGTTTACACTAGTCTTGAACTGAGGTTAGACACTATTTTGAGTTTTTACAAAACACTGTATACTTGCCCCACTGGATGACCTTGAAGTCAAGGTCATCGACATTGAATTTTGTCATAAGATTTTGGTTAAAGTTTTATATTTATGAAGACACAATTTCTCAGTGCCAGGATGGACTCAGTTGATACTAACTTACTTGGACTGATGTTAGATAATGGTTCAGGGTTTTGATACATCCTGTGTGCCCCCTACCCATGCACCCACCCCTACCCCTCAGTTCTTTGACCTCAAGCTCATGGACTTTGAAATTTCATGTGGATTTTTTTTATTTTAACTTTATATTAACAGGTCCAGATCAACTGCAGAAATAGGTATTATACCTAGAAGAAGGTATAATAGCTACATCTGGCTATACAAAAGCGTGTTTTTCGTGTGCATTTAGCTATTTCTCTCATATACACAACAAGTCGCATGCTAGCATTCAATGTGCATATTTCCGGGCCCGACCAAACACCATTTTCAGAAAAAAAACGGCGTAAACCGACCCGCCTGTTTCGTAAGAATACATTGTTTTTAACCCAAAAATGGAATGTCATGTGATTTTTGCCATTTTCTTCCTTATTTGTTCATTTTAAAAGCAAAAGTTAACTGAAAACAAACTTCTCTGGGTGTTTCGTCAATACCTCCAAGTTGAAGAGCTCCAGCAGCCGGTGATGCTGATAAATTCTAATTTTTATACACCGGTGTCATGACAATTGTATTATTACGGTGGCACTAATGTGTCATCAAAAGTAACAAATGGGATGTTTTATTGATTGTTTAAACAAATTGATTAATGTTAATCCGTTAGTCTTTCCTTCAGTTTTCCATGTAAATACTTAAGCTAAAGTGTTGTTCTCCGTAGCTATCAAGTTCTGTATAACTTAAAAATGAAAAGAAGAAGAAAATTTGCATGACATCATAGCTTATTTGTCAACTTTTTCTAGTGCACAAACAGAATATTCAGATGTTAACAACTACCAAGACTTTGTCTCAAGGAGCTACTGTTGCCATTTAGTGTTAAACCCCAAATACGATTGATAACAACCACATAAAGTTACCGAAATTTGCCTTTCTGCTGTTTGTACACTTCTGAGGCTTTGTGAAGATAGATAGATATAGATGGATAGATGCGGCCCGAGTTAAAATTGTTACTGCTTGAAAACAGGAGGATGAGTCGCATTTTCGTGCGGCTAATTTGCATGCGCATGTTGATATTTTTGCGCGGTTTTGCACGTGCGCAAAATTAGTATTTACAGAATATATCCACCTTCAGAATACAATGAAATAAAACAAATTTAATCAAGAGCTCCTGATTTAATACCAATAACGTTTTCGTGCGGTAAAACCCAATACTTAAGATTATATCTTTTCATTTGTCATTAATACTTTACACATTTTTGTACGAAAGCACGCATTACAGGTATATTCGTTTGCGCGGTTTCTCCCATGAAGAAATCAATATAGGCCTTTAAAATTCAATGAATTTCACATCGAAACCTTGTTGTCGTCATAAAATTGAAACTTATACCTATTTAAGCACCAAGCTTTTGTTTGCAAAATTAACTTTGTTATTATTATAAACGCTTTGTGTGCCGCGGGTATGTAAGTATTTTCGTGCTTCTATTTCATGTTATCATTACTGAGTATTATATTTATTATTGCACTTGTGCGAAATAAATATTTGAAAAACATGCTTCTTCAAAATATGATGAAGGAAAATGACTTTAATAACAATTTCTTGTAATTATAAAATCAAAATATCAATCAAGGATTTATTTTCAAAATTAAATACAGTGTCAGCTTGGCAGTGACGCACCTGGCCACCAGGCGGTAATTTTATTGACTGCGAAAGCAGTCAGTGAATACGGACGCAATACTTTTTCAAAATTTTCAGTTGCGCGAGCTATACCAATGCGCGCCTTTTAAGCATACGAAAGCGCAATGTTTTTTTCCCTAAGAAAGTGCGACTTTTTCATTAAACCTCGGATAGTTCAATGTTCCGACATGTATCCCTTCCAATAGCCAGATAAAGTATATTATTTTGAAAAAATATATCTTGTCTGTTGCCTCCCTTTCATCGCGCAGAGGTGGAAGTGGGATACGAGTATGTTATTATTATTTTTTAAATAGCAAAGTCAGGAAATATTCGTTAACACCATCTTAAGATTTCAGCTAAAATCATCATATGTGTATCAGAGGCTGGGCTTTGAATGAAATTTTAACATGCTTCTGTCAGTGTATTTCATCGCTTGTTGAAAATCTCTTCCAAAGTATCAAAACGTTCTCGTTCCCTTTTTGCAAGAATAGTGATCGTTCAAGATGCACGAATTTTCAGATATATATTTTTTTCTTCACAGCTTTAAGATTTCCTATGTTCAAACACAGATAGGTGTGGGTGACTGAACATATCACCAAGCTGGTTGTGGAAGCTGTTGCATCTGTGTGTGATGCATTTACTGTCAATGCCGGGATCTTCAACCTATCTGCGGACCTAGGTAAAGGTCGAGTACACGTAGGCATATTTTCCGGGGAAAAGTTGTTCAAACGTATGCTATAAAAAGTCGCCCAACCGTAGGACATTTTCAGGTATAGTCGCGCAAACGTGCTGCTCCCCTGAATACATGTTATAATTATCAGTTGAATGAGGAAATACAATGCAGCGCAATATATTTATGCATGAATAAATCTTGAATTATATCAGCGGCATGGACAATTTAATATTATCACGGGATGGCCTCAAGCTACAAAGATTGTCAATTTTTACCGAAAGCAAGACGTCCAAAAACGGTTTGAGTCAGGGGTGGGATGGGGTTTCAGTCAAAAGGAGGTTTGGTTAGGTTTCCGCAAACAAGACATTTATTTTTGTTGTTGTTGTTTTGACCCATGATTTTTGGGGCTGAATTTTCTATATTCTGTGATCTCTTTATTCTACTGCGCTTGACACTTGCACAGTTAGGCCTACACAGAAAAAGACGATTGCTAAATAGTTGCATAGAAATGAAAACAAAACAATAATAATAACAATACATGTAGAGTGAATAAAAACATGTTATATGCATACAATTCAATTTACATGTAATTCTTTACTCAGATTGTCAAATACATTTTAGCGCATCTGCAACACATCAACGTGAAACAGGACAATGTCCTAATAATAAATATACCTTCCCAGCAGGCATATGACTTCACAGTGACGTCGCCCTGACATCCCACTGATGTCAGAACGATGCCATATTGACGTTCTGTCCCAGCTGGATCTACGGGTTGGGATATTATACAATCACTAAAACATCCCCACTTATCAGTTATACTACTTCTGATGGCACATTAATACCACCGTAATGACTCAGTTGTCATAACATCGGTGAAAAGAATGTAAGATTTAACAGCATCGCCGGCCGTTGGAGCTCTTCAATTTGAAGGTATTGATGGAAGCTGCATTGAAGTTTAACTCAGTAATTTTTCGCTTCTAAAAAGCACAAATAAAGACAAAAAACGGAGAAAATCATACAATGTTCCATTTTGGGGTGAAAAACAATTTATTCTTACAAAACACGCGGGTTGCTTTCCGCCGAATTTCTTGTGAAAATGGTGTTTGATTTAGCCCAGAAATATGCATAATGAATGCCAGCATGTGACTCGTTGTGTACATGAGAGAAATAGCTAAATGCACACGAAAAACACGCTTTTGTATAGCCAGAAGTAGCTATTATACCTTCTTGTAGGTATAATACCTATTTCTGCAGTTGATCTGGACCTGATTAAGATTAATTTCTGAGATAGCTTTTGATTATATAATGTGTTTGGGTTCTAAACCAGGTTTGGTAATCTAATGACTGGAAAACTCTCTCTGCCAACCCAGCACCTGTTTCGAATTGGGGAAGGATAAGACAGGGTATGGAGAAAATGGGCTCCACCTTGAAGATACAGAGAGCCTCTAACCCCCACTACTAGTATGGCCCCTAGGCTATGGGCAACCTATTCCTTTTACTATAAATATTCTCATTTCTGTGTAACTGATATAACATTTTATGCCCTGTTTTCTTTTTTCTATATTTTTTTTCTTTTTTTATACGCCCGTTTTGAAAAAAACGGACGTATTATGTCATGGCGCTGTCCGTCCGTCCGTCCGTAAACATTCTTGTGCGCGCCATAACTCAGTAACCGTTTGGGATATCTTCATGAAATTATGTAGGCATATGTATTAGGAAGGGGGAACGTGTCGCGTACAAGAATGGTTGCTCCCCCTTCATTGGTTTCAAAGTTATGCCCCTTTGATTGTTTTTAGCTCGCCTGAGCACGAAGTGCTCAGGGTGAGCTTTTAGGATACCGTGATGTCCGTCGTCCGTCGTACGTGTGGACGGACATCCGTCCGGACGTCCGGACGTCCGTCAACTTTTGCTTGTGTACACTCTAGCGGGCACAGTTTCGATCCAATCTTTTTGAAACTTTGTCAGAATGTTAATCTTTATAAAATCTAGGCCAAGTTTGAAACTGGGTCATGTCGGGTCAAAAACTAGGTCACTAGGTCAAATCTTAGAAAAACCTTGTGTACGCTCTAGAGGGCACAGTTTTCATCCAAAGTTCATGAAACTTTGTCAGAATGTTTATCCTCATAGTATCTAGGACAAGTTCGAAACTGGGTCACGTCGGGTCTAAAACTAGGTCACTAGGTCAAATCATAGAAAAACCTTGTGTACGCTCTAGAGGACACAGTTTTGATCCAATCTTTATGAAACATTGTCAGAATGTTTATCTCCATAAAATCTAGGCCAAGTTCGAAACTGGGTCATGTCGGATCAAAAACTAGGTCACTAGGTCAAATCTTAGAAAAACCTTGTGTACGCTCTAGAAGGCACAGTTTTGATCCAAAGTTCATGAAACTTTGTCAGAATGTTTATCCTCATAGTATATAGGACAAGTTTGAAACTGGGTCACGTCGGGTCAAAAACTAGGTCACTAGGTCAAATCATAGAAAAACCTTGTGTACGCTCTAGAGGACACAGTTTTGATCCAAGCTTTATGAAACTTTGTCAGAATGTTTATCTCCATAAACTCTAGGCCAAGTTTGAAACTGAGTCATGTCGGGTCAAAAATTAGGTCACTAGGTCAAATCTTAGAAAAACCTTGTGTACGCTCTAGAAGGCACAGTTTTGATCCAAAGTTCATGAAACTTAATCAGAAAGTTTATCCTTATAAAATCTAGGATAAATTGGAAAGTAGGTCATGTCGGATCAAAAACTAGGTCACTAGGTCAAATCATAGAAAAAACCTTGTGTATGCTCTAGAGGACACAGTTTTGATCCAATCTTTATGAAACATTGTCAGAATGTTTATCTCTATAAACTCTAGGCCAACTTCAAAAAACTGGGTCATGTCGGATGAAAAACTAGGTCACTAGGTCAAATCTTAGAAAATCCTTGTGTACGCTCTAGAAGGCACAGTTTTGATCCAAAGTTCATGAGACTTTGTCAGAATGTTTATCCTCATAATATGTAGGACAAGTTTGAAACTGGGTCATGTCGGGTCAAGAACTAGGTCACTAGGTCAAATCATAGAAAAACCTTGTGTACGCTCTAGAGGACACAGTTTTGATCTAATCTTTATGAAACTTTGTCAGAATGTTTACTTCTATAAACTCTCGGCCAAGTTTGAAAGTAGGTCATGTCCGGTCAAAAACAAGGTCACTAGGTCAAATCATAGAAAAACCTTGTGTACGCTCTAGAGGACACAGTTTTGATCCAAAGTTCATGAAACTTTGTCAGAATGTTTATCCTCATAATATGTAGGATAAGTTTGAAACTGGGTCATGTCGGGTCAAAAACTAGGTCACTAGGTCAAATCATAGAAAAACCTTGTGTATGCTCTAGAGGACACAGTTTTGATCCAATCTTTATGAAACATTGTCAGAATGTTTATCTCCATAAACTCTAGGCCAAGTTTGAAACTGGGTCATGTCGAGTTATAAACTAGGTCACTAGGTCAAATCTTAGAAAAACCTTGCGTGCGCTCTAGAAGGCACAGTTTTGATCCAAAGTTCATGAAACTTTGTCAGAATGTTTATCCTCATAATACGTAGGACAAGTTTGAAACTGGGTCATGTCGGGTCAAAAACTAGGTCACTAGGTCAAATCATAGAAAAACCTTGTGTACGCTCTAGAGGACACAGTTTTGATCTAATCTTTATGAAACTTTGTCAGAATGTTTATCTTCATAAACTCTCGGCCAAGTTTGAAAGTAGGTCATGTCGGGTAAAAAAACTAGGTCACTAGGTCAAATCTTAGAAAAACGTTGTGTAAGCACTAGAAGGCATAGTTTTGATCCAATCTTCTTGAAACTATGTCAAAATGTTTATTGTCCGTATATCTAAGCCCCCTATGAAACTGAGTCACGTTGGCTCAAGGTCAAATCTTAGAAAAACTTTGTGTACACCTTAGAGGGCACAGTTTTGATCCAATCTTCATGAAACTCTGTCAGAATGTTTGTCTTAATGAAATCTAGGTAAAGTTTGAAACTGGGTCGTGTCGGGTCAAAAACTTGGTCACTAGGTCAAATATAAGAACGACCTTGTATACCCTCCAGAGGGCACAGTTTCTATCCAATCTCAATGAAACTGTGTCAGAATGTTTATTCTTACAATATCCAGGCCAAGTTTGAAACTGGGTCATGCCGGGTCAAAAACTAGGTCAAATGTTAGTATGGTAAAAACTCTTATAAATCTTCACCAGAGCCAGTGAACTGATTAATGCTCAGGTGAGCGATTCAGGGCCACCATGGCCCTCTTGTTTACCCTACAGGTCTTGTGCGCGCCAGAACTAGATAACTGTTTGGGATATCTTCATGAAACTTCATAGCAATGTGTATGAAGTCCCAACGATATGTCACGTACAACAATGGTTGCTCTCCCTTTCTTCGTTTCTGAGTTACATGCCTTTTCTTAGTTCTTTTCGGCTGTTTTTGTGTATACTTATGTTGTGCATACATTTACTCAGTAACTGTTTGGAATATCATGATGAAACTTTATAGCAATGTGCATGATCACAAGATAATATGTCGCATATAAGAATTGTTGCTCCCCGTTTCTTAATTTTGGAGTAAACTCCCTTTCCTCCGTCCATAAACATTCTTGTGTGCGCCATAACTCAGTAACCATTTGGGATATCTTTATGAAATTTTGTAGGTATATGTAGTAGGTAGGGGGACTGTATTGCATACAAGAATGGTTGCTCCCCCTTCCTTAGTTTCCAAGTTATGCCCCTTTGATTGTTTTTTTTTTCCCTGCAGGTCTTGTGGGCGCCATAACTAGATAACTGTTTGGGATATCTTGATGAAACTTCATAGAAATGTGTATGAATACCCAACAATGTGTCGCGTACAACAATGGTTGCTCTCTCTTTCTTTGTTACTGAGTTACATCCCTTTTATTAGTTCTTTTCGGCTATTTTTTATGTATACTTATGTTGTGCATACATTAACTCGGTAACTGTTTGGAATATCATGATGAAACTTTATAGCAATGTGCATGATCACAAGATGATGTGTCACATATAAGAACGGTTGCTCCCCCTTTCTTAATTTTGGAGTAACCTCCCTTTGATCATAATTTTTACGCATTTCCATTCACTCCATATCTCCTTAACCCTTCGAAATATTACAATGAAACTTTGTAGGAATGTGTGTAATAATGGGGCAATGAATCCTGAGCAAGAACCATGACTCTGGCTTGCTTACTGGATTATCTGCTCATGCATAATTTTCCTGTTTACTCTCTAACTCCTTAACCATTTAGAATATTTTAATACAACTGTATCGAGATGTGTATATTGTCAAGGGAATGTATTAGAACCAAGAATGGTATATCTAGTATATTTAGTATATGAATTATCTCCTTTGTTTGACTGGCATTACTCAACTTAGGAGCCACTTCACCTTGGAAGCTGATTTTTGCTATACTAATAGTATTTGATGTGTTAAATATTTAAATAATGTTGCCGTCATTAATTAAAGTGTGGTTTCCCGTGTTTGTCTGCCTGTCTGTCCTTTTGTAAACAATCTTGTTCATTCTATAATTCCTTTATGACATTAAAACGGGCGTATTATGCGCCGCTTGCGAAGCCCTTGTTTCCATATACATTATATATGAGCCACAACACGAGAAAACCAACAAAGTGGCATGTGCATCCATCAAAGACTCAGATCAGCCTGGGCATCCCCCCAGTCTGATTAGAGTCTACCCTGTGCCCTAAAGGTATGGCCTACCTCCATGCCAACGACAGATATTATTATCAGACTGGATGGATGCCCAGACTTATCTGAGTCTTGGCTGAGCACACATGCCACTTAGTTGGGACGGTCGTGTTGCGGCTCGTATGTGGTTTCTTTTTTCAATTTTCCATGTACTACAGAGTCAGCTATGAAACATTTGATATACTTGGTGATGAAGAAGTTCGACAAGGTTTAAAGACATTTTCTAATTGGCCAACATATCCACAGCTTTATGTAAAAGGAGAGCTGATTGGTGGACTAGACATCATAAAGGTAAATTATAATTCAGACATTTTCAAAAATTGCTTAACATTTAAATGGCCAAAAATGGAAAAAGTTGAAATTGCCAAGAGGGTAGATTCAGATGAGATGCCTCATAATGAACCACCTCATCTGGATCTACACTGTTTGCATACATAAATTTCGTTGTCTGTTTTATGGTTATTTCAGGATTAAAAGGTACGCTTAGTCATGCATAATGTGAGATAAGGTGGGATTTTGAGGAAAATTCTAAGCTTTTTTTTCTTCTTAGTTTTCATAGAAAACATATTCTTTGACCTTCATTAGAACCAGCTTGCTGAGACAGTTCTAATGATTGGTCACCAAAGACATTTTTATTTAGAAATGTAGAAAATTATCCCTAAATTATCCTGTTATCTCTTCTTACCTTGACCAGTTGTCATGCCTACAAATAGTTGACAGGACTGGCTATAGTTGCATGTCAATGGTTTCATGGGTAAAAAACACTAGCAAATTTAAGGGTCACTGATTTGAGGTTGTCTAAATTATGTGAGACAAAATTGTTGATCTGTGAATTTGAATAGCATCAAGCTTAAAATTAATAGTGCCACTGATAGGATAATATCAATTAGATCAGTGATGTACCTAAACTTAGAATTGTGTATGAGTCTTTAAATCATGGTTGTGTACTGTTTTTCTCATAACACGAAGCATCATTGGCTTACTGAAGTGGGTCCGTATTCATAAAGCCACTTAAGTTGTTGCTATGCGGTTGCTAAGGCTAAATATCTATAAAGGAGATTCCCTACAACTATAAAAATTTACTCTGGAGGAACAGTCTTTGTAAGACTGTTCCTCCAGAGAAAATTTCATAGTTGTAGGGAATCTCCTTCAAAGAAATTTTGCCTTAGCAACAGCATAGCAACCACTTAAGCTGTTTTATGAATATGGCCCCAGGTTAGTCAAGGATTTGTTAAGTTTTCTAGCATATAGAGAATACCATGTTAGTGTATTTCGATATCAAGTTAATCAGGCAAGACCAGAAACAGCGTAGGAAAGGCGAGGCTTGCCGAGCCAGTCTGACGTGTGTCTGGTTGAGCCTGATAAACTTGATATCAAAAGACACTTACATGGTTTTCTATTTATCATGCACCATTAGAAGATTTTAAGGTTTAAAGAGACTCAAACAAATGAAAAGCAAACACAGTTTTGTTCGAACTTGCTGGCATCGCGAATGCGTTATGACGTAAGTCGGTGACATCATTCAACTAGTCGAAAGTTATCACGGCCACATCAGTATACAGCCAGTCGCCTTTAGAGATAGCTTCTTAAGGCATGACCTGATAACATTCGCGCAGGCGCAGTTCTACAGTGACATTATAGCTTGTGTTATCATACCCCTGTTATGAGGTGGAATTTTCAGCAGATGCATGATAAACATAAAATCAGGTGTGGTAATCTTTTATCTGAATAAAAAATACAGAGCTATTGTATTGCAAAATCAGCACAATCTTTTGTAAAAAAAATGGCAGTGTTCTTGAGTACAAACGCTTGAAAAATATGTATAAGCTAAAGATGTTTGTTTTGAACAACTTGGCCCTGATTCATACTTTGTTGTTTTCAGGAATTAAAAGAATCAGAAGAATTAACTTCAATACTGAAAGATGGACAATGATAGTGAAAGAGCCATACAGTGATTTACCTGTACAGACCACCTTGATCTGATGTGAACAAACTGTTTTAAAAAGAAAGTTGAAATTATTATTTTTTCCTACAGAAACATGCATTGTGATATGTCATCAGAATTCTTGCCATAGCTGACCTAAATTCCAACAAGATTTGACACAACATATGATTTACCCATTGGCCTGAAATAGTACCTACTGGCTTTTTCAAACCTGGGGAGATACAGATCAGCCTTCACAGTTATGCAGTCTGATCAGTCTACCGTTTCGGGTTGATATTATAATTGAATTAATATGATATTCATCCTTATCTGTGGGTTGGACTACTTTCATTGATGAAAGAAAAGCTATATATTCAAGAAACCTACCGGCAGATTTCAGACCCATCAAAGATAAATCAGTCTCTTTACAAACTGTGTGTACAGCTAGTATTTTTCCTGTTTGGGGTTAAAAGTCATGATCGAATAAATATGTTTTGAATAAATTGTTGTACCATAAATGATTAAGTTAAACAGAAATTAAAAAAAGAATAAAAAACCTAAATACAAGAAATGGTTTGAGTTTCTTATGTTATAGATAAATCCATTTAGAATAGACCCCCCCCCCCCCCCCCCCCCCCCCCCAGTATGGCAGTATGCAAGCATGTGTTAAGGATAACTTTATCCATTCCTAGATTGAACCTTGTTTCTTGTTCCATCTGCTAATCTTGTGTATTTGAAATTTCATTAGACCATAAGACTACTGGGATTACAAGTGCTACACATAGATAAGTGGATTTGGGATTTTATAGCCCTTTCAGTAGATTTGCAGTCATTTCTGCTGACTCATGGAAAATCTGTTAATGAGATGAGGAAGAGATTGTAGATGCAGGAGAGGTCTGATGGGGTCTATACTATTTACCTTAGTATTTATGCACACAAACTTAGTATATTGCAAGAAAATACAAATGAAAAAGACAAGTGTGGGTCTCTCAGTGACTTACTGTATTTCTTTGGTGAGTAGACAGGTGCTGACCCTACCAAAATTGTAGCAACTAGGTAAATCAGTCATATACTTCAGTTATGAAATAGGATTTTTGCTTCCAAATAGTCACAAATTCAGGAGATGGTCCCCATAAGTGTAGGCCTTTCAATCAAATCCTGGTCCATATTTTCTGTAGTTTGTCATTATATTTGATGAATGAAATGAATCGCAACACAACAAAACCAACAAAGTGGAATGTGTGCCCAGTGCAGACTCAGATCAGCCTGGGCATCCGCCCAGTCTGATCAGAGTGTTTGTTTTGCACTTAAAGGGTAGCAAAGGATCTAAGCTAACTCCATGTCGGCAGCAAAGACTCTGATCAGACTGGGCTGATGCCCAGGCTGATCTGAGATGTCCCTGGATGCACTGGCCACTTTGTTGGTTTCTCATATTGTGGCTCAAGTATTGTTTTGGAGGTGCAAACCCCTGTCTTGTAACTGAATAAATACAGTATCAGCACTTTACAGATTTATGTCTTGGCCATAGCTCTTTAACCAGTAGGAATGATTTTCTTAGAAGGTCTTAAGTACATTTGTCATATTAGAGAACATGACATATATATATCAAAAACAATTTTAGGTCCTGCAATATGGGTTATATGCTTTTGAAAACTTTAAACAGGTTATATCTTCATTGTCTTTTGGAACAGTTTGGTAAAACTTCAGACACATTCGTGTTAATGAGATTGTGGTAAAAAGGCAACTCTTGAATGCATAATGAGTCGTTTGTTCTTCCCGGAATGTCCACGTTTAAGCCTTTATGAAACTTTCAGGGATTTTTTTGCCATTTTTGAAAAAGATCCTGGGTCCTTTTTGATTGGGAATTTTTTATCCGTTGCAAGTCTGAAATTGGGGAAAAGTGACTGGTTATACTCTTGAATTTTAAAAAAAACTCCTAATTATTTAATAGCTGTGCACTGGGTGGTTAAAAAGAAGATCAGTCACTGTAATTTCTTAAACTTTAATCATTACAAAAACAAGAAATAACAATAATTTTAAAGCTACTGTAAAATGCTGTAATATCAAATTTATTTTAACTGGCCACTGTGGAATTTAATAAATGACTATGTTGATCACACAAAGATCACAGTTTTATCTGTCAAAATATGGTCTTTTGATGAGAAATGTCATGAAAGAAAGACAACTTTTTATCTTAATGAGTTACCTGCCTTTTGCAAACTGGTTATATTGCAGCAAGGGACTTTGGCATTATTGTGCCAATATCTTGTTTCAGTAATGCTTCCTTCAAAGTACTTCCACTATTTCCAGGTGTACTGGAGTAGAATCATTGAAGTTCAAAAACTAGATTACCATTTACATCAGATCCGTATTATGTAGCTACTAATCTTAATGCTGTTTTGGATAAATTTTCATTTGCTGGTTTCCATGAAGACTTACAAATAATAAGGGGGAAAAGCTTTTAATGCTCATATGTGATATATTACTTCATAGTTTGGTCTTGATATAATACTAATAACTTACAACACTTATATTATGTCCTAAGGCTCTTGAATATATGCTTCAAAGTTCCAGAACATCTCACACAAGGACCACATATAAAGAAAAAATAACAAGAATGTTAAAAAAGATTCAAGCAACCATTGAAGGACATAACGCGAGCTCCTGACCATGGCCAAGATACAAAAAATTAGGTGGTTTGGCCATATCTCAAGGTCTTCTGGCTTAGCTGAGGCCTCCTACAGAGCACAGGGGAAGGAAAATGAAAAGGCAGACAGAAAAAAAATACCAATAGACAGTATGAAAGAGCGGAAAGGAAAGGACTTTGCTTGCCCAAGCACAACAAGGCCAGCTGAAAACGGACTAGGTGGAGAGTCATTGTTTCAGTCATTTGTGGTACTCGATGACCTTGCAAGGTTATGGAATTGACCTATCGGTAGATTGATTGACAGAAGTTTTGCTTACCAATCAAAATGGATTGAATAGTAAACATAATGGTATTACTTTAGACAAACGTTTCGCATGCAACTTATTAGTATATAATCAGTGTATTTAGATGTTGTTTGTCAAGAGTATTTTAAAATAAGCTGTGTTAAATCATCACATGGATAAGTCAGCTGATAAGACAAACATAGTAGTTGTATCAAACCGCCATTAAACTAATGACAAATTAACCGCTAATCTATCATTAAAGTCCTAACGACAAATTAGTTAATGACGGCATTAAGTCCGGTTGTATCAAACGTTCATTAAACCGTCATAAGTTAATGAAGCGCTAATGACAAGTTTGTCATTAAATCTGACGTCATCGGAACATAATAACGTGACGTTATTAAGACTGCGTGCTATTTAATTGGATTTTCGCGCACTGGTTTTGCAATTAACATCTTTTCCCACCAGTATAATCTAGTTATTCTTGAGTGCGTGATCTTTTTCTGCATTTGTTGGCACCGCAGATTTAACAACCTTTAATATTGGTTAAAATGTTTAACAAATAGAAAAGAATAATAAATGAATAAATATAAAATAAAATAAATGAAAACTATCTCCCAATTTCATCGCAACGTTCTCCCTTCCTCGAAACGATCAAATCAAATCAGAAATAGTTGCATGATTAAATAAGTTTGTTGGTTGGTTGTTTGGGGTTTAACGGCTCTGTGAGACCGTATTTCTGCCCCTATATCGAGCAAGCACAGTCGGCCCTTGCCTACTCTTATCCAAATGTGTAGGATGCCCTGGCACTGAAAGTTACCCAGCACTATTGCTTGACCCGACCACCCCTAAAATAAATAAATAAATAAGTATAAATTTCAAGTATATTACATTAAGGTGAATGGGTACACCTTCGGGGGAAGAAACATAAACATCTCCAATCAGCCTGTCGCCACTCCAAGCCGGGACCAACTCCCAAAGGAAAGAGCGAAAAACAAAAAACTGCTTTACTCTAAAGCCCCCCCCCCCCCCCCCCCTCCAAAAGGGTAATGCCATCCGAGGAAAAAAAGGAAGCCATAAAAGTTGCCTCCCCTGCTATTGATCACTCGGTTCTATTTATGACGTAACAGATTTACGTCATATGAATTAAACGGCAGCATACCAGTAATTCATTTACGGTTTAAGCTTTTTTTAGCTCACCTGAGCCAGCGGCTCCGGGGGAGCTTATAGGATGGTAAGGCTCCGGCGTCCGGCGTCCGGCGTCCGTCCGTCCGTCCGTCCACAATTTCAAACGACTTCTCCTCTGAAACCGCTGGGCCAATTGTAACCAAATTTCATATAGAGCCTCCTGGGACCTTAGGAACGAAAAGTTGTTCAAACGGTCTTGGTCACATGACCAACATGGCCGCCACGCTCATATATGGTAAAAACCTAAAAAAATCTTCTTCTCCAGAACCAATAGGCCGATGGCCTTGAAACTTGGTATGTAGCATCGGGTACGCGAGTACTACCAAGATTGTTCAAATTATGACCTTGGGTTAACGTTGACCTTTTTTACGGCAAGGTCAAATTTGCTTCCTTGTGCTTTTATATGGCAAAATGCTAGAACATAAGATATCTTGGAAACTGTTGCAGATTTTGGGCTAAAAACCAGTATCTACAGTCATCTTAATGAGTATGTGAAGATTTATGACTTTAAGAGGTCAAGGTCATTCTTTGACCTTTGACCCAGAACTCTCATATTTTGACAATTTCGAACAATCTCCTCAACAGCCACTGAGCCAATTGAAACCAAATTTCATATAGAGCCTCCAGGGGTTGAGGGAACAAAAATTTATTCATACTGTCCAGGTCACATGACCAACATGGCGGCCACGCCCATATATGGTAAAAACCTTTAGAAATCTTCTTCTCCAGAACCAATTGAACGATGGCCTTGAAACTTGGTATGTAGCATTGGGTACTCGAGTACTATCAAGATTGTTCAAATTATGACCTTGAGTTGACCTTGACCATTTTACTGCAAGGTCAAATAAGGGAAAATGCTAGAACATATGATTTCATGGAAAGTTTTGAAGAGTAAGGCCTAAAATTGGTTAATGCAGTTGAGTACGTGAAGATTTATGAGTGTAAGAGGTCAAGGTCATTCTTTGACCTTTGACCCAGAACTCTCATATTTTGACAGTTTCAAACAATCTTCTCCAAAGCCACTGGGCCAATTGCAACCAAATTTCATATAGAGCCTCCAGGGGTTGAGGGAATGAAATTTTGTTCAAAAGGTTCAGGTCACATGACCAACATGGCGGCCAGGCCCATATATGGTAAAAACTTTTAAAGATCTTTTTCTCCAGAACCAGTTGACCAATGGCCTTGAAACTTGGTATGAAGCATTGGGTATTCCAGTTCTATCAAGAGTGTTCAAAATGATAACCTTGGGTTGACCTTGACCATTTTACTGGAAGGTCAAATAAGGGAAAATGCTAGAACATAAGATTTCATAGAAAGTTTTGAAGATTTAGGCCTAAAAATTGGAAAGTGCAGTCATAATGAGTACATCAAGATTCATAAGTACAAGAGGTCAAGGTCATTCTTTGACCTTTGACCCTGAATTCTCATAGTTTGACAATTTCAAACTTCTTTTTAAAAGCCAATTGTAACCAAATATCATATAGAGCCTTCAGGGGTTGAGGAAACGAAAATTTCTTCAAATGGTCTGGGTCACATGACCAACATGGCCGCCATGACCATATATGGAAAAAACCTTTAAAAATCTTCTTCTCCAGAACCAGTTGACCGATGGCCTTGAAACTTGGTATGTGGCATTGGGTACTCCAGTATTATCAAGATTGTTCAAATTATGACCTTTGCTTGACCTTGACCTTTTTATGGCAAGGTCAAATATGGCAAAATGCTACAACATAAGCTTTCATGGGAATTTTTGAAGATTTTGGCCTAAAAATTGGTATATACAGTCATCTTAATGAGGTCATGAAGAATTATGAGTACAAGAGGTCAAGGTCATTCTTTGACCTTTGACCCAGATCTCTCATATTTTGACATTTTCAAACATTTCCTCTAAAGCCAAAGGGCCAATTGTAGTCACATTTCATATAGAGCCTCCATGGGTTGAGGGAACAAAAATGACCAACATGGCCGCCATACCCATTTATGGTATAAACATTCAATATTTTTCTTCTGCAGAACCAATATGCCTATGGCCATGAAACTTGGTAAGTAGCATGTAGTACTAGAGTACTTCCAAGACTGTTCAAATGATGACCTTGGGTTCACTTTGACCTTTTTTGCAGCATGGTCAAATATGGGAAAATGCTAGAACATAAGATTTCATGGAAAGTTTTGAAGATTTTGGTCTAAAAAATGGTATATATGGTTGTCTTAATGCGTATTAGCACATGAAGATTTATGAGTACAAGAGGTCATGGTCAGTCTTTGACTTTTGACCCTAGACTCATATTTTGACAATTTCAGACATAAGAAAAAGCGGCTTTGCCAATTGCTCAGGTGAGCGGATCAGGGCCTCATGGCCCTCTTGTTTAGCTCGCCAGTACGAATGTACAGGAAGAGCTATAGCACTACCCTCGGCGTCGGCGTTAGCAAAATGTTAAAGTTTTACGTTAAAGTTTTTAATTAGACGGGAAAGGCGCTGTCAGGCGAGCTATCCAGTAGGCTACCGCGGACAGGTCTTGTTTTTCTATTCTTTTTTTTTTTTTTTTTCATGGAGAGGGCAAAATATACCAGAAATACACACTGTAAATGGTAAATACTCGTTTCCATTCTTTTCATCGTCAAACCTGGCTTGGATTAAGTTTTCTTTTTTTTTTCTATCATCGGATGCGGACTCTGAAATTGGAGGCTAGGGTTTGGCCTGCATGCTTTACTTAATAAAAGCAATATATACATCGACAACAGAATAAATTTACCAAAATATTTTATCTGGGGATCAGTACACAAATCCATTGTCTTCTTCATGGGTAGGCCTGACCCCTGGTTTGGAAACTTGTTTCGGAAGAAAGAACGAATATCTAGGGTATCAGACGATGCTATAGCAAACACTCTGGTGTGCACCATTATTTATTTACTATTGTTATTTTTTATTAATAATATGAGCCGCGACACCAACAAAGTTGGCAGAGAAAACCAACAAAATGGTTGTGCGCCCAGCGCAGACTCAGATCAGCCTGGGCTTCCACCAAGACTGATCAGAGTCTTTGCTAAGCGCTTAAAGGGTAACTAAGGGTCTAAGCTACCTCCATATGGACAGCGAATACTCCGATCAGGCCAGTCTGAACTGAGTATGTGCTGGACGCGCACAGCCACGGACAGCGAAGACTGTGATCAGACTTGGCGGATACCCAGGCTGATCTGAGTCTTCGCTGGGCGCACAACCACTCTATTATTTTTTCCGTGTCGCGACTAATATGTTCTTGAATCAGAAGAAGTATTCAAATGTATTATTCCCCTTGTCTCTTCATGAAATGGTTGGTGCAAATAGCAGTCTCGCGCGTCATGGGATAGAGCGTGATGTCTTTCTCTCTCTCTCTTTTGTTTTCTTACCCCATAAGATCGGTAAATACCAATCAGAATCGACTGGCGAGTTGCTTCAAGATCGCGAGATGATTCTCAAAAGGGGACAGCATATGTTTTGCTGAAAAAAAATCATCCCACTGATGTCTGAAATGTCAGCCGAAAATGCAGAAGGCTATTTTCTTTCTTTCTTTCTTTCCTTTTTTTTTGAAATCTGGTAAAACTCACATGTACATCTTTACATCTTCAATATGCTTGTGACATCTTTGCATGGTTTCAAATTGATTGCTTGATTGCTTGAAAACTAGCTGAAACCACAAGCTTGCTACCCGATATTGAAGACTGAAGTCGAAAATCATGACCGTTATTTGTCAAGAATTATTTTTCCGTCATGCAGCACATCTTAATCGCAATTTGCTTTTAACATCATTGCATCGTTTCAAATTCATTGGCTGAAAACTGGGGGAGCGGTTGATTACACGAGGTTGTTACCCGATATTTAGGCCTAACCTCAAAATTGTCTAAGTCTAAAACGCCGTAAGTTTGTCAACATTATTTTTTTATTCCCAATAACGCCACATGTACATTTTCAATATGTTTGTAACATCTCTTCAAAGTTTCAAATGAATTGCTTGAAAACTCTTGGAGGAGTTGATTATACAAACATTTTAAGCGTGAGGGCAAGACAGTCGGGCGGACGAACGAGCAAAACATAATGCCCCTGACTATCGTCACGGGGCCTAATAAAGTTTATGATATTATATTAGCTTTTCTGATTGCCAACCAAGAAAATTTGCAACACTTTTTGACAGAAACCGAGTCTTATCTTATCGGTTTAAAACTGGGCAAATTCGGCTGTTTAAAAGGATGAAACTCTTGTGAAAATCTTTCAGAGATAACCTACAATAAAATGTTCCATGAATTTATACCATTTTGAGGGCAATAGGATTTTCATTTTCCGAACAACTTCAGTATTTTATCTTTTCTTTTTTTTTTTGTGCGGCAAATTATGAGTTGTGTACTGCTTACTCTTTGTTACATGTCTTGCTTAATATCTACTGCCCATTGAAAATAGTTTCTTAGCATAGAGCATGCGCGCATGCACACATCAACACAGGGTATAATCGATTCCGCTAATTTTCGCTTCCTGCAGAGACTTTACATCATATTTGGCTTCCGCCGACAGTGTCCGCGATATCTTGCTTCCTGCCGAGACTTCTGTACATGATAAATGGCTTCCTGCAGAGACTGTCCGCGTGATTCTGCTTCCTGCCGATGCTCTAGGCAGGAAGCAGAGTCACGCGGACAGTCTCGGCAGGAAGCAATTTTTCGAGGTCAGTAGTCCCTGCAGGAAGCAAGAGTTCGCGGACAGTCTCGGCGGAAGCCAAATATGACGGACAGTCTCTGCAGGAAGCGAAAATTGGCGGTACCCTATGATCAACTTTAGCTCAAACACGTTTGCAAAGTCAATGTGGCAGTTGAAAGAAAACATACAATGGAAACAATATACAGAAATATTTTTGGGTAAGTACACAAAAAGGTGTATACCCTGCAGGCAAAAAACGTTGAATCATGACGCTGCATCAACGTTGATTCAGTGTTGATCGAGCGTTGTGTGTCCAATATATAGGCTCCAAGAATGGTAATGTCATGCATGGAAAGGGGTACATACATTGCTGGCACGCACCATTGATTCAACGTTGTAAGACGGACGTGTAGGTCCCCAAAATGGAAATATTATGCCTACAAATAGGAACACAACTCTGGTTCAACGTTGTGTATCCGAGACGTAAGCTCCCCTAGGCATACAAAGGGAAACATGATTCAAGAAGGGCAGTTGTCAGTTACTGGCGAAAGTATGTGCACTTAGTACTGGTTAACCGCTTAAGAGGTCTAAGCCTGCCCAGGAATAGTGTGGTTAGGTTAACTGACCGTCCCGACATGACCTTAGTTGTTTACCGTGGACGTTAAGCATCAAATCAACCAAAATCAACAAAGGGAAACACCCCCTCTAGGCACACACCGTTTAATCAACTATGTAGGCTTCCAGAATGAGATGTCATGAATATGAATAGTCATATTTCCTGCTGGCCGGACAACGTTGATTCAACGTTGTGTGACCGATGGTTAGGTCCGAGAATTAAAATGTCATCCGACAAAGGGCACATACGGTGCAGGCACACGACGCGTGTTCAACGTTTTCTGCCTGATGTGTAGGCCCTAAGCTCCCAAAACGGGGATGTCATGTACATACAAAGAGATACATACATTGTACATATGTAGGCACGCAACGTTGAGTGGTATTTCAGTGTGCGATGAGAAAGGCCACAGAATGGGGATATCATGTATATAAAGGGGCATGTACCCTGCAGGCACAAAACGTCGAATCAACGTTGTGTGTATGATGTGTAGGGTCAAAGAATGGGAATGTCATATGACAAAGGGTATATCCTGCAGGCACACGACGTTGATTGAAGGTTGGGTGCCCGATAAGAAGGCACCCCAAAATTGGAATCGTATGCATACAGGGGTCCGTACACTGTAGGCACACTACATTGATTCAACATTATGTGTCCAATGTTCGGGCTCCTAGAATTGGAATGTCATCCTACAAAGGAGACATGTTCAGCAGGTACACTATGATGAACAACGTTTTGTGTCCGATGTATAGGCTCCCAGACTGAAAGTGCGATGCATACAAAGAGATACATACCCTGCAGGCACACAACGTTGAATCATCGTTGTGTGCCCTATGTGTAGGATCGAGGTACGGGAATGTCAAGCATACAAAGAGGGTCTTACCCTACAGGCTCACAACTCAGGCTCAACGTTTTAGGCTCGATGTGTAGGCTCCCATATGGGTTGTGGCATACAAAGGGGAACATACTTTGTATGCACACATCGTTTATTCAACGTTGTGTGCCCGATGTGAAGGCTCCTAGAATGGGGATATCATGCATATGAAGGGATGCATACCCTGCAGACACATAACGTTGAATCAATGTACTCAGCTATGTGGAGTCCAAGAATGCGGATAACTTAAAAAGGGTACATTTTCTGCAGGCATACAACGTTGATTCAATGTTGTATCGCCGACGTTTAGGCGTCCAAAATAGGATGTCATGCATGCAAATGGCTACGTAGCAGACAAACAACGTTGATTCAATGTTGTAGGTCCGATGTATCGGCTCCTAGAATATGGAATATGGACTTCGTGCATACATAGCCTACCCTGCAGCCACACAACGTTGAATCAGTATTTAATCAACGTTTGTTCAACGTCGATAGCCCGGTGTGTGTGTGTGTGTGTGTGTGTAGGCTCTCGGAAATCCAACAACCTAAGAAAGTTTAGTTCAATAGAGTTTATCTGAATTGGTCATCATTACATCAAGTCAAATCGGGTCATAAGTTCTATCAAAAGTCCTTAGATATTGATTGTGCGCTGCCTGCTGTCTTATGACGTCATCGTGTCGTGAGCAGCTGGTCGATACATTTCAAAACAAATAGGACTTCAATGATGTTTACATAGTTTTACGATGCCAACGGGAAAGATGCAAGTTTTTAAAGGAAAATGTACCAAGCTTTGGATAACTAACAATTGATGTAGACATTTGAATGGCTTTAGGTGCTCTGCATGGAAATGATTGCAGATCGAGGTATCTGGTTTCTTTTCACGAATTTCCATCTCCTTCGCATTCTACATCGACCATGTTGTCTTTCAAATGGTCGCTTTTTCGAAATAGCGAGGTCGAATCGGATGATGGCGGCCATCTTGAATTGCTTAATGACGGTTTAAAGATACCCCCAGACCATCATTAAGTTAATGAAGAGATAATGACGAAGTCGCGTCATTAAAAGTTTCATACAACCGAATTTAATAACGCGTTAATTAATGGCGGTTTAATGACGGTTTAATTTGTCATTAAAGTTTGATACAACCGGGTCCAGAAGCCGTATTTATAAAACGACTTAAGTGGTTGCTATGCTGTTGCTAAGGCTACATTTCTATGAAGGAGTTTTCCTGCAACTATGAAATTTGCTCTGGAGGAACTTTTTAGACTGTTCCTCCAGAGCAAATTTCATAGTTGTAGGAAATTTCCTTCATAGAAACTCAGCCCTAGCAACAGCATAGCAACCACTTAAGTTGTTTTATAAATACGGCCCCAGGGTTGATTTAATCTTACGTAAGGACATCTCCTGCGATCTAGGCTGCGTGAAAAAAAAAGTCATTTGACCAGGCCTGGGTGTGGATTTCGATTTCTTTTGACAGGGTGGCATCTTGAATGAAAGGTTTTGAGCCCGAGCAAATAATGACGATTGACGTGGAAATGTGGTGTTTTCATACCCCAATTGTCATAAGAGCTGAGGAAACGCAGATAAAGCACCAAGAGCGCAGCAGAAGCATCATGGTTGCGCTATTCATAAATTATAGTGTCACAGCGGAAGCGGCAACAGCGCCACGAGAGGGTGCAGAGTGCAACGGGAGCACAAACAGTGTAGCAGAAGCTTAGCTGGGTTGGGGACCAATCTCAGAGGCACTGTCACGTTGCTGCACTGCTGCCTCGATACTGCTATATTTATGAATTTTGTGTTGCGCTTTTAATAGGCTTTCGTTGCGCTTTGTGTCCACGGCGATTCCGCTACGCAAATTTTGAGCAAGGTCAAAACAAGCCGTGACTTGGCGATCATGCTGCTTCAGGTAAGCTTTCACTGTGACCTAGAAGCTTCTGCTGCGCTGTTGCAGCTTCTGCTACAATTCATGGGGCTTTGTCCAAAATTTTGAAGCGCAGCAGAAGCGCCGTCCAGTGGAATGGGGGTTTAATGCACTTATGGATGTAATAGGAGATATTATATACCTATCAATGATACACCCTTCGAACTGCCTGTTTTATGGTCATCTGATACAGAGAGCCGTATCAAACTGACGTTTTCTGAATCCGTATCACTATCCTTTAAAACGAGGCTATTTCTGAGTTCCAGCTTCAGGCGCGTCATTTGTTAACGTGCAACATACACTCAACAAAATTTCTAATTGGTCACTTTTTGCCATAGAATTAAGCCTTAAGCAGATTAAGATTAGCCTGACTACCAACTAGGACGAACAAATGTACAGATATTCTTGTATTTTACAAGCAGCACAAGCGCTTATGGATTTGAAAAATGATTTACATCAATTCGAGGTGTCTATTAGGATTTACACAAACATTGAAAGGGAGGTAATTTGAAAACGTCAATATTAAAATTAATACAGGTGAAAAATGCATGAAGACTAAAACCATACCCTATGTTTTTATGATGAAAAACTTTATTTACTTCTAAAATATCATGTTTTTGTGGAAGTTTGATGCAGCCTGTATGTGTTTTCAAAGCATTCTATGGTTTACATAGAAGGGGTCATAACTCTAATACTACGATAAAGTTTTGATTACAACATTAACTTTCAATAAGTAGATAACAGCCCAAAATTTTGATTATAATTATATTCAAAAATACGATTTAAAAATCATATTTCTGCATATTAGAAAACTGACCAATTAGAAATTTTGCTGAGTGTAGAAACGAGAACCAGAGAAACGGTACTAGTGACGTAACGTCAACAAACACGTCAGGCCACGTTAGCTCAATGGATAGCATTTGTCTCACGACTAGCAACATATCTCTGCCGCGCAGGTTCGAATCCGGGCCGATGCATTTGCGCCGACGAGTATAAATAGTTGACTGTTCCATAAGGTATATAAGAAACAAATTATTATATTAGTAACTTGATCTGACGTACTGTATCACGTCTCGTGGATGAGCTCATACCATCGGATCACCCTCGACGCAAGCGTCTCGGGTGATCCGATGGTATGAGCTCATCCACTCGACGTGATACAGTACGCCAGATCAAGTTACTATTATAATAATGTGTATTTATTTGATGACATCAATTTGTGACAATACATGTATATCCTGAGATATACTGTTGGAAACCCGGCGTGATAATGAAACGTCACTTCTCATTGGCTGATGATTGTTTTTACCTCGCTAAAAGTGCTTGTAATGGGTGCAAAGTAGTAGAGTTTGAAAGGTGAAAACAAGGCACGAAAATGGGAAAAACTACTGAAAATTGTCATTTAGGGAGGAAAATTGCTGGTTTTATGTTTGCTACTTTCGTTTTATTGCTCCCCTGATGCATCGCTATAAAACAAAGTTTTTGACCATAAAATTGACAATTTATGCCCCCAAATGAAAACGTTGACTACATTTAACCCCTAAATGACTTCATGAAAATTTCTGTTAGCATTTGGAGTTGTGGTACTTGATATGCCTGATTAGGTGTGGTACTTTGTCTTTGACAACTCTTGTTGATTCCAGTAGTATTTATATTGTTCTATCACCCTATGCTGTTTGTATGCACTGCATGAGCTTTCTCGGTGATTGCATGAGCTTTCTCGGTGATTGCAAAATTTCTGAAACACCCTATCTTTTCAAAAGTCTGCAGTCTGATGATAGAAGAGTGAGAGTTTAATAGAATGGGCACATCGAAATTGAATAGTGCAACATGCATCAGCAAATGCTAATACCAAATACTATCAGTATATCAAATATAAGCTCCCTTTGTTCAAAAGTATGAGAAATGTATTTAGGGTAAAGAAGGGGGCTAATTAGTAATATGAGCCGCGACACGACAAAACCATGGCATGTGCGCCCAGCAGAGACTCAGATTAGCCAGGGCATTCGCCCAGTCTGGGCCCCAGGCTGATAACAGTTTTCGCTGGGCATACATGCCACTTTTGTCTTGTGGTGGCTCAGTTATATTCAGGCCTCAAATATCATGGTAATTATTAGAAGAAATTTGGTACATCAGAATGTACTGAACAGTATTCCAAATTCCAATTCTTGAGGTCAAATAGCTACATAAGCCAGTTAGGCAAGTAGGTAATCAAACTATGCAAATTGGTATTTCATAATTTGAAATTCCAATGGGAAGTGCAGGAGTTCTGGTTAAGGTACCTGACGCACAGAAGGACGAATTGATATAATCATGATACTAGCGCAGATAAGGACGGACTGCTGTTTCAAAGATATCAAATATCTCATTTTTATCCCCCGACCGAAAGGTTCGGGGGATATAGCGATGAGCCTGGCGTCCATCCGTCCGTCCGTCTGTCCGTAAACACTTTCTTGTCCGCTCTATATCTTGAATACCCTTTGGAATATTTTCATGATACTTCACAGTTATGTAGAACAGGTCATGACGATGTGTGGCGTACAAGAATGGTAACTCTTGCTATTGTACTTTTTGAATTATCTCCCCTTTGGTGATTTTTTGGCAGATTCGTGTCCGCTCGGTAACTTGAATACCCTTTGGAATATTTTTATGATACTTCACAGAAATGTAGAACAGGTCATGACGATGTGTCGCGAACAAGAATGACAACTCTTGCTTTCTTACTTTTTGAGTTATTTCCCCTTGATAGTTTTAGGTGTGATTTTTTGGCAGATTCGTGTCCGCTCTATAACTAGAATACCCTTTGGAATATTCTCATGATACTTCACAGATATGTAGAACAGGTCATGACGGTGTGTCGCGAAAAAGAATGACAACTCTTGCTTTCTTACTTTTTGAGTTATTTCCCCTTTGTTCATTTTAGGTATGATTTCGTGTCCGCTCTATAACTTGAATACTTTTTGGAATATTTTCATGATACTTCACAGATATGTAGAACCGGTCATGACGATGTGTCGCGAACAAGAATGACAACTCCTGCGTTCTATTTCCCCTTGATGGTTTTAGGTCTGATTTTGTGTCCGCTCTATAACTTGAATACCTTTGGGAATATTTTCATGATACTTCACAGATATGTAGAACAGGTCATGACGATGTGTCGCGAATAAGAATGACAACTCTTGCTTTCTCACTTTTGGAGTTATTTCCCTTTGATGATTTTAGGGCCTTTTGAAATATTTTCATGATACTTCACAGATATGCAGAACTGGTCATGACAATTTGTCTCATACATGAATGATAACTCTTGCTTTTAGACTCAGTGAATTATTTCCCTTTGGTAGTTTGAGCTGCTGTTTGAGTCTCTGCTCCATAACTGTATAACCCTGGCCAGCTCCAGAATTTGAATAACCGTGTACCTTTTAGAATATTGATGATCATGCTGTGATATCTTATCAGTGTTCCTAACTCTCTCTTACCCCTCCACATTCCCGTGACCCCCCCCCCCCTCCCCCCCCAAAAAAAAAAAAAAAAAAATCCAGATTTGGATTCTTTGTCCAAATTCACTTACTAGAGAGCTCAAAATTAGATTTGTAGGGCTTGTACTTTAGAAGTTATTCACACATTTTGAAAGTTGAATGTATCGTATGCTATACATTTGTGTATATGGTGGCTGTTTGAGATATTACCTCTTTTTAGCAGTCAAGCATACTGTTTTAGTCTGAGTGTTAGATAATCATGCATCTGTTAACAGTTAATGTCAATCAGAAGCATAAAAGAACGACAATATATTACTTTGTGTTTTGAAGTGCACCCTTTTTACCAAGGCCCATTGGGGTCTTCGGTCGGGGGATTTGCCATCTCCTCTGATGGCTATTTTTATGCATATCCAGAGAAATTAACTTTTATCGACTGTGATGGACACATTAATTATAACATACTAGACAAGAACTCCTAGGTGGACTGCCAACCAAGGCTAAAGGTTGCAACTACCCTTCTAGTTTTAATTTCGTACAAGGACCATGTAACCAATGAGGAGGTTCGCAGGAAGAGCCAAGCAGCCATTGGAGATTATGACGAACCTGCGGCCTTGGTCAAGAAACGGAAACGGAGGTGGTTTGGCCAGGTCTCAAGGTCGTCTGGTTTTGCAAAGGCATTTCTGTAGGGCACAGTGAAAGGAAAGAGAAAGAGTGGTAGACAGAAGAAGAGGTGGGGAGACAATATTAAGGAATGGACAGGGATGGATTTTGGTAGCTCAACTAGGGCAGATGAAGTCAGGACTAGGTGGAAAGGGATTGTTGTAGAGTCATCAGTACCCTAAAGACCTTGCAGGGTTATGGGATAGACTTGACTATACTAGACTAGGAAAGTTGATTTTTTCACCGTTTTGGCGACGTGTCAAATATTGCTGGCGAAATTTTGACCCAAATTGGCGTCTGCTTTCTGATACACGGTTTGTTCGGACACCTGTCCTTGCATGTAGGGTAGATCAATCCAGGTTTAAAGTGCATGGGCAACCCGCCATGTTTCCCCGCCATTTTTACAATTGGAGATTACCTTTTGACTTCCGGTTTGCTGCCCTGGACGAAAAAGCCATTCCAACATAGGATCTATTCTTTAAGGAAAGAAATTGCTCCAAGGGGAGCAATTTCTTTCCTTTTAAGAATAGAGACCAAATGAAAATTTTAGGGTTACTTCCCCTGTTTGTGTACCCATCACCTCAAGAGTTCCTATTTGTACAAATGACCTACATAATGGTGGCCAGTGAAAAGGACAAGTGAGGTAATAGTTCACACCAAATGGCGATAATGGTAAAAATGACATATCAAACTGACACCTAATTATGATTTATTACCGTCAGACGCTATGATCGAATAGTCACACTCACTTGGATGTACCAGGTCTTAACAATATCATGAAATAAGTTCATACAAGGGGCGAGCACATAAGAACCAAGAGAGCATTTATCCTAAGAACGAAATTTTACGATTAGGACAATCGGAGAAGAGAAACATCTATGGAACATCCCTTTCAAATTATTTTGAAACTTTGTCTAGAATTTGATATTTTTTTCTAATGTATACAATTTTTAATAGCTTAATATTCCCTACTTTTTGTTAACAGTGTATATACTTAAAACAATTAAAAGGCAACTATTTACTTATTATGTATTCAAATTAAAAGTAATGAAAAGGCTGTAATGGATTGCATGCAATCGTTGTTCGTCCGGCTAGGTATAGCTGGGTCAAGTTGTCTGAGGTCAAACTTATAAGAAATATGTTAAAATCAATAAATTTCAATTTCAAGATTCATGAAATAAAGATTCCGTCTAATTCTATTGAAACGATCCTCAGAATGATGCCTTAAAAAATCGACAAACAACGTAAAAACTAAAATTACACATACAGGTGCGGTTTTAAAGATTTTAACATTAAACAATATATTTTTCCACAGTTTGAGAGTCTTGTATAACTTCACCGAAGGTCCAAATAATGCGCTCTCTAGAGAAAGACATAAAATCATACCAAACACTTTGTCAGTTTTGATGTCAGTTTTTTGCACCCCCACCCTCCCCCATCCACCCAGAATCGCACGCTTAGGAGAAGAACTAAATAAGCAATGTACTTCCATTCTAATCCTAACAAGAAAAAAACTAAAAAAAAAAAAAAAAAAAAGATAATCGGCGCAGATTAAATTGAAGTGTGTTTTGTTATATGTCTCTAGTTGAAGATTTGACAATAACTTTCATGAATAAGTAAGCTATGTCGGTAGGCACCCACAACCGTAATTTTGACACTGGACACTGGGTGGCGACAACGACCTATCTCAAGATTGAGCTGTCCAATTTGGAGTTCCAAAATGGACCGCGGTCAATTTTGAAATTGACCTGATTTCAAAATAGTTATCAACATGTTGCACTGTTTGTGTGTGTGTGTATTAAACCGAAAGTAGAAATCAAAATTAGATTTACGACGAAAAAAAGAAAGTTTTGAATATCTGCGTCTGTTTTCGATAACATTTCTATTGTAAAATTACAAATAAGAGAAACATTTTGAATTAATATGACAGAGTGCTAGTATTCACAGTGCAGTACGACGAAAAAAAAAACGAAGATTAAATATTCATTGACCTTTGATATTTATATTGGCTAAATTTTGACATACGCGTTATTTGACCTATGGAATCTTGTGAAATGTGGAACAATATCGAAATTATAGGAGGCTGCGCCTCGAAAGAAAACAACATGTGTGCAGAGACCTTGGACCATTATTGAAAGCATCGAGAACTTATCTAAAACGCCAGTTTTGCTTTTGCCCCGATAAAATTCAGAGTTACGTCCCTTTATATGCACATGCAGTCCACCTTTCTTGAACAGTTGTCAGTATGACCCAGTATCCTGCCAATACTGCTATTAAAACCTGCTGTGCTAACCCTGGTTTCCTTGATAAAAAAGCATTACTAGGCATAAGTTTCTGCGTGGGCCAGAACCAGAAAATTGCGTTTTTACTGACTTCAAGTGTATTTTTACATATTTTCTATTTCAAATTACAACACCAAATAGAAAGCAAAGTGGGCAGCTATTCACGTGACCATATTCCTAGAAGACCACAGACAAGCGGACATAAAAAAACACACATAACATTGAGGAACCATAGCAGAATGGTCAGTAATAGAGCTACTGGGTAGGGGGGTGGAGGGTAGCTGAACTAGTGGGTGGGGAGGGCGGCTGAAACCAGCTTTACAAGATCCAAGCCCTCGCCCACTGGTTCTGCAGTGGTTCGAAACATAAAGCATATTTGTGCCTAATTTTTATTTGAAGTTAAAAAACATTTAACGGATGAAAAATAGTGCAGAGAGATGGAATCAAGTTGTGCATCAAAAATCGTGAATATCGAGATAAAAATATTATTTATTGATTTGACATACCGACAAGGACAAGAAGAACGATGTGCATATTGACCAGCTATATTATGACATTAATTATATTCTATTATCGCCTTACTTATAATTAACCTGCAATAGAATTAATTGATTATTCATCAGCGGCTCATCGGTCACAGCGCCATCTGCCGGAATATAAAAGACTTTCCTTCAGAAGTTGGAGCGCAGAATATCCGGCCATCTTGTTCCACAGGTATGTACTACACTTTCTTTTCCTCATTCGTTTTATTTATCAAGTTCATTCATATGCTTCCCTAGTTTAGTTAGCCCTGCAGACGACCAAATGTACTTCTGCAAAATTACAAAAAAGAATGTTTAGTCCAAGCTATGATTATAATATTTCATTTTTATCATATTTTCATACTGATAATTAAAAGACTAGGGGGCAGACAGCGTAGTGTCGGATGAGCCGCCTCATCTAGATCTACGCGGTTCGAAATTCAACTTTTTTCTATTTCAGTGCTTTGAGTTTTTTTCAGGCCAAACCGTTTTATTTCTTGCATGTAATTTGTTCTTCTAAATGTATATTTTACTGAAATGAATATGTTGAACTTTTTTTCTACGAATACCCCATCTTTTAGGTATTTTGCTGCGACGCCCACTTTACTGGAAAAAATGGATCTCAAGGCATACTCAGATTAGCCTGTGCGACCTCCAGTCTTCCCTGTTAGCATAAATAGGATCTTGTTTACTTTATACATGCCCGGTAAACTAGCAAACAAACAAAAACAATTCTACGTTTTTCTACGCCTGGAAAACTAACATGTATTTTACCGCGACACGACAAAACCAAATGGCAAGTGCGCCCATTGAAAGCAGATCAGCCTGGGCATCCGCTAAGCGTGCTTGAGTCTTCGCTGTCGGAATGGAGGTAGCTTAGAACCTTAGCTACCCTTTAAGCGCACCGCGAAGACTGATCAGACTGGGCGGATGCCCAGGCTGATCTGAGTCTTCGCTGGGCGCACACATCTGCCACTGTTGGTTTTGTCGTGCCGCGGCTCAAACGCCTGGCAATTAAATTTCAAGTTCCTGCAAACCGTCAACCAAAATATAACAAGACTACTCCACTGATATGTATTAAAAGGAACTTGTGACCAATACCTGTTTTATAATAAAATAACTAGTGGAGCTACCAAAAACTCTTGAAAGTGGTCTGAACCCATGGAACCGAGACTTTAGTTTGCCCACTTTAAGGAGGTTTGCGAGAACGCCGCCACTTTATATTTTAATAACTGATATTTTGTAATAATACGCATAAATACATTTGAGTCAAAAAGTACTGTTATATTTTGGGTATCTATTTGCAAAAAAAAAAATAAATAATAATAATAATAATAATAAATGGTATGATATTCCCATAAATAATTATGAAAATGATACATTCCTATTCTCTTCTATTTATGTATCATTATGTATCACTAGCCCAAAACACACGACATCACAACGGTCAAATATCTCAATATAGGCAGTTTATGAAAGTATCTTATAATCTAGATGTATATTCCGAAAACAAAGATTTAACTAGGTCACCACGGATGCAGAGGTTTGCAACATCTGACTAGCGTCGCGTAAAGAAGTATCCTACAGCATGCACGAACAGGAAATACTCAGATCAGCCTGAACATCCACGCACTGTAATCAGCCTTTTGCTTGTTTGAGTGTTTACTGTATGCACATGGCTTCCAGTTGGGCACACAAGGTTGAATCAACTTTGAATTAAGGTTGATTCAAGGTTGATTCAACCTGTGTGCCCAGTGGGTTCCAACTGGGCACACAACGTTTAATCAGCATTGAATCAACCTTGATTCAACGTCGTGACGTTGAATCAAGGCTGATTCAATGTTGATTCAACGCTGTGTCTCCTGCGGGTTTAGGTCCGTTGTCACCCGACGTCAGTCTTGTATTTATCATTTACAGCACATTTCACCATGAGGACCCTTTGTCTCGCTATTGCCTGCTTCGCAGTAACCAATGCCACCCTCATGATGATGGAAGGCAGTGGATACGGTAAGGGCGGGAGAGTAGCTGAGATGGGATTATATGCTGGAGGATACGGGAAAGGCTACGGCGGCTATTCTCCAATGTACAGTATGGGCGGAGGGGTTGACTTTGGATACGGAAAAGGATACGGGCGAATGGAGAGAGGTTATGGAGAAGGTGGTTACGGTCTCAGCTTCGGTAAAGGTGGAGGGTTAGGCGAAGCGAGAATGGAATACGGCAAAGGCTTTGGCAATTACTACGGTGGCAGGGGCAAATCAGCAGGATATGGCGGCTTCGAAGGTGGATTGGATATGGGATTTGGAAAAGGGTCAAGCAGGGGATATGGGCTTGAATATGGAAAGGGAACAAGAGTTGAAATGGGCGGCCAGGGATTTGGAAAAGGGTATGGTAGTTTGGGCAAAGGATACGGTGGCGAGATGACAGTTATAATGGGCAATGGTAAAGGATACGGCGGGGACTATAGGCGGGTGGCAATGGGAGAAACTATGGGTATGGGATACGGCAAGGGATTCAACACATTTGCCAGCGGGTACGGAAAAGGCGAAATGATAAGACCAAGTTATGGGTATGGAAAGGGTCGTATGGTTGAACCAGAAGTTATGCGAGGTGGCTACGGAAAAGGACAAATGATGGAGTTCGGTTATGGCGCTGGAAAAGGAGGCGTGTCCGGTGGCTATGGAAAGGGTATGGAACGTATGGAAAGAAGCTACGGGAAAGGCTTTGGCAGTTTTGAGGGTGGATATGGTGGTATGGAATCTTTTGGTGCCGGTTTTGGCAAGTATGGATATGGACCGTCAAGTATGGAATATGGCGGATTACTGAAAGGATACAGAAGTGCTGGCATGTACAACACTGGAAGCAAGGCCACGAAATACATATGAAGAGTGCTATCTACAATTCCAACGGTAAGTACTATCAGTGGGGAAATATTCGCGTCAATTTTATATTCGCCAAAATTCGCAAAAGCGAATTTTTGAGAAGATAAAACTGACGCGAATATGTTAATACAGTTTAGGACCGTCACGAAGAATAAGATTTCTATATTTTGCAAATATATGTACATGTACTATTTTCCATACTGGCGAATCTATAAATACTTTCGAAGTTTTAAAAGGCCGGACAAACATGATACTCTACCGTTGACTTCTTCCCTTAAATGTGATTTAGTGTATAGCAATTTCCGTGTTACTACGCATACTAACTTGCATTGTACAATTTCCGTGTTACAACATATACTAACTTGTAAGGTGTATAGCAGTTTCCGTGTTACTACGTTTACTAACTTGCATTGTATTACAAATTCCGTGTTACTACGTATACTAACTTGCATTGTATAGAAATTTCCGTGTTACTACATATACTAATTGCATTGTATAGCAATGTCCGTGTTACTACATATACTAACTTGCATTGTATAGCAATTTCCGTGTTACTACGTACTAACTTGCAAGGTGTATAGCAATTTCCGTGTTACTACATACTAACTTTCAAGACATTACTCTGATGCGCAGATTTGCTCACGTAAGTATTTTTTGCATATATGCAAATTTTACTCACGTAAGTAAATTCGTCATGTGAACGCAAATACATATGTAAGCAAATTTGCTTACTTGAGTAGGTTATTAAAACCCAGAGCATTATCCAGGTAACTTTTACTCACGTGAGCAAATTTACTTATATGCAAATATACTTACGTATGTAAATCTGCGCATGTGAATGGGGCATAAGTCATCTTCCATATTCATTGAATGTTTTTGATATTTAAGCATGTTATAAGGTGGGCACACCTGCATGTTTTCCTGCCATTTTGCGAAGGAGAACACCTTTCCCGACTGCCTGTTTGGTTCTCTGGTTGACAAAGCCCTTCCAAAATGGGGTCTACTCTTAAAGGAAAGAATTTGCTCCTAGAGGAGCAAATTCTTTCCTGTAAGAGTTTGACCCCATTTAGAAGGGAGGCAAAATGAAGATGGAAGAGCTGCTTCAAGTGCATGTGTACCCATTCACTTATATTATTAAGTTGTGCAGCAGTTGCAAAGTATGACAAAGGTACCACTACTTGAAAGCAACGGAAATGCTGAAAGCGAGGACCCAGTTGTTAAAAGCATCGTTAGGCTAACGAGCTCGTTAAGAGGTCAACTCTTTAAGTGTTTTACAACTTTGTGACCAAATACACTGATATTTTTTGTTGAGAAAAAATGTGAGAAGCTTTTGCAATGCAAAAGTTTCTCACGTTTTTTCAACATAAATTATTGGCATATTTGAGATATTTTAAAAAGTTTGAAATTTTAACGAAACGTTAACTAACGACGTAGTTAGTTTTGTACAACTGGGCCCAGATTTGCAGGTCATTTTTTATCACGTTTTATTGTTTTCTTTTCATTTTTTTCTGTATTTGCTAATTCCTAAAACCAGCCCCGCTATGAGAAACTGCATTCGCAGAGTCCAGAGAGTATCGCTATGAGAACAGAGAAGACTTTGATCCCCTCCGCGGATCAAATAGTGCCGGTTAATTATTTAGTTACATATATTTGTTTATGAATTAATTACCTTATTTATTTATTTCAGAAAAAAGTGTCCCGATGGCCAGATACTAGACACTACTAGCAAAGAGGCCTGGGTCTGATTTCCCGGTACGAGCATCAGTTCAGTATTACCGTCTTCCCGAACCGCTCCGGGGTTCCATTGTCTTTCTTGTTGTTTCTGTTTTTTTTCTCTGTGTAATTTATATATAAAATCCATGCATATGCGTTCTTTTCTTTTGCATTTAGTTTTATCTGTACTGGCGCGCGACCAGTGGTGGCTGTTTTTTGTTACTCTTTTTTATCTTGTAACCGGCATATAGTGTTTAGTGATTCTATATTTTGATTGAATAAACTAGGGGTAACTGTCGGTATTTTATCGACTTATTTTTGGAAATAGACTATAACATGTGCCTGTGACAGATCCTCAAACTGGATCACTAACGAGCATTAAAATACGAACGTAGCGTACCAGTGATGGCCATCAGGATTGCCATGCGTTGAATGATCCATTTTCCAAAACATTTTGTGGATTAAAACTTGGATGAAATGTCGTTGTAAATCTGTGGTCTTTGTCCCGTTTCAACGGTTTTTAGCGCGTTCGGCATACAAACCCGACTGACCCTACTCGGGTTACGCAGCTTTACACGGTTGGGGTAGGTCTGGCGTTTATAATACGGCGTACGCAGTATGTTATCCAGACAAAATGTTTATTTATATTCAATAAATATACATATTTTTTTCATTAATATATATAGGTTTGTCTCCTTCCATGTCAATGTAAAACTTTCAACTAAATTCATAACAAATTAAGTTTCTATTTAAAAAGTCAGTTAACGTGAAAGTGAGACTTTTCAGTGTCCATTTCAATTTTTGATTTACCCGGTTAATCTTTTTCTGAGTTTATACATCTGAAAGGAACTAAAAGTCGTGACTGACTTTAAGGTGAGGTGGGAGTAATTCAGCGCCGCCGTGCGGTAGTTTCCGTCACTACGTTACGTAATGACGTCGAACGTTCCATTTGATAAAAACAAGATGGCGTCAACGTTAGCCGCTTCTGTGATCACTTCTTGGTCTGCTCACAAAATGCAAGGAGGCTGAGCGCTGGGCGAAATTTAAAGGAAGTAAAAGTGCCGTAGAGGAGAAACTGAAAAAGATAGTTAGTTTTCCGTGCGGAAGACTACTTGTGGGATATTTGACAGTTTCTTAACAGTTTATGAGACGGAGTTCGTAGCTTTTGAGTTAGAAAGTGCCGTAGAGAAGAAACTGAAAAAATATAGCTAGTTTTCCGTGGGGAGAAAGCTGGTCTCTGACAGTTCCTCATTAGTTTGTTACTGGGAGTTCGCAGCTGTTGAGTTGCAATAACAAAGCCTTGTGAAATTGAATCCAGAATCGTACAATGAATAGTCAGATCACTGTCTACACTTCCACCACGTACATGTACTTAGCAGTTAACACGGTAGCAGCCATATACAGTCGTTATCATACCATCCACACTTTAAATACCGTATTTCTTCGGCTATAAGACGGGGATTTTTCCCACTGAAATGACCCCAAAAATTTGCCCCCGTCTTATAAGCGAGGCTTTGGACACCCTGGCTATTTTCCCCAAAGTCCCTGAGCAGCTGGTCACGGTCCATGTTCGTAAATACACAAAGCGCCCCCAAGTTATGTCCAGGTGCATCACAAAACCCAGTAGGTGTTGAGACATGTATAAACAATACATCTGGGGCCAATCACATGAAATGATGCCGTATGCAAACACTGATTGGTACTAATCAGCAAAAGCTATGCCAAATTTCAGCTATATCAAAAATTCTTAGACTGTCCCTAGCATTTGAACACCGCCAGGCAGCCTTATCAACGTCGACGCCATGTCGTCAGAATCTTTTATCGACGCTGATACGATAATTCAACATCTAGTCTGTCAATAAGCTAAAAACAATGTGGCGTTTCTTTTTTCCTTGCCTTTCTTTCACTTTTCTGCTTTTCATTTCTTATTTCTGTTTCAAGTGTATATCAAAGTATCTCCTGGACGCTAAAGTGACTCAAAGCTGCCTATCATTTTTTACAGAGAGAGAGAGAGAGAGAGAGAGAGTCGACGAAGTCCAGTCCTTGGACTGCTAGGTTACCGTGCAGAATATTATAGGCCCTTTCTTGGGTCGGGTCAGAAACTGGAAAACTTGACTCGCTTACACTGTACATAAGCCAAGTGGACAAGGGAATTATTCAAATGTCATAATACGTGGAAGCCCGCCCCAACTCGGGTGCCCGTCAACTGTCTCGGGTGCCCGTCAACTGTATGGGAGGGCATAATGGCAATGCTTTCGATTTTTTTTTAAAATTAAAAATACTTAGTTAAGACGGATTATGCAGAGATTTAGAGAAACGTATTACATCTGCCTTCATCCTGCGCTTTCAAGACAATGACAATCATGAGTGATGAAAGTTCCAGACAAATTTTGCCGGTAGCCTACAAAAAGCGATAGTTGATATGTGGCGCGAAAAGTTAAGTAACGTTAACGTCACCATGCGCAACGTCAACATTTCAGTCTAAAGAGACGGCTGGCCGGGCTTTTAATGCACTTTAACTCGAAAGTTAAGTTGGCGACCTACTATTTTTATTGCTTTAATGTGAACTTCTATCATTGGGTAATACTGTGTTAGTTTTTGAAGAAAAAAATGTGTTTTGTTTTCTCAGAATGAAGGTTTTTATCCAAGAGGGACGAGCAAAAAAGTGCATTTTCCATAGAACGCCATTATAACGTCGGGTCGAAAAAGTGGAAAAATTGACGTTTTCGAGGTCAAATATCTTAAAAACGACATCGGCGACCCCCGTTTTTTATTACATTTTCTGAAAGAGGGACTGAAAATGTACAATATAAGGAAGTATGAATAAAATCATGTGTTTTGTCAATTACTCCCACCTCACCTTAAATGAAAACAATAAAGAGCAATTTTTAATAAATACAGAAGTTTGTACATGTTTATTTCTGTATTTAATTATGTATGTATCAAGGATTGTAGCCCCCCGGACATGCAATGATGTTGGCATGAGGGTAGTCTAGGGAAATTGTTTACCTTTTGTCTCCCAGGCAGAGTTTTACATCGATGTTTTAGTGGGCGTTTTCTTTTATGTCTGTTCACAAAATGGCAGACTCTGTGACGCAACAAATACGCAATTGCGCATGCAAAACGCAAACGGCCACCACTGGTACGCGGCCACCACTGATCGCGCGCCAGTATGTCTTGAAACATCCCAGCGGGCACATAACGCCGAAATGACGTCGTACTGACATCGATGCGACGCAATGACGTCGCAGTGACGTCAGTATGACGTCAGTTACCTAATTAAGACTGATGTTATCCAGCATTCACACAACGTTAAGGTGGAATACGGCAAAATAAAAAAATTACCTTTCGAGTAAAAAGTTAATTCACACATGTAATAAAAAAGTCTAACCTTTACTAAATCACGATATGTGACAGTGTCTGGCATTTTGAGCCCTATGGAGCGAAAATCGGAAATTTTGTTTTTAACATTTTCATATTTATAAATGCTTCCAGAATAGATTTTGAGAAGCACGTAGACAAAGCGCCAAGGTTTACCGCATAAGCAAACGAAATTCAAACCCACCCGATTTTTTGTTTTCGTTACAATGATTGGATATAATTTACATCTATCTGGATAAACCTTTATAACTCTGGTTCGCGACATCTCTTTTTCAAAGATCTATAATGCAAACATTCTTAAAAGAGTGTAGATGAAGAAAATTAAACACGCCGATAGAAATGTTGAAACACTCTTTTCAGGAGACGCTTTGAAATTTAGTAGTCAGTGCGCGGAAATACAATTAACTTTACGTGCAAATTTTATGACGTCACTTTCATTTCACGTTTCGTGACGTCAACGTCGCACCTCCACAAGGCTCAAAATCTCAGGCACTGTCACATATGATTTTCTTTTGAGTGTAAAATAAATTTTTTTCTATTCTACGACGTCTCGCGCGTGTGTGACGTCGTAAAATGTACTGACGTGCGAACAGCGGCGGCCATTTCTATCCAGTTGCCTAATTAAGGCATTCAGTTAGTCTCTATTTTAATCAAATATATCAAGAGTAACGGTCATTAGTTTACCGATTTAGTTTTTTTAGTAGACTGCAACATATGCCAGGGACACGTCGTCGAAATAGGTCAAGAACAAGCAGCAAAACACGCATGTACTGTACCAGTGGTGATCATCACGGTTACCATTCGCTGAATGCTGCAATCTCCAAGAACTTTACGTGAATTTAAACTATAAATAATCATTTGCGGTTCTAAAACTGCGGAGACTATCGTCTGTGTCGCAGTGTGAATGCGTTTGGTATACTTATCTGTGTCATCCCACTATGTGAGAGTGAAGCATCACAGTTTCTTGTAAAAGAAATGATGTTACTATGAGGGTACCTGAGGGAAGTTGTTTATTGTTCGTCCCTTAAGATGCGCCGAGTTTTTTCTGGTTTCCGTCCTTTACAAATGTATATAAAAATCTAAAAGTGTTCCTTCAAAAGCAGAGAAAGAATTCAGAAGAAGGAAAATGGGCCATACTTGGAAGTTTCGGCTATTCAAGCCTCACCAGTGACCCTGACAATATCTGGTGTCGAAAGCCAGAGAAAAGCATACTGCAATTTCTGAATTTGAATAAAGCAGTCCATATATGACTGATTAAAATCAAAAAGGGTTCAAAGGATTAAAAAGCGATGATCTGGAATAAGAGTTTAAAGCAACCAAAAATTTGAGATTTCTCAGAATATATCCTCTAATCTTAAAGTACAAAAATAACATAAAATCTGCAGGGAGGGATGATGTACGGAGAGACGTTTTGCGGCCGCCAAAAGGCACAAAACCAGCTGCAGTGAACTCAGATTAAAATCTAAAAGAGTAATCTGTTATGCAATAAATAAGAATAGGAAACTGTGCGCCCAAATCGAATATGAGCCGCGACACGACAAAGCCAGCATAGTGGTTGTGCGCCCAGCGCAGACTTAGATCAGCCTGGGCATCCGCCCAGTCTGATTACGGAGTCTTCGCTGTCCGCATGGAGGTAGCTTAGACCCTTAGCTACCCTTAAAGCGTTTAACAAAGAGTCTGATCAGACTGGGCGGATGCCAAGGCTGATCGGAGTCTGTGCTGGGCGCACAACCACATTGTTGTTTTTCTCGTGTCGCGGCTCAATTATGGCTGCCACTGATACTTGGCGTTGAGGTGATTAAATAAATTACATACCAAGATGCGTGTCGTCAGTCAAAGTTCCACATCTTTTGACCGTATGTCGGAATTTACGCAAGCATGACCTCTATCTGCTCTTGAATTTCGCTTGTTTCACATAAAATATGAAATAGAGGGAAAAAACGTCTCCAAAAATGTATCTGAATTTTTTATATGTTGTAAAGAAATGTGTTTACACGTAACTTTCGAAACAACATTAAGTTTTCTCTTAGTAAATGTTCCACAAAGTAGATTTGCTGTTTCGATAAGGTCGTTGTCTTCAACGTCAAAATGTGACGATTCCTAAGAGAGTTTTCTGACATATCTTTTCATATGATCAGTTTTAAATAGTTCGAATATATGAAACGAAAAAGACAATTAAGGTGAGGTGGGAGTAATTCAGCGCCGCCGTGCGGCAGTTTCTGTCGCAACGTTACGTAATGACGTCAAACGTTCCGTCTGAGAAAAACAAGATGGCGTCAACATTGTCCGCTTCTGTGATTACATGTTTTACATGGTCTGATTACAAAATGCAAAGAGGCTGAGCGCCGGGTGAAATTAAAAGGAAATAGAAAGTGTTGTAGAGAAGAAACTGCAAAAAATATAGCTATATGTAGTTACTACTAGCGGGAAAGCTTTTCTCTGGCGGTTTTCGAGATGGAGTTCGCAACTGCTGTTGCAATAATTTTATTACAAATTTCATACGATACCGCCGCATTTTATTGAAATGAGAAGTCAGATCACTGTCTACACTTCGACCACGCATTTTAGATTTTCGCCTCCAGCGGTTCTCGAATCCGAAACTGCTAGATCAGCAGGCCAGCGCTTAACCTAAGCTCTGAGCTACCGGGGCTCCTCGGGTGTTATCAGATAGATCGGGATGGAGGGATGGATGGATGGATGGATGGGTGATTGGTTGTTGGAGACTTTACGTCCTTTTTAACAGTAATTCAGTCATATCAGGACCATGGTAATGTGATAATGAAATGCTGTGTACAATGGGGTGTTATCGTTATCACACCACCCACACCTAAAATACTAATCATTTAGAATTATGCCACATTGCAGTGATATTAAAAATTCTTAGACTGTACCTAGCCTTTGAACAACGCCAGGCAGCCGTATCAACGTCGATGCAATATCAGCAGGACCTTTTATCAACGTTGATACGGTAATTCAACGCTCTTTTCTGTCAATAAGCTAAAAGAAATGTGGCGTTTCTTTTTTCTTGCCTTTCTTTCATTTTTCTGTCTTTCATTTCTTCATTTTTTGTTCACGTGTATATCAAAGAATCGATTCATTGAATCTCCTAGACGCTAAGTGAATTCAACGGCTGCATTTTCACAGTCATTGTCAGAGAGAGAGAGAGAGAGAGAGAGACCAAGGTCCAGTCGCAGCGCGAAATATTATAGGTTCCTTTCTTGGGTCGGGTCATGTCCTGGAAAACTTGACTCGCTAACCCTGTACAAACGACTAGGGACAAGGGCACTGTTCATATGTCATAACACGTGGACACCCAACCTTAAGTTGTTGCTTCAGAGAGTGTGTCAACTCAGGTGCCCGTAAATTGTTTGGAGGGGCATAATGGCCATGTTTTCGATTCCTTTTTTGTCATTATCAAAGAAAAGTTAGCTAAGACGGCTAATGCATCGCTACATCCGCTTTCAGGGTGACAATCATGAGTGACGAAAGTCCTAGACAAATTTTGCCGGAATCCTACAATAAGCGACGGTTGATACGTGGCGCGAAAAATAAAGTAACGTTAACGTCACCATGCGCGACGTTAACATTTCAGTCTAAAGAGACAGCACGCTGGGCATTTTATGCACTTTAGCTCAAAAGTTAAGTCGGCGACCTACTATTTTTATTGCTTTAATGTGAATTTCTATCATTTGGCCATACTGTGTTAGTTTTTAAAGAAAAAAATGTGTTTTGTTTTCTCAAAATGAAGGTTTTTATCCAAGAGAGGCGTGCAAAAAAGTACGTTTTCCATAGAACGCCATTATAACGTCGTGTCGAAAATGAGGAAAAATTGACGTTTTCGAGGTCAGATATCTTGAAAACGACAACGGCGACACCCCATTTTTATTACATTTTCTGAAAGAGGAGCTAAAAATGTACAATATAGGGAAGTATGAATAAAATCATGTGTTTTGTCAATTACTCCCACCTCACCTTAATATCTCATTCCATCTTCCAGGGAGAGTGGTTTAAACACGTCAGCGGTTCCTATTTGCCGCGACACGAGAAAACAAACAAAATGGTTGTGCGCCCAGCGCAGACTCTGATCAACCTGGGCATCCACCCAGTCTGACCAGGGTCTTCGCTGTCCGCATGGAGGTAGTTTAGACCCTTAGCTACGCTTTAAGCGTCCAGCGAAGAGTCTGATCAGACTAGGCAGATGCCCAGGAGTCTGCGCTGGGCGCACAACCACTTTGTTGGTTTTCTCGTGTCGCGGATCAATTAAATTCTTTCACACTGTAAGATGATGTCACGTTAATCGAAACCGTATGTACTCTGCGACATCACGTACTTTTTCTTCGACTGAATCGCCGAAGCGTCCATGGCAAGTAACAAATTGAGTCTGTAGCACTCACAGATAGAGTCAAGTAACGCAGATTTTCACAGATAGCGTCCGATATGGTTATGCAGCGTGGTACTGTATTCCGGAAGATGAACCCCCATGGAATGAGACGTTAATTTGATTATTTTGTTTTTCATTTTAACAAAAGCTTTAGAACAACTCGTCTTAGAACAGAGTAGGTTGGCAATCGGCGCTCCTCTCAATCCTACGTTGAAAAAAAAAAAAAAAAAACGACATTATTTCAATGTTGGGGTATATTTGAGAAATAACTGCGCAGTGAAACCTTAATATTATATCATGAATTTTCTAAAATTACATTTCATTAAAGCATTAAAACAGTTACATTTTTCGGAGGCCTTTTCTCTAATTTCTTTCACGAGAAAAATGGCAGTTTTTAACAGCGTATGAAAAGCCATGTTTGCGTCAGTTCACATATAATCCGACGAGTTTGTACAGGTTTGTACAGGAATTATAGTACAAGGCCCAGTTGTTCAAAGCCTCGTTAGCCTAACGAGCTCATTAAGAGGTCATCTTGTTAAGTGTTTTATGACTTATTTAATAAATACAGAGATATTTTTTGCTGAAAAAAACGTGAGAAGCTTTTGCAATGAAACTTGTCACATTTTTTCAACAAAAAATATTCATGTATTTGAGACATAAACGTTTGAAATTTTAACGTCTTGTTAACTAACGACGTCGTTAGTTTTGAAAACTGGGCCCTGATTTATAGACCTCTGGCGGCACGTTCTTTGGTATAAGATCCTTAACAGACTGCAGAACAATACTGATTAATAAGGACATTGGAGAGCAGTCAAGTGTTCAAACTATCACTTACGACGTCGCTGATTTTGCATAAAAAGCGTCACCACCACATATTCACGACGTTGTTGAAACAAAATATATGTTTCATAGTAAAAAGAAAGACATATAGTGAATCGTAAACATCTGAAGTTTTTGATGATATATGTTTAAACCAGAAAACTGATGTTTTTTCTATTCTGTCATTCTCAATTCGCTTTGCTTCTATATGGGGATCAACTCTCGAAGATTAAATTATGCTCCCCATCTGAGTAAATTCTTTCCTTACACCACTTCATCAAGATTAGACTGGCTCCAGACTCCAGTAATTACTATAAGCTAATTTAAAAAAAAAGAACATCAGATTTTTTTCTAATAAGAGCCATCACTTATTATATCAAATTCATCTATCAGAAAATGTAAAATTAGTATGATTGTTAAAGTGTTTGTAAAATTTTGCATTTTTTTTTGGTCACATTATCATTTAATAGACTGTCAGAAAATGTAAAATTAGTATGCTTGTTAAATTGTTTGTAAAATTTTGCAATTTTTTTGTCACATTATCATTTAATAGACTGATGCCAGTCTACATCAAGATAAGTAAACAGGAAGTCTCATTAGCTGTACCCCCACCCCCACTTTGAAATATTGGCGGAAAAACATAGTGTATCCTCTCACCTTTATGTTTAGAATGGCGGTGTCTAGAAAATTTGAATATATGATTATAACAAAGTTGTTAAAATGGTGCAACCCGAACAAATGACTGAATTTGCGTGGAAGTTCTTAAAACCATCACTGTTTTTTATACTCCTTATTATTCATCTATATTATATGCAAAAAGAGATGACTTTTGTCAGGCTGTTCTGATACGTAAGCTGATTTGAGTCGTCCTTAGTCGCTGGGAATCTTTTAACATTTTAATTGTCTATATATGAACTTATCACAGCGACGCCATTTAAGCATTCTTGGAAAACATGGGCCCGAAAGGATCATTTTCAGTTGTATAAACTTCGTTGCATAGAGCTCATGAAAGTAATACCAATTTTATACCTGCGCTGTCGACAGAGCCAGTCATTTAATTCGTACCTGTGCTGTAGACCGAGCCAGTCAATGTAATTACCTTACATTCAAAAGTGTCAAAAGTGACTGTCGAGTGAGACAGTTAGCTCTAACAATAGTATAATTTACAGTTAATGGTAATGCTTACGAAAGAATTTTCAGTCGACAGTATTATTTACAGTTAATGGTAATGCTTACGAAAGAATTTTCAGTCGACAGCCATTTTATATAGCAGGCCTATCAGATCGGTCGGCAGCACAGGTAAGCAAACTGGTATTAAACCCGCCATGAACCTATTCTGCACAGTCTTTGTTATAGCTGTCTGTCTATCTATCTGGCTGTCTTTTTCTGGTATAATATAGTGTGTATTTTGTGTGTATGTGTGAAGATATTTGAAACCCTGATGAGGGCGTCTAGCCGAAAAACACTTAGTTGCTGACAGGTTTGCACTGTTTTGGGATTAAATCTCCATATATACTCGTTTATAAAATCATAATTGTATCCTTTTTTGGATCCGGTGCTACGAAAGAGAATTATCTTTTTGTGTTTTGCTCCATTTCTTCACACACACACACACACACACACACACACACACACACAGACGGAGAGGGGAAAGCCACGGCTGTGGTTGCATTAAATTTCCTTAAATTTGAATGCCAGCTTAAGTCTTTAAGATGGCCTATACTAGGCATCTCTACATTCTCATAAGCATGCAAAAGTAATTTCTCGGAAATACTCTCTGGACATACTTTTGGATAATGCAAAGCCTTATTTTTAAAAATCCTCAGATAGTACACATATGCAGTAGCATCTTGTGAATATACAGAGATTAATTATGTAAAGAAATTGTTAACAGTTTCTAAAGATGTCAGTCTTTTTTGTGGCTATGTAAATAGTTTTCGTTGTAACAGGATCTGGAGAACAGGAGAATGGCCTACCCCATGGACTCAGTCGCTGATTATTACGCTCCCTAAAAAAGGCAACCTACAGCTCTGCCAGAACTATAGAACCATCAGCCTCATCAGTCATTCAAGCAAAGTCATGCTGAAAGTCATCTTGAACAGGCTTAAACCACAAGCCGAGGAGATAATCGCTGAGGAACAGGCTGGGTTCCGAGCAGGAAGGAGCACCACAGAACAAATCTTCAACCTTAGAATCCTGTTTGAAAAGTATCTCCAACATCAGCAGAATCTGTACCATGTCTTCATTGATTTCAAAAAAGCCTTTGACAGGGTATGGCATGCAGCCTTATGGGCCACCATGCGGAAGTATAATATCAGTGCAAATCTAGTTCGCACCATTGAGCAGCTATACGACAAGGCTACAAGTGCAGTCCTGATAAATGGCAGCACAGGAGAATGGTTCAGAACAACAGTTGGAGTAAGACAAGGATGTCTTCTGTCACCCACCCTCTTCAACATTTTTCTCGATGATGATGATGATGATGATGATGATGATTTCAAATTTAACGACGCGTCAACCCACTGGGTCATTTGCGTCATGAAGGTTGTATATTACTAAAATATAAACAAAACTGGAAGGTACGGCACATTATAAAACTAACTTTGCATTCTTAACATGGAAGTAATACATGGTAAAAATGTAGAAAAACATTTTTCTCGAACGGATCATGTCTGATGCTCTGGAAGAACATGAAGGAAAGGTTAGCATAGGTGGCAGAAACATTACCAATCTGCGGTTTGCCGATGAAATAGACGCTCTAGCTGAGAAAGAGCAGGAGCTCTAGTTGAATGTCTCGACCAAACCTGCACAAGGTATAAGATGGAGATCAGTGCTGAAAAGACCAAACTGATGACGAACAGCGCAGACGGCATCCAGAGGGAGATCAAGGTAGAAAGGCAGAAGCTGGGTACCGTAAGCAGCTTCAAATACCTTGGAGCAGTTGTCTCAGATGATGGCTCAAAACAGGAAGTTCTCTCAAGGATTGCACAAGCCACTTCAGCTCTTACTAAGCTGAAACCAATATGGAGAGATAACAATATATCTCTTGGATCAAAGGTGAAACTTATGCGCTCCCTTGTCATTTCCGTATTTCTGTATGCCTGTGAATCATGGACCTTGACAGCAGAGTTAGAGAAAAGAACGCAGGCCTTTAAGATGAGATGCGACCGAAGGATACAATCGGACATCCTCGCCGATATCTTCGATATAGATTCAGGATACGGAATTGGCCGAAGTGTTACGATTGCGAAGGATATTGAACATTTCGTACAAGGACCATATAACCAATGAGGAGGTTCGAAGGAAGATCCAAGCAGCCATTGGAGAATATGATGAACTCCTTACTCTGGTCAAGAAACGGAAACTAAGGTGGTTTGGCCACGTCTCAAGGTCTTCTGGTTTAGCAAAGACAATTCTTCAGGGCACAGTGAAAGGAAAAAGAAAAAAAGGTAGACAGAAGAAGAGGTGGGAAGACAATATCAAGGAGTGGACAGGAATGGATTTTGCCAGCTCAACTAGGGCAGCTGAAGACAGGACAAGGTGGAAAGGGATTGTTTTGAAGTCATCTGAGGTGCCCCAACGACCTAGTAAGGTTATGGGATAGAATAGAATAAATAGTTTCCTGAATGCATTTATGGATTTGTTAAACAAACAAGAGGTTAAAATTTGTGGGTTGCCTAACATAGTGCCATACGGTAAATTAGATGAATTCTAAAACTGTTTGCTTTTATATTCAAACCATTAGCCATAAGACTGTTTTTTTTTCTGAATCCCATTTGCATATTACATGTTTGTAATAGTACAATTTCTGTTTGTATGTAGGGTAGAGTCGGGTAACTTCGAACATGGGAGTAAATTCGGACAAACAATTGCAAACAGTGAAAATCCAGATGAGATGGCTCATAATGAGCCGTCTCATCAGGATTTTCACTGTTTGGTCAGTTGTTCTTTGTTTTAGTTCCAAACAACTGACATATAAAGGAAACAATGTCAGTTGTCCGAATTTCCCCGCTGTCCGAAGTTATACGACTCTCCCCTAATTTATGCGAATAAACCAAAATATTAGCCGCTTATTGCACAAAACTTGAAGTATGCGAAGGTCCGTATTCTAAATTATTGAAAAATAAGCAAATTTAGATATTATTTAAGCCGATTGGAAGACTATAAAAGAAACCCTTTTCATGAACAGATGAGATTTTTTTCTCAGAAATTAAGTGAAGGCCCCCACATGATCATACATGATGATACATGCTAAGCTTATACGCGCAATTCCACAACAAGAAGTATCGATCGGGAGTAGTATAGACCAGGAAGTTTTTTAATGACCCACGTAAATCGAAATGTACTCTACTCAGATAAGAAAAAAAAAAATAGACGACTAAACATCAATGGATACATGTGCAAATTTCTATATTTAGTACTGACACAGACGATCGAGTCACGGGATCGATGGGTTTAAGGCATACTCGTTGTAGGTAGAGGTTAGTGGTTTTAGATATAAATAATAATAAGCCAAAATAACACTGCCGTATTTTTATTTATTATTTATTTGTTTATTTCTGTTGTTTGTTTCCCACTGGGCACACAAGGCTGAATCAACATTGAATCAACCTTGATTCAACGTAACGACGTTGAATCAAGGTTGATTCAAGGTTGATCCAACCTTGTGTGCCTGCTGGGAATTCAAATATGTTATCAACAAATCGTCGACACAGATGCTAAAATAACCAGTTTAACCACGTTACGCCTAATCGTTCATGCTACGTCATGAAGCTGGCAACGTTCACCGTAGCTAATAACCACCGTCCGTTCAAAGTATATGAACTAAGGTAGCTTAATCTGATCTGACTGCCAGTACCATGTCGAATTAATGCGCTTATTTCACAGGATCAAAAAAGGACCATCCGATGTAGTGACGTACACATATGCACAGTATCCGAACGCTCTGTACCAGCTCTTTCGGTTTCCATAGCGTCGTATCGAGAGTACAAATATTCGCTTATAACCAGTAGTCGCAAATCATTATGTTTTGAGATTTTATCCGGGATTTGCTGCGTCATTTATAGTTATTCAGCTTCGGAAATGTAAAGAGGTAAGTTTAATATAAGGGACGAGTCATTTATTGTCAGCTGGG